>CM036775.1:20023295-20053295 GCA_020796225.1 Arion vulgaris
CGCTGAATGTCTGTCTGTGTGTCCCAAGAGAAACAGAAAAGCCAAACTTTGATTGTCTGTCTGTGTGTCCCCCCAAAAAAACTAGAAAACGCCAAAAACTGATTGTCTGTGTGTCTCCCAAGAGAAACTAGAAACACCAAACGTGATTGTCTGTCTGTCTCCGTGTGCGTGAGTGTTACAGGAAAAAAACTTCAGAACAAATTCTGATAGGTAGTGTTCACCAAAAACCCAATTCTAATTAATTTTGCCCGGGCAGCGGCTTTCCAGCTTGCTCTTCTCGATTTTGAACTGCCTATGGTTTTTTTAAGTGCTCAAATTGAACACGGGACCTACGTTTTATCGTCCGTCTCCGATAGGACTAGAAGTTCGATCTCGCCTACACTGAGATCATGGATCTCTGAAAAAATATCCAGATGGTTCAACGAGGGAGCGAACCGGGTACCTTGGGCACAAGAGTTGAGTACCTAACCTCTAGACCACTGAGAAACCTCACAGAGAATATCCTTAACCTTCGACCTGTCAATCATATAGCTAATTAGAATTGCAATATTTCATATTCAGTAATGATCCTGTACTTTTACTTACACATATTCTCTCTCTCTCGTGATCACTGCCCAGACCGATGTACCAGATCTCCCCATAAATTCTATTCAAGTGGAAATCTGATTCATGCAGCCCTATCATTTGTGTGTTTTACGTCACATCTTCAGCACCATTTGAAGCTCTGGTGCTTATCCTTCGGCGATGTGTCCGGTTTCAGCCAGCGTTTACTCGGTTCGCTCTCCGTTCTGTAGTCATCTAATGTTTACGGTGTGGGGTGGCTAGCCCCACGCACAACCTCCGTAGTTGCCTCTTACGACATGCGTGGTAGGTAACAGTGGTTTTATTTTTTACACCCCAATTTATGCTCCGGTAACCACTTGGGCGCCACATATTCTGTGTTATACTAAGTATTGTGACGCACAGTTGCATTCACTGTCTGAGACGCCCGTGTATTGCCTGGGCTCTCAATGGTAGCAGAGAATAGTAACTCTGCGACCTACAAGGCATGTCATAAGAGGCGACTGAGGTAGTAGTCTATGGAAGCTACCATAGTAAATAAAAATCGTTGCAGAAATTGGATATGCTGGCCTAATTGTAGGTGCATAACTGACACAACGTATAATCGACCTTAAGCTCAGATCACATACAAATCACAAAGAGTGGTTAACAAGTGTTCGATATGGAGCGATAGAAGAAGAAGATGACCGCCTGGGAACCTAGTCATCTCAAAATATATTTATTCCTTCATATACCCCATTTCTGGAAATAATTGCAGGATATCGCGTCTGCCATCAATTTTATTTCGCAATTTGTGAAAAGGAGACTGGAATAACGATGGGGACTCCCAGGGGGCCACGAGATCTCTGTTTCATATCCTGCACGCGCTGTTCAATTCTAGGGCACTAAAGGGTCGCTTTAACCGTCTAGAGTTCTGGAAACTCAACAATCATGGGAGACAAGCAGAAACTCGTAACATAATTTACACACACGTCTAGACGCTCAAACCGGATATGACAGACAGTTATAATGGCGTGTTGCAGAAGTCGTAGCCTATACATCATTATCATGATGTGTCGTGCCGTCTAGAATTGGCAATCATGCAAAGTCTTTTACGTCGACACACGTGATTGATTGATTGATATTATCATCATCATTGCATTTCCGTGAATAAATAATGTGTGTGTGTGTGCTCCGATCTCTCTTTCTCACATGGAAAGA
Source organism: Arion vulgaris (assembly GCA_020796225.1). Classification (NCBI taxonomy): domain Eukaryota; kingdom Metazoa; phylum Mollusca; class Gastropoda; order Stylommatophora; family Arionidae; genus Arion; species Arion vulgaris. Next base: position 20,025,057 of record CM036775.1, read on the forward strand.
TCTCAGCAGCAGTACACGAACTCTGTTACAACGGCGAGGGTCCATGATGAAATTCTGGAAATGGTGAAAATGTATAGGGATGTAATTTAACCGGATTTTTTGTGTATCCATAGCCAGACATGGATAATGCGAAAAGTATAGTCGCAAAAGATAACTACCGGTGCAATGAGATGACAATGAAAAGTTACCAACAGCACCAGAAAAGACAGAGTCACCAACATCAGCATAAGAATGAAAGTTGGGACAGAACCTTTCTTGAATTACATTGAGAAACAAAGAATGAAGTGATTCAGACACTTAATAAGAATGCATCTAAACTCCACAGTATAGAGTCTTCTACAACAGAACAACAGGAAAGAAGGCAAGATTAGATCATAAAAATAAATGGATAGATGGCATAGCAGAATCCTGTCAAAAAGCAAAAATAAAAATTACCCAAGCCACTAGAGCACGCAAGACAAAAACAGAAAATCATGATTCTGGGCTACAATCCGGTAACAGTGTGACGACAACAGAAGAAGAAGATTGATTTGTTGATACCGCATTTGTTTCCCAGACGCCCTGTGTGTTGCCGGTGCTCACAAGGGGAGTAAAGAATCACACAATAGAAAAAGTCAACAACTTCGAATATCTTGGGACATTGCTGACAAATGAAGAGAATGCTATCGCCTGAGGTTACACAAATTTGGAGGTAAAAAATAGAACCACTGTTACCGCCCTGCATGTCAAGAGGCACTAAGAAGTTTGCCTGAAATCGGATGCAGTGTCCTAAACGTAGAAGTCTATGCGTTTAGGGCCTACCAAACCAATATGCAACGTATACACGTTCTGAGATCAACCGATCACAAGAGTGATAACAAGTAGAAGAGTCAACAACTGAAACGACAGAAAATGAAGAGAATGCTATAAAGAAATTAAAAGAAGGCTGGCATTGTTTGCAAACACTAATAGAACTAACCTATGGATGGAAAATTACATAAGAACAAAAATCAAGTATTTAAGAGCCTGCGTTTTCCCTTGGCAACATATTGTTGTGAGTCATCCACCATTGACCAAGTGACGGAGAAGATCATTAACGCCTTTTAAATGCAAATGCTGCTACAGAAGAGTACTTAGAATATCATGGACAGGAAAAACAAACGCTTCTGTTCTGCAACAACTTGATATTAAAGAGAGTTGGCTATTAAAGAGCATAAAATCAAGGAAAATTAAATATTCGGACACATCAAACGACATGAGTGCCTAGAGAATATAATTTTTGAGGGAACGGTGCCCGGAAAAAAAAATGAGTGCAAGACCTAGAAGACGATAGGTGCAAGTAGTCATTGACGATCTGAGAAACTGCTGCTGACGTCGATCAACTTCAGGACTGCTGTCATAGAAGCCAGGTTCCCAAAGGACAAGCTACTTAATAGTTAGTTAGTTTGTTCCTTTCGTGTCAAAGGCGGCATATACGGCAGAGGTTTTAGATCTCCATGTGATACGGTTCTTTGCTAGCAGTTGGAGATCTTGTATGGTTTTACATCCCAATAGTTTACTTTCTTGTTGGATAGTTCTTCGAAGAGTGGTCTTTGGTCTTCACGTTTTCTTTTCCCAACTGGTGACCACATAAGGACTTGTCGATATAGTCTCTTTTCGTCTGATCTAAGAAAATGACCTAAATATTTCCACCTTCGTTTCCTTATAATATTTGATACGGGTTGTTGGTGTGTTCTATCTCTCACTGTGTTGTTAGAAACGAAATCACTCCATTTTACTTTTAATAATTTTCGGAGACATTTATTCTCAAAGCTGTCCAGTTTCTATCAATTTTCTTTGTTGATTTCCAACTTTCACAAAGGTCAGTACAGGAATCACACATGACCTAAATAATTTAACTTTTGTACATATACTAAGGTCTTGAGATTGCCAGATATTGTTAATTTAGTGAAGGCACTAGCTGCTATAGCAATACGAGAGTTTATTTCTTTCATCGTATCTCCGTTGTTTGACACTTTACTACCCAAATATGTAAAATGTTCAACTTTCTCCAGTGTTTGGCCAGTTATTGCGATGTTGTCTGTCGAGTTTGTGAGGCCCATAATTTTGGCCTTGGCAAAATTAATCTAGAGACCAACCTGCTCTGCAAGTGTGCAAAGATTGCTAGTTAGTTTGTGAGTTTCTTGTGTGTTTGAATTCAATATACTTGATAGCATAATGTTAAAAGAGCCACAAAAAATCAAATTAAAACCATATATCATCTCTGGCGCTAACGAAACCGACCAAAACAAATAATACAAATTTGGCATTAAAAAGCCAATCTGACAACCCTATATACAAACCAACTATGGAACATACAAACCAAATTATTAAAATCTGCTAATTAAGAAGTTATCGCAATGTTTATCTAACCTTTGAATGACTTCCGACCACCACGCCCCTTCCTTATTTTTGTTTCAGTTGCTAAGAGCGAACTTTGACCCATTGACCGAGTGACCTTCTAGGAATGCCGACCGACATCCGTTGATATATGAAATTTATATCGCAATCTTGGCAGTGTGTGGTTACTGAAGTGTCTCTAGAGGAACATGCAGCTGATTTCTCGTACTCCCACACACACACACACACACACACACACTCAATCCCTCACTTTCTCTCGCACTTGATGTCTGGCTCGTTCTTTTGCTATTTATCTATTAAGTCACTAACCTTAGCTTAAACTATCTGTCCACCGTCCATCAATCCATCTGTATATCAATCCGTTTATCAATCCGTCCATCCATCCATCAATCCATCCGTATATCAATCGGTCTATCAATCCATCTATCCATCAATCCATTCGTATATCAATCCCTCCATCCATCAATCCATCCATCAATCCATTCGTCAATTCATCCATCCATCTATCAATCAATCCATCACCCCGTCTACCAATCCATCCGTATATCAATTCATCCATCCATCAATCCATGCCTCTATCAATCAATCCATCACCCCGTCTATCAATCCATCTGTATATCAATTCATCCATCTATCAATCCATCCCTTTATCAATCCGTCGATCAATCCATCCATCCATCATCTCTCCATCCATCTATCTATTCATCCATCCGTCCAGTCATCCATCCATCCATCAATCCATCCATCCATCAATCCATACATTCATCAATCCACCCGTTTATTAATCCATCCATCCTTCCACCCGCCCATCCACCCAGCCGTTCATTCATCTATAAATCTAATAATAATCAAGCCAACGTACTCCGTAGCACCGGCGAGGGTTCCCGATATAATTTTGAAGATGGTGAAGATAATTTTGTAAGAATTTGTTTAGTTTAGTTTAGTTTAGTCGTCGGATCACCATCACTGCACGTCGAACAAATTAGTCCATAAGTGCTCCGATCTCTCCCTCAGTATGTCCATCAGCGTGTGGCGACTAACGACACCGGTTCTTTGTTGGTTTACAATTCTTCTTTGTCTGCCAGCATAGCGTTCTTGTCGAGCTACACCACACTTAACTTTGAGTTCTTGCAGTCTGGTTAGCGTTGTGGATTCACCGCTATTACGTGAGTCATGTACACGCCCTCTCTCCCTTAAGGAATTTATAATATCAGCCTGGTCCATTGCTCGTCCGCTTTGGACAGCAGCCATACCTGCAAGCCTATCCGCACGTTCATTCCCCTTACACCTGCATGCCCTGGCACAAAAATAAAACTGATCTTTGTCAGCTTAGACCTCCCAGCGATTCTATCCAATGTCTCCTAGCCCATCCTGTTTCAATCTTCCTGAGCATACTCATTGAGTCACTGAGAAAACATGCATGGATAAAAGTCTGTGATTCTAGCCAAATCATCGCTTTGGTAACCGCCATGATTTCCATAGTGAGACTGCTCGTAGTCACGGCAAAACCACCACTGTCTTCCTTCACAACATCACCTCCGACCTGAGCAGTGAAAGCCCATGAGCTCCACACATGTCGAATCACCGAACCATCCGTATAAATGATTACATCATGCTCAGATGCGTTCTCAGAAATTAATGCCTGAACCTCTGCCTCCACGACAAGTGGGTTGTGTTGTCTGCATTCTTTATCAAGTTCGATGAATACAGAAAAGGATGTAGCGATTCCTCTTGGCACTGGTATCCATTCTTCACCGGGATCAATGTCTTCAAGAGTACACACCTGTTCAATACAGTCCTCGGCCTGACCCATCCAAGATTTTCCAAGAATTTGTAAGAATGTGTAATCATTTCTAATGAATTTTGCACAGGCAGCGGCTTTCCAGCCTGCTCTTCTCGATTTTGACCTGCCAATGGTTCTTTTACGTGCTCAAATTGAACAGGGGGCCTACGTTTTATCGGCCGTCTCCGAAAGGACTAGGAACTCGATCTACCCTACACAGAGATCATGGATCTCTGGAAAAAATATCCAGATGCCTCCATGAGGAGCAAACCTGGTACCTTTGGCACGAGAGATGAGCACCGAACTTCTATGTCACAGTGACCCCCATCAGAAAGACTTTGGCACGAGAGATGAGCACCGAACTTCTATGCCACAGTGACCCCCATCAGAAAGACTTTGGCACGAGAGATGAGCACCGAACTTCTATGCCACAGTGACCCCCATCAGAAAGACTTTGGCACGAGAGATGAGCACCGAACTTCTATGCCACAGTGACCCCCATCAGAAAGAAAAGAAAAAAAGGGGGGTTGGTACAACATCAGTACTGAACTTCATCAAGAAACAACAAATTAAATGGTTCGGCCACATAAGCAGATTACCAACAGACAGTGCACCTCAAAATGCTACTCCGATACAGTGGACACAAGCAAATGGCCGTAAACGCAAATGGGGCTCAGAAATAACAGAGGCTGTAAAAAACGTTGTTTATTAGATATATTTATGACACAAAAGCCCGTTCTAGAAATCTCTGATACTGACGAGCAAAGAAAGACGAAAGATATATACAAAATCAACGCCTGCCGGCATGGCACTAGATGCTAGTGCTGCCCGATCCTTTCTGTTGTAAAGTTCGAATGTACTACTGAATGTACAGTACGCCTCTGTAACGGTATACTTATTATAATGTATTGTATAAATGCACTAGAATTAGCAGTAGCACACCAAAAATGCGTGCGCACCAAAGGTTGAATATCTCCCATTGTATGTTGTAACAAGGACTGTAACAGTAATGGGGAAAGTGGTCTTTAAAGTGCACTGTAATAATGCTTATAGATTTGTCATCGGCGTGGCATGTAGGGAGTCCAAAGTTCAGTATTCACGCTGTTGATTCATGGTCTGTGAATGAAATATTTGTACAGGGTTGAACTAACGGCCCTCGGGAGAGTGGTGGTAACACAAAATATAGCAATATTTCATGCGACCCGATTATTATTTTCAACCATATCATCGTTGATTGCTGTGTCTAATTAGTGCCGTTGTTATTAAGATCCTCAACCAATGTGCAACGTATACACTTTATTGGCAAAGATCAAGCATATCACAAAGAGTGATTAAAATTGGTCGTAAAGAACGAACGCAAAGAAGAAGAAGAAGAGCAAGATCCTCGCGTGATCGTTGTAAGAATGAGGTCGGGGCACACATTGGGTCTCTGAGGTTATGTGCTCGTCTCTCGTGACAAAGGTACCAGGTTCGCTCCCTCGTGGAGCCATCTGGATAATTGCCAGAAATCCTTGATCTCAGTGTAGGTGAGATCGAGTTCCTAGTCTTATCAAAGACGGACGATAAAATGTAGGTCCCGTGTTTAATTTGAGCACGTAAAAGAACACAAGGCAGTTTAAAATCGAGAAGTTCAGGCTGAAAAAACGCTGCCCGAGCAAAATTCATTAGATGGAAAGCCGCTTCCTGGGCAAAATTCATTAGATGGAAAGCCGCTGCCCGGGCAAAATTCATTAGATGGAAAGCCGCTTCCCGGGCAAAATTCATTAGATGAAAAGCCGCTGGCCTGGCAAAATTCATTAGATGGAAAGCCACTGGCCGGGCAAAATTCATTAGATGGAAAGCCGCTGCCCGGGCAAAATTCATTAGATGGAAAGCCACTGGCCGGGCAAAATTCATTCGATGGAAAGCCGCTACCCGGGCACAAATTATTAGATGGAAAGCCGCTGCCAGGGCAAAATTCATTAGATGGAAAGCCGCTGCCCGGGCACAAATTATTAGATGGAAAGCCGCTGCTCGAGCAAAATTCATTACATGGAAAGCCGCTGCCCGGGCACAAATTATTAGATGGAAAGCCGCTGCCCGGGCACAAATTATTAGATGGAAAGCCGCTGCCCGGGCAAAATTTATTAGAAAAGATTAAAAATAAAATTCCTACATAAATATTTTGACCATCTTAAAAATTACACCGGGAACCTCGCCGGTGCTATGGAGTTCGTGCACTGCAGCTGAGATCTTCCTGTGTAATAAAGAAATCGGTACGCCATGGTTTCTCCCGAAGTGCAATGATGATGGGCATATCAAGCAATCAATCAATCGAATAGGTTCTTCTTTTTCTTCAACGATCTCTGGTCATGCGCTTAGTTTACTGCGGGGCACAAAATTGGCAGTCAGCTTCAAGTCTGCCGGGTTTTCTCCAAAGCTTAGTGTTTAGGTCGACCCGGTGTGGCCACATGTTACTTCTCAGTTGACAAAGATCACTTTTATGTTTGTGCCAGGGCATGCAGGTGTAAGGGGGAATGAACGTGCGGATAGACTTGCAGGTATTGCTGCTGTACAAAGCGGGCGAGCAATGGACCAGGTTGATATTATAAATTCCTTAAGGGAGAGAGGAGTGTACATGATTCACGTAATAGCGGTGAATCTACAACACTAACCAGACTGCAAGAACTCAAAGTTAAGTGTGGTGTAGCTCGACAAGAACTCTATTGACAAAGACGAATTGTAAACCAACAAAGAACCGGTGTCGTTAGTCGCCACACGCTGATGGACATACTGAGGGAGAGATCGGAGCACTTATGGACTAATTTGTTCGACGTGCAGTGATGGTGATCCGACGACTATACTAAACTAAACCAAACTTACCCAGGAGAGGACATTATTCCTGGACATGCTCCGTTGTCTGTTCCACCTGTTGACACTGGCAGAGAGCTGTTTGACTTATTCCTAGTCTATGTAAGTGTATGTTGACTCTGCACACGGTGAACGATTGACTTCATTGCAGCGGGTTAGACAATATTCCCAAGGTGGCGTCGGACTTTCAAGGGGAGCAAAGACTCGTAACACTGCAAACTACAAGACTGAGATGCGACTGAGGTATGGACCTTGGGAAGCTACCCTAGTAAGTAAAAAGCCTCGCAGATATCAGATGTGGTGCATAACTGGCACAGCGTACAATCGCTCTTAGGCTTAGATCACATACAAATCACAAAGAATGGTTTAACAAGTGGTCGATATGGAGCGTTGGAAGAAGAAGAAGATATAACCGCCAGTGGTTACCGGGCACAAATTTGGGTTGTAAAGAATAGAACCACTGCTACCTTCACGCATGTCGTAAAGGCGACTAAGGAGATTTGAATGAAATCGGATGCACATGTGCTAAACGTGTGCACGTCTATGCGTTTAGGGACCCACCAAATCAATGTGCAACGTATACACGTTCTTGGCAAAGATCAAACATACCAGAAAGAGTGATTAAAATTGGTCGTAAGAACGAGACGTAAGAGAGAGATAAAAGGAGAGAGAGAGAGATAGAGAGAGAGAGAGAGAGAGAGAGATAGAGAGAGAGAAAGAGAGAGAGAAAGAGAGAGAGAGAGAGAGAAAGAGAGAGAGAGAAAGAGAGAGAGAGAAGAGAGAGAGAGAGAGAAAGAGAGAGTAGAGAGAGAGAAAGAGAGTAGAGAGAGAGAGAAAGAAGAGAGAGAGAAGAGATGAGAGAGAGAAAGAGAGGAGAGAGGAAAGAAGTGAGAGAGTATAAGAGCAGTGAGAGAGAGAGAGAGAGAGAAGAGATAGTGAGAGTGTGTATAAGACAGTGATAGAGAGAGAGAGAAGAGATAGAGAGAGAGAAAGAGATAGTGAGAGTGTGAAAGAAGTAGAGAAGAAAGAGATAGTAGAGGTGTATAAGACAGTGAGAGAGAGAGAGAGAGAAAGAGAGAGATAGAGAGAGAGATAGAGAGAGAGAGAGAGAAAGAGATAGTGAGAGTGTGTATAAGACAGTGAGAGAAACAAACCGAAAACAAAAGAAGCAAGAAAATAATCAACACACGAGCACGAGCTAGCGTGAGTAGGCGAGCATAATTGTAGTTAACCGAGAGGAAAGAGTAGGGAGGAGAGGGTTGGGGAGGAAGGTCGATAGGTCACGCACATAATGATGCTCACGAGACAAATGTAACCAATAGTAGCACAGGTCTATGAATGCTATAAGCAGCAGCAGACGAAAAGATATTAAAATATGGATTTAAAAGTGCACACAAATTAGAAATAAATAGGTCGCTCTAACCACTTGACCATATCATAACTCTAACCACTTGGCGACATCTTCGCTATAACCACTTGATTGCATCATCCCTTTAGCTACTAAGCAACATCACCACTAGACTACGCCCCTACTAACCACTTCACTACACCATCACTCTCTCCACTTGACTGCAGCATCACTAACCACTTGATTTCACCATCACTAACCACCTGACTACATTATCACTCTAACCACTTGACTAAACCATCACTCTAGCCACTTGACTTTACCAATACTAACCACTTAACTACATTACCACAAATCATCTTACTACGCCACTACTAACCACATAACTAAGTCATCAATAACCACTTGGCTACACCGTCACTCTCTCATTTGACTACATCACCACTAACCACTTGACTATACCATCACTCTAACCACTTGACTATACCATCACTCTAACCACTTGACTACACCATCACTAACCACATACCTTGCCATCACTAGCCACTACTACACCATTACTAACCACTTGCCTTGCCATCACTAACCACTTGACTACACCATCACTAACCACTTGACTACACCACCACTAACCACTTTACTACACCATTACTAACCACTTGACTACACCATCACTAACCACTTGACTACACCATCACAACCACTTGACCATACCATCACTAACCACTTGATTACACCATCACTAACCACTTGACTTGCCATCACTAACCACTTGACTACACCATCACAACCACTTGACTATACCATCACTAACCACTTGATTAGACCATCACTAACCACTTGCCTTGCCATCACTAACCACTTGACTACACCATCACAACCACTTGACTATACCATCACTAACCACTTGATTACACCATCACTAACCACTTGACTTGCCATCACTAACCACTTGACTACACCATCACAACCACTTGACTATACCATCACTAACCACTTGACTACACCATTACTAACCACTTGACTACGCCATCACTTTCTCCACTTGACTATGCCATCACTAACCACTTGACTACGCCATCACTAACCACTTGACTACGCGACCACTAACCACTTGACTACGCCAGAAATCCATACACGGAATGATGTTATAAAATATACAGGTACAAACAATGTAGGCTATATCCCGCAGGTCAATAAACTCGACCTTTGTAACTTAGCAATGTCAACAGGTGAGACAGGTAAGAATGGTGACGCAATGATACAGGAAAAACCAGGTAACGAGTAAACCAGTTGAGATATTTATCACATGGCAAGGGGGCTCAGGTTGCAAGGATCGTATGACTTTGTTGGAATAGCTTTTTCGAGTGTTTCAGAGTCATATGACTGTGTGTGTGATTGATTGATAGGATCAACATTATTACACTTCGGTGATTAACCATGTGTGCTCTCATCTATTTCTTACATAGGAAGATCTCAGCACGAACTCCGCAGCACCGGCGAGGGTCCGATGTCCTTTGAAGATGGTGAAAATATTTTGTAGTAACTTTATTTTAAATATTTTTGGTAACAAAATGTTTGCCGTTTAGAGGCTTTCCAGCCTGCTCTTCTTGATTTTTAACTGCCAAGGGTTCTTTTACGTGCTCAAATTGAACACGGAAACTGTGTTTTGTCGTCCGTCTCCGATAGGACTTGGAACTCGATCTCACCTACACTTCAGGGAACCTATATGCTTCCGAGACACCCTGATACATTTATGTGAGGGATACGCATATGTTTTTTGGGTTTTTTCCGATCCAGAAGCACTTGAGCTTTTCAGCTCTTCGGCTCGGTGCCATGGACATCGTAACCCTTCGGTTCGGTGCCACGAACACCGTAAATCTGGGGAATCTGTGGCTTTTTCTGCCATCCCGCGGAATTGAACCCGCACACACAGAGGGATAGTCACCCGTAGTCCAACGCGCTACGAACACGCTGGGCAGACGGGTGATACGTGTATGTAAGGAATGCGTGTGTGTGTTGGTTACGTGTATGTGTGGAGTTTGAACCAGGTACTCATGGGTTGTGATTGAGCTCGTTACCTCTACGCCACATATGCCCAGGGTTAGTCTTAGTGGATTCTTTCTATATTTTCTCTAATCATGTTTGCTTCACAGCGTCAGGCCAAGAAGAGATTTCTAAAACTGTTTGCCTCACAGCGTCAGGTCAAGAAAGATTTCTAAAACTGTTTGCCTACATGTCAGGTCAAGAAAGATTTCTAAAACTGTTTGCCTCACAGCGTAGGTTAAGAAGAGATTTCTAAAACTGTTTGCCTCACAACGTCAGGTCAAGAAGAGATTTCTAAAACTGTTTGCCTCACAGCGTCAGGTCAAGAAGAAATTTCTAAAACTGTTTGCCTCACAGCCTCAGGTCAAGAAGAGATTTCTAAAACTGTTTGCCTCACAGCGTCAGGTCAAGAAGAGATTTCTAAAACTGTTTGCCTCACAGCGTCAGGTCAAGAAGAGATTTCTAAAACTGTTTGCCTCACAGCGTCAGGTTAAGAAGAGATTTCTAAAACTGTTTGCCTCACAGCGTCAGGTCAAGAAGAGATTTCTAAAACTGTTTGCCTCACAGCGTCAGGTCAAGAAGAGATTTCTAAAACTGTTTGCCTCATCGTCAGGTCAAGAAGAGATTTCTAAAACCTGTTTGTACAGCTCGTAGAAGAGTTTTCGTCGCCCCAGTCAGTCATTTCTGAGGTGGGTCCATCTTTCTGCGTGAGGTTTGGCGCTTGTGCTTTGTACCCATTGTATCGGAGCAGCATTGCTCTTTGATATGTACTGTCTGTTGGTAATCTGCTTATGTGGCCGAACCATTTAATTTGTTGTTTCTTGATGAAGTCTAAAAAAGGGTTTAAAAGCCGAAGGATTGACTTCATTGCATCGGGTTTTACCCCATCTGGCTCGGTCCCTCTCAGCAGAAATGGCACGCCACCTGCCGAGATTATTGCACAAAGCACGAACAACTCCGTAGCTCCGGCAAGAAGCCTTGATGTCTCTGGAAAAAACTGCACTTGTGAACAGAACGGCGCGGTCCTGATTCGAACCCCCTACCTTCGACTCGCAATGCAAAGGGCTTAAACACTTAGCCACTAAACCCCGTCTAGTACTGATGTTGTACCCACTTTTTCCTGATGTCTTCATTTCTCAACCGATCTCTTCTTGTTACCCCCAGTATTCTGTGTAGACACTTGGTGGCTGTATAGTGGCATTAATTAGAAGTAAATAGATAACATCATGAACAAATCTTACAGAACAAGCTATGGGGAACTCTCGAAGAACTCCAACTGACATGCAGCTTCATAGAGGCAACCTGTCTCATGGTTTAGACGAGCAAACACAACCAAACGAAAAGAAGAATAAAAGAGAAAGTGGATAAATAAACAGTGAATGGGCGGATAAAAAGTAGTTGATAAGAAACATATTGGTATCATAAGATTACAAAGCAGCTCAGAGAAAGATCTAAACAGATACCAGTGGATAAAGAGCTAAGGAAGAGACGCTGGCGATGGATAAGACACACATTGATAAGACCGACCAGAAGCATTGCAAGGAAGAAACTGTTTTGGAACCCTTAGGAAAAGAGGAGTAGGGGAAGGCCTAGACAGACATGGATAAGAGAACTGGAGGCTGATATTAAAAGGATAAATAAAACATGGAAAGAATTGGAAGGGATAGCAGGAGAGAGGGAGATCTGAAAGAATTTTGTTAAAGACCTGTTCTCCGGAATTTAAAGGTGAAGAAGTTAACATCTACTGGATAATAAACATCTACTGGATAAGAAACATCTACTGGGTAAGAAACATCTACTGGATAAGAAACATCTACTGGGTAAGAAACATCTACTGGATAAGAAACTTCTACTGGATAATAAACTTCTACTGGATAATAAACATCTACTGGATAAGAAACATCTACTGGATAAGAAACGTCTACTGGGTAAGAAACATCTACTGGATAAGAAACTTCTACTGGATAATAAACTTCTACTGGATAATAAACTCTACTGGATAAGAAACATCTACTGGGTAAGAAACTTCTACTGGATAATAAACTTCTACTGGGTAAGAAACTTCTACTGGATAAAAACTTCTACTGATAATAAACTTCTACTGGATAAGAAACTTCTACTGGATAAGAAACATCTACTGGATAAGAAACATCTACTGGTAAGAAACATCTACTGGATAAGAAACTTACTGGATAAAAACATCTACTGGATAATAAACATCTACTGGGTAAGAAACTTCTACTGGATAATAAACTTCTACTGGGTAAGAAACTTCTACTGGATAATAAACTTCTACTGGATAATAAACTTCTACTGGATAATAAACTTCTACTGGATAAGAAACTCTACTGGTAAGAAACATCTACTGGATAAGAAACATCTACTGGATAAGAAACTTCTACTCTACTGGATAACAGATAAACGTCTACTGGGTAAGAAACATCTACTGGATAAGAAACTTCTACTGGATAATAAACTTCTACTGGATAATAAACTTCTACTGGATAAGAAACATCTACTGGGTAAGAAACATCTACTGGGTAAGAAACATCTACTGGGTAAGAAACATCTACTGGATAAGAAACTTCTACTGGATAATAAACATCTACTGGATAATAAACATCTACTGGATAAGAAACTTCTACTGGATAAGAAGATTTACTGGGTAAGAAACATCTACTGAGTAAGAAACATTTACTGGATAAGAAACATCCTTCTGTATACGGAAAAGAGAAGTGATTATGAAACAAGATGATTTTATAAACAAAGAGAATAGTTACAGATTGAATGGATAAGAAACATAATGGATAAGAAACATAATGGATAAGAAACATAATGGATAAGAAACATAATGGATAAGAAACATAATGGATAAGAAATAATAATATAAACAGTGGGAAAATGAAACCAGTGAGGAATTAAAGTACATGTGGTAAAACAAGCATGAACACCAAAGTGAATGGATTAAGAAATACAATTTGTGGATAAGCAAACTGAATGGATTAAGAAATATAATTTGTGGATGGATTAAGAAATATAATTTGTGGATAAGCAAACTGAATGGATTAAGAAATATAATTTGTGGATGGATTAAGAAATATAATTTGTGGATAAGCAAACTGAATGGATTAAGAAATAAAATTCGTGGATAAGAAAAATGGGAATGGATGATAAAATACAATTAGTGGATAATAAAGCAGTGAATGGATACAAAAAGCGATTGAACAAGACCCAACAAAGGTAAGGAAATCATCAGGGAATGGATGAGAAATAGTGGATAATGGGTTGAAAAATGCAAGTGGATAAGTGATGTGAATGGATTCAACAAAAAAGTTAGAATACAAATGTAGGAACAAACAATTATAATTAAATTTTAAATGGACATTGAAAATAAGAAAAATAACTCACCTTTTGGTATTAAAAAAGCAGCACAGGACGAATGGTTGGTGTGTAGCGATGTCCACACACAAAACAGCAGTCTTTTCACAAATTTGGTAACACGCATGTCTATGGTTGTGCAACACAGCAAAAGGAATGTTGTCACTCTGCCTGTGCGCTCTAGTTGCGTGTTCTCTCATGGCTAGATCACACCTCGTGTGTCCTACTTGCGCGTGTGCCAAAAAAAAAGGTTTTGCGATTGAATTTACAACACAGTTTTAAGCACAGTTTCAAAGCTTATAATAATTTCGGGCTAACACACAGTAATGTATTGAACATTCAATGACGTGTCCAACATTGATTGTTTTAAAAAGTTTTATGTCATTTTCTGCGTTGATAGAACACTACACTGTTTTAAACAAAACGCCTGTTTACAATTCTTTCTGTATATGATATGCTTGACAAACTTGTTTGATTTTCACAAGTTTTTGTAAAGTTGAAAAGCGAGTCATATTCATTATTGAATATCGTTCCGAATGCGTCATCTGTCTGTGTGTCTGCTGGTTGGTGCCCGATGTTGAACTACCAGTACAGTTTAACTGTTTTAGCTCGGAGAAGTTTGGTAGGATGGCTGGGTCAGTTGTGTCATAAAAGACGAGGTGGTGTTTCCTTTAGTCGCGTTGTGACTGAATGTCTGGAGATTTAACCAAAACGTCAGGTTTTAGGGTGAGTTTGCCGACGAGATGGGGGCAGTCTGATGCGAATGAAATAACTAAAGTACACACGCAGACATTTTTAAGTACATTGACTACGCCGCAGATGTCGACTACACCAGAAGTGCTGACCGATGAGCCACTGGTGAGATGAACTCTCTCCCCGCCCTACCATGACTTTGCTTCCCTCTGTTCGAAGTTTAAAGCCATGAAACGATCAGCTGTTCCGTCTGTGACCTCAACCTGTCAAGGTCACGGTGTCTAGCTTTGACCCTGACCCGGCACATTCCTACCTCTCTCCCTTATCCGTCTGCCTGACCCCATATAGCTCACCCATTGGCTACCATAGATTATCTTATCTTCCCATTCATTGGTTGGATTTAGCTTGAGGCGCTGCTAAGGATACACTTTTATTATCTCGATACGTTAATCACACTACACACTTTCACTACACACTTTCACTACACACTTCACTACACACTTTCACTACACACTTCCTCACTTCACTACACTTCTCACATTCCACCACTTTTACTTCACCTACACACTATGTTCACTAGTAAATATTCTGAAACCTATATCTTCTAACTATACAGAGTCCTCTGCAACAGAATATCAGGAAAGAAGGCAAGAGGTAGATCTGAAAAAAGATGGTTAGATGGCATAGCAGAATCCTGTCAAAGAGCAAAATAACAATCTAAGAAACCGAAGATTAAAACAGAAAACCACGACATTGAACAACAACCCGGTAACAGTGTCGCAACAAAAGAAGAAAGATCTTTTGTCGTCAAACTGTTACCAGTGTCGTGGTTGTCCTTTTTTTGGGGGCTTGCGCTGTTCTAGCGGCTTGTGTGAGAAACATTTTCCTTTTTGACAGGACTCTGCTACGCCATTTAACCATCTTTTGCGTTGTCTACCTTTCGCTTACTTTCTTGATGTCCAGTTGTAGAATACAGTGGAGTTTGGTAGCATTCTTATTAAGTAGCCGAACCATTTCATTCTTTGTTTCTCAATGTAATTCAAGCGAGGTTCTATTCCAACTGTCTTTCTTATAGTGACGTTGGTGATTCTCTCTTTTCTGGTGTTGTTGGTGATTCTGTCTTTTCTGGTGTTGTTGGTATTTTCCAAATTGAGAATAGCAGGTTCAAAAAGCCAGTGTCGGGAAAATTCATAAAAAAATGTAATTATTACAACATATTTTCATCATCTTCTAAATTACATCGGGGACCTCGCCACTGCAACGGAGTTCGTGCCCAGCCGCAAAGATCTTTCTGTGTTAGAAGGCGATCGGAGAACACTGGATTACTCACCAAAGTACGATGATGATGCTCCAATCAATCAATCAATCGATCAATCAATCACTCAATCACTCAATCAATCAATCAATCAATCAATCAATCAATCAATCAATAACTCAATCAATAACTCAATCAATCAATCAATCACTCACTCAATCAATCAATCACTCAATCAATCACTCAATCAATCACTCAATCAATCACTCAATCAATCAATCATTCAATCAATCAATCACTCAATCAATCGATCAATGTTGAAATGTTTTCGTATTTTTCGTAGGCATCACATTTCACATGTAGTTATTTTTGGCGACTTTGCTTTGCTCATTGTCCATGTTTGGCTCTGGTAACACAAAGTAGGTATGAAAATGCTGTTGATCATCAGTTGCTTAGCTGTCAGGGAAATTTGTGGGTGACTTAACAATGGGTCTAGCTGGTAGGTTACAGCATTTGCTTTCTGCACTTTAGTCTCTATCTTTCTGTCTAGTCATAGTTCATAGTTCATAAGTTCATTGTTCATAGTTCATAAGTACGGTTCCAACTTCACTGTAACGGGTCACCCCATAACTGCTCCGTTCCTGTGCCAATGAATATCCCACGAAATGCTAACAACTGTGAAATATTTCCTGTGTGAGCTAATTCCAGAATGAAACAGCCGCGTACCGCCACAAAAAGCAACCTGCACCGCATAAAATGCATATGGCCGTCTCTAATGTAGCAACACAAAACTGTTCATCACTTGAATTGCAATTCTTTTCGAATGGAACATCATTCATGACAAAATCCAGCTTTCTGCACTCGCAATATAACTACATACGGCATATTGAGTTTGTTCGTCATAACCGTTGTCCGCCATTTTCTGAATACACACAACAAACGTACGGGTGACACAGCAAAAAGTATTCCATGTAACATTCATAGCTCACAGCGTTGCTCAAGCACTAACTCAGTAGCTCGGCAAACGAAACCGGAAAATACCCGACCAAACATGGCGAAAATGCTCTAGCAAAGTCGTGTTCAGAATCAAATAGTCCTGACTCTGAATGGCCCTCCCGCATTCCGCCATTGCTGGCCAGATTTTTCTAGTCAGATAAGTGGGTGTCTGGTAGGTTACAACATAACCTCTATCTCTTCTGGAGTGGAACACATACAAGCAGCAGAAACATAAAATATTCAATAAATTTGCGACTCCAAAAGGGTTTTTAGGGTTTTAAAGCCGAAGGATTCCCCTCTGTATCTTTTTGTTTTATGTACACTTTTGTTTTCTGTGCCCTTTTGTTCTCTTTACACTTTTGTTCTCTGTACACTTTTGTTTCTCAGTACACTTTTGTTCTCTGTACACTTTTGTTTTCTGTACACTTTTGTTCTCTGCACACTTTTGTTCTCTGTACACTTTTTTTTTTTTTTTTGTACACTTTTGTTCTCTGCACCCTTTTGTTTTCTGTACACTTTTTTTTTTTTTTTACACTTTTGATCTCTGTACACTTTTGTTTTCTGTGCTCTTTTTGTTCTCTGTACACTTTTGTTCTCTGTACACTTTTGTTCTCTGTACACTTTTGTTCTCTGTACACCTTTGTTTCTCTGTACACTTTTGTTCTCTCCACCCTTTTGTTCTCTGTATACTTTTGTTTTCTGTACACTTTTGTTCTCTGCACCCTTTTGTTCTCTGTATACTTTTGTTTTCTGTACACTTTTGTTTTCTGTAAACTTTTGTTTTCTGTAAACTTTTGTTTTATGTACACTTGTGTTCTCTGTACCCTATTGTTCTCTGTATACTTTTGTCTTCTGTACACTTTTGTTTTTTCGGTACACTTTTGTTTTCTGTGTACACTTTTGTTCTCTGTACCCTTTTGTTCTCTGTACACTTTTGTTTCTCTGCACACTTTTGTTTTCTGTACATTTTTTGTTTTCTGTACACTTTTTGTTCTGTGTACACTTTTGTTCTATGTACACTTTTGTTCTGTGTACACTTTTTTTTCTTCGTGCACTTTTGTTTTTCTGTACACTTTTTTTCTTTTCTGTACACTTTTTTTTTTTTTTACACTTTTGTTCTCTGTACACTTTTGTTCTCTATATCTTTTTGTCATATGTACACTTTTGTTTTCTATACACTTTTGCTATCTGTGTTCTCTGTACACTTTTGTCCTATGTACACTTTTTTCCTATGTACACTTTTTGTCTTATGTACACTTGTGTTTTCAATACACTTTTGCTATCTGTGTTCTCTGTACACTTTTAAAACAATATGGATATTTGTAAATAAATAGTGTTAAGTTAAGAATAAACGCATACTTTTTTTTGGTTTACTCTGTATACTTTTCTATATCTTTTATGTACATTTGTTATATCAGCTGCAGCATTTCTTGAGAAGACAGTCCACAGTCTAGTACTGTCAACATGCCTTATCTGTCGTATCGAAAGTACATGTCCTTATACTGGCTAATGTTATTGTTGTTAATGACCAAAACTATTCAATAGCTTTGCCGATACATTGCAATATAAGTGAGTCTGGAGGTAAAACATCTGAGGAGCGAATGGGTTAATATCAGTGGCGGCTCGTAGTCATATTTCTTGGTGGGACCAGATACAATTTTCAAAAAATTTTCTGAATGTTTTTGGGCTATTTACTATTATTTGTCTATTCGGGAAGTTTTCTCCTTTCGATTATTAGTGTGGCCAGGCGCCCACTGGCCTCTTAATGACAGAGTCGCCCCTGGTTAGTATATATATACATGTAATCAATAAGTAATAATAATTCCTCTCGTACCGTTATACGTCACATGGGACCTGCAAGTAATTTCTTCATACCGCTCTATCCTGGGCAACTCGCTCAATCTCCTCCATGGAACTGATACCGATATTTCCTGCCTCTCTCAGCAAAGTTCGTTTCAGGGTCTCCTTAGGTCGTCCTCTTTTCTTGAACCCTTTGCATCCCACTTCAATGCCTGCTTTAATATTCGTTGATCATTTCTTCTCAAGGTGTGTCCAACATATCTCCATCGTCTCTTTCTTATAACAGTTGTCACTAGTATTTGACCAGACATGTCTCTGATTTTATCACTTCTCCTGAATTCGTTCCATGTTATGTTCAATAAATGTATATATCTCCCTGGTTTCAACTAGTCTGTACGCTCTCTGTCTTCATCATTTTCTTTCTAAATTTGTTTCTTTTATGAAATGGAATCTGCTGATTCCCCCCACCCCAACCCCCAAACCCCCTTTCCCCAACTTCAATAAAAAATATAGCTACATCAGTGGCAGTTCGTCATTACGACCGGGCCCCACCAAAAATAAGGTGTAACGTGTATTTATTATTTTATACATTAAAATATATCCTAACCGAAACCATGATTTTTTCAAAAATATCTGTCTGGCCCCACCAACAAACATCATCACGAGCCGCCACTGGCTATCATTAACCCTTTCCCTCCACAGTTTGTCTTTTTCTCTCCGAAAACTTTTATATTACAACGTCTGCTGAATTAGCCGGTATAAAATATACCACGAGCCGGTAAATCAACTTTGAGGAGCGAATAGGTTAACGTGTAATATACCACTACTACAGATATTTAAATATGATGGGTATCAACTCATTCCTTGTTGCCTGGTTTCCATCCCTCGTCAAAATAATATAGCTAGGTCGTATTTCTGTTACAGGTCTTGTGTTGAAGTTAAGCACGTCATAGAACCATTTTTGCTGAAAATCGATCAGAGTAGCCTGGAGACACCTCTCTCTCTCTCACTCTCAGTCTTCCTCTTGTCTTTTAAAACCCAGTTGGGGCATATGCCCTCAACTAACTATTTAGCGGCCATGACTAGTTAGATTCTGTAGCTGAAGTAGGCTAGAGACACTCTCTCTCTCTATCTATCTCTATCTCTCTCATTCTCTTGTTTTTTTAAACCCAGTTGGGGCATATGCCCTCAAATAACTATTGAGCGTTAATGACTAGTTAGATTTTGTATCTAAAGTTTGTTACCGGATGGGGTAGCCAGCCCCCTGCAGAGTCGGCCCCAACAGTTGGGGGAACACTGGATATATCAAACAGGACTCCTCTGTGGCGTAGATGTTAAGTGCTTGCCTCTCGTTTCAAATGTGCTGGGGTCTAATCCCTCATAGAGCAATCAGGATATATTTCCAGAGATCCCTGATCTCACTGTAGTCGAGAACGAGTTACTAGTTCTATCGAAGACGGACGACAACAACAGGTAAGTCCCATATTCAAGTTGAGAACGCAAAAGAACCTTTATCAGTTTAAAATCAAGAAGAGAATGATGGAAAGCCGCTGCCTGGGCAGAAGTCATTAGAAACATTGTAAAAATAAAAATCTTTAAAAATATTGTTACCATCTTCATCTTCTTCTTCTTTGCGTTCGTTCTTTACGACCAATTTTAATCATTCTTTATGATATATTTGATCTTTGCCAAGAACGTGTATACGTTGCACATTGGTTTGGTAGGCCCTAAACGCATAGACTTCTACACGTTTAGGACACATGCATCCGATTTCAGCCAAACCTCCTTAGTCGCCTCTTACGACATGCGTGGCAGGTAACAGTGGTTCTATTCTTTACACTCCAAATTTGGGCCCCGGTAACCACTCGGGCGGTTACCATCTTCTAAACTACATCGTGGACCCTAGCCGGTGTTACGGAGCTCGTGTACTCTCGCTGATATCTTCCTGTGTAAGAAAGAGATCGGATCACACATGGTTACTCACCGAAGTACAATGATGATGGTCATATTAATTAATGAAAGTAAGTCTGTAGTGGTGACCTGTCATTTTTAAAGAACTTCATCCAAGAGCACTCATGTAGACGTTAGCACTCGTGTAGACGTTAGCACTCGTGTAGACGTTAGCACTCGTATAGACGTTAGCACTCATATAGACGTTAGCACTCGTGTAGACGTTAGCACTCGTATAGACGTTAGCACTCGTGTAGACGTTAGCACTCGTGTAGACGTTAGCACTCGTATAGACGTTAGCACTCGTGTAGTCGCAGATATTAATTGTCTGATATGCGACAGTTATCTTATTATGCGTAGCAGCGAATACACCACAACCATATCGTGTGATTGGCCTCCCCATCGATCCCTATCCAATTTGTCAGACTTAGTCTATTTCCAGGGTCACAGCGTGGAGGTTGGGTCTTGGTCAGTACCAGCTCACTGATCCTGGGACTGCCTTTCCCTTAATTGTGATGCACCTTTGGCCCCAGGCTGGAAAGAGAATGAATGAACATGTCCCGTAGTCCTCGCAGACCGCAGGGTATGAAGTGTCTTCTTCTTCTTCTTCAAATGCTCCATATTGACCACCTGTGTGATTTGTAAGTGATCTGAGCCTAATAGCGATTGTACGTTGTGCCAGTTATGCGCCTACAAATCAGATTTGTGCGACGGTTTTTTGTTTTCTAGGGCAGCTTCCCTAGGTGCTACATCAGTCGCCTCTTACGACATGCCTTGTAGGTCGCAGTGTTACTATTCTTTGCTTCCCTTGCGAACCCCGTAGCTCACGGGCGGTCTCATGTTATCATAATGAGGTTTTTCTAACAGTTCCATGCCCGCGTGCCCAGCGTCTTCGTTGCGCGTTGGACTACGGGTGACAAGTCCTCTGTATGTGTGGGTTCAACTCCGCGGACTGGCAGAAAAGCTACAGGTTCCCAGATTTACGGTGTTCACCGAGCCGAAGGGTTACGATGTCCATGACACCGAGCCGAAGAGCTTTCAGCTCAAGTGCTTCTGGATCGAAAAAAAAAAGTAACAGTTCTATTTCAAACTGTTTTTCGTTGTTCCATTTTTTGGTAATGTCATATTTATTCCTATTGTACTTTCCCTCATTCCATTTCCCCCTCCATCTTAGCCTACCTTATCGTGTTTGGTGGGTGTGTGTGTCTTTAAGATCCTTCAGGCTATATCGGCAGGAATCTAACTCCTGGTAGGTCTAACCCCCAGCCAACTCCTATATTAGGCCACATAACTGATCGATGAAACCTTAACCTAGTTTAGAGTTGGGGCTGATTTGTATATGTTTGATAGAACACTGCACGTTTTGCAAGTTTTTCAATTTATGAGTCTATGGTTATTTATTGAGAAATATTTAAAATACTGATATTCCTTATTGTTAACTTAACTTGTTACTAATATAACCTTGATTTTAGCAAGTTCTTTTCTAATTATAAGATTCATTTATTAACAACAATATTAAATCTGATATTCCTTATTGTTAACATTAACTTGTTACCTAATATAACCTGATTTGCTTGGCTGATTGTTAAATAAACTGTGTTACTAATCAACAATAGTGGAATGCGAGGTCACGTGACGGTTGAGGTCTTACTTCCTAAAATATTTACCTGAGCCCTCTGGCCGTATGGTTATCGGAGGCTAGGTCTAACCAAGCCGAACAGACTGAAGGGGAAAGAACAGAGCAAAGGACGGGGAGCAGGATAGGGCTACATATGGTTACAGCGCAGAACCTACCGGCGAGTGGTAAATGCTTTGGCAGCAACCAACCCACCACCCAGCTATGGGTCAAATAGCAGTCGTCCTCTATCTCCCTTGAGGAGGACATCCTTTTTCTTGTCTGTTCTACTTCTATGACACTTTCCACCAAGTATATGGGATTAAACTAGAGTGTCCAGGGAGCACACCCTGCATAAAAGCCTGGGTTGTTGAGCCCGGTGATAAAAAGCTGAAGTCACCAAGAGTAGGACTACTCCAGACAAACCCAGGAAGACAGATCTCGTCAGCAGGGGACTGCAACTGTCTAGAGAACAAACTCAAAAACTAGATGTCCTCAGAAACGGAATGTGTCAGCCTTTATTGGCCGGGAGGAATCGAAATATACGAATGACTCAATGGCCCAGCCATTCCCATCCCTTGTTAGCAGTGAACCGAGATATTTAAAACTGTTCACATTTTCTATTTTCTCCCCGTTGATAAAAATATTCTTTGTCATGCTTGTTTTATCTGTTGTCATTATTTTTGGTTTTTGGCAAATTGAAATATCAATTTTTTGGTTCTCTTCGTTTGCACTTCCATTATTGATTCCTTCATGTCTTTTTGCGATGCTGACACTGTATGGTTGAGATATTCCTCTTTCTCTGAATATAGTAGGACAGTCGCCCGAGTGGTTATCGGAGCCCAAATTTGGGGTGTAAAGAATAGAACCACTGTTACCTGCCACGCATGTCGTAAGAGGCGACTAAGGATGTTTGGTTGAAATCGGATGCATGTGTCCTAAACGTGTAGAAGTCTATGCGTTTAGGGCCTACCAAACCAATGTGCAACGTATACACGTTCTTGGCAAAGATCAAACATATCACAAAGAGTGATTAAAATTGGTCGTAAAGAACGAACGCAAAGAAGAAGGATCGTATTGTTATTTTTTGCTTTTTTCTGTAACATTTCTTATGAAGTTTTCAGCTTATATGTTAACTCTTTCATGCATGACATTTGTGGGATGAATATCGTTCATGTCCGCCACTTTGACTATACAGTAGGCCCGCGTGCCCAGCGTGCTCGTAGCGCGTTGGACTACGGGTGACTAGTCCTCTGTAAGTGCAGGTTCAACTCCGCGGACTGGCAGAAAAGCTAGTTTCCCCAGATTTACGGTGTTCGTGACACCGAGCCGAAGAGCTTTCAGCTTAAGTGCTTCTGGATCGGGGAAAAAACACAAAAAACAACTATACAGTAGAAGTACACGTTAATATACGACTTTGTCAATAAACACACCGCCCATAGCTAGTTCCTAACAGTACACTAAAAATAAACTGGCAGGACAAAATTCCAGATACCGAAGTTCTCATAAGCGCAAAGTTCCCAAGAGTCAACACACTGCTGCAGAAGGCCCAAGTGAGATAGGCCGGTCACGTTGCTCAGATGCCTGATAAACGCATCCCAAAACAGTTTATGTATGGCGAGCTTGAAGGTGGCACTCTAACGTTTCTGAAATACTTCGAAATAGACACCACGTGCTGGAAATCCCTGGCGCAAGATCGTCAAATGTGGCGCTATAACGACACAAAAGAACATAGCTGAGAATCATCGTGCCGTTGAGGCACAGAGAAAACGAGCTGCGCAAAAAGATAGAACACACAACACCCACATGTCTAACCTGATCATATGTCCCACAAGTGGAAGAGGATTGTGTTCTAGGATTGACTCTACAGTCACCTCGAACACACCAGAGATGCAGCAGCACACGTCTGAGGCTGTTGTCATCATCGCTTGGGATGAACGGTTATTATGCAGTACATGAATGCGTCAGAGGTCACGAAACACGCAAGTGTAACTATGAAACGAACGAATAGTAGTTGTCCACTACAGTGGTCACTATGCCTGAAGGGATAAACAGACAAAGTGACAGATTACAACATTATCTGACTTCCCGTTTTATATATGAGTAGCCATATTTAGCCCAGTTATCCCATGATTCTGAGAGGGACAGTAATCCAGTGGATACCCTCGCACTGCAAGCTCAAGGGGAATGAAGATGCTGACAGACTGGCTAAAGAGGGAGCAGGAATGTTCCAAGATGACAACCTGGTTAGCTACGAAGAAGCAAAAACCATTGCCAAAGGGCACTACAAAGCAAAATGGGATAAAGAACACCCAAAACACAACAAGAATGATGGATATTACCAACTGCCCAGAAGGGACCAGACAGCTATACGTCGCCTCCGGACAGCTCACAACAGAATGAGACACCATCTGTACACTAAATTCAAAATAGGCACCAACGACTTGTGTCCCTGTGGCTTGGCGTGTATGACAACAGAACACATCCTACAGAACTGCCCCCAGTATGCAGACCTGAGAAGAAAGAGGTGGCCACTTACACTAGCGTCCAATACAAACTGTATGCGTGGTTGATAATCTGAGGCAGACGGTTGCCTTTATTAGAGAATCCGAAATCCCAATCTAGTGAGAACGCAGAAGACAAACTGTATGGCGTGGCTGATAATCTGAGACAGACGGCTGCCTTTATTAGAGAATCCGAAATCCCAATCTAGTGAGAACGCAGAAGACAAACTGTATGGCGTGGCTGATAATCTGAGACAGACGGCTCCCTTTATTAGAGAATCCGAAATCCCAATCTAGTGAGAACGCAGAAGACAAACTGTATGGCGTGGCTGATAATCTGAGACAGACGGCTGCCTTTATTAGAGAATCCGAAATCCCAATCTAGTGAGAACGCAGAAGACAAACTGTATGGCGTGGCTGACAAACTGAGGCAGACGGCTGCCTTTATTAGAGAATCCGAAATCTCAATCTTGTGAGAACGCAGAAGAAGCAGAAGAAAATATAGACATATTATCAGTAGATATATATAACAGATATAGAAAATAAATTTAATACATTTAAAATGAATGTCTGTGACAAAATAATGAACATAAAATGAGACGAAAACGAGAAATGATTAAATGGAAGATAAGACAGATTCCAGTCAACCAAGAGGTTAAACGCTGATACTGGATTGGACACACTTTGAGAAACCCATAAAGGGAATATACCAAGAAGGGTCCTTTCCTGGAACACACAGGGACGGTGAAAGAGAGGCCTAGAAATATAGAGACGAGATTTGGGGGCAGAGATCAACAATAAAAAGAAGAGATGTAGGGAGCTGTAAGAGATAGCTAGAGATAGGAAGACTTGGCATGAGTTGGTTGAGGGCATATGCCCCAATCAGGGGTTAAAAAGGACAGAGAGAGAGAGAGAGAGAGAGAAATGACATTGGAGAAATGTCTGGTCAACCACTAGTTACAATTCTTATAAGAAGATATATATGTGGTCTTTTTCGTTTTTACGAGAAATTACTCTCGTACCTTTATACGTTACATATGGCCTGCAATCAATTTCTCCATACTGCTCTATTCTGGGCAACTCGCTCAATCTCCTCCATGGAACTGAGACCGATATTTCTGCCTCTCTCAGCAAAGTTCATTTCAGGGTCTCATTAGGTCGTCCTCTCTTTCTTCAACCCTCTGCATCCTACTTCAATGCTTGTTCTTTCTTGAAGGTTTCTGTAGCTCTTTACATTTCTTGTGATGAGGTAGCAGGCCTCACGCACAAGTCCTTCTCCTTTCTCATCTGGGCTTGGAACCCATAGTTTTCAGTACACTTTACTGTGACAATGTCTAAGTTTGTGCTTGTCTCTCTTGTCTTTTAGCTCATCCATAAGTTTCAACCGAACGCAAGGATGAAGTGTCATCTCGATTTATGCCTAGTCTTGGCAAATGATATGGAGAATGTACCTTGTTCATTTTGCACACAACCCATCTCTACCCTACTGTTTCATCCAAAAAAAAGCCAGATTCCATACGTTTGGATTCAAGCAGGGTTGCAGGATGTCAGAAGATGGAATGAAATACACACATAACCATCAACTGTCTTAGGACACTCCTTTGGATTTGTGATCAAGGTTTAGTCCTCTAGTCTTCTACATAACCGTACTGACCACAAGACAGTTGGGGTTTTCTATCAGAGTTTGCTCCACACCTTTAACTCTCGAGAGCCGCCTACAAAGCATTGGGTTTAACAGTTGCAGATGGTACCGTCTACTGTCATACGGTACCAGATGAAACATCTGATCTGACAGTGAGTTTAACAGTTGCAGATGGTACCGTCTGCTGTCATACGGTAGCAGATGTAACATCTAATCTGAGAGTGGGTTTAAAAGTTGCAGATGGTACCGTCTACTGTCATAAGGTAGCAGATGAAACATCTGATCTGACAGTAGGTTTAACAGTTGCAGATGCACCGTCTACTGTCATACTGTAGCAGATGAAACATCTGATCTGGCAGTGGGTTTAACAGTTGCAGATGGCACCGTCTGTCTACCGTAGCAGATGAAACATCTAATCTGACAAACAAATATAGCGATAGAAAAATGATAGACATATAAATTGATATATCGATAGATATATATAAAGATAGACTGACATATGTACAGCCAGACAGAAAAATATATAGATTGATAAATAAACAGACAGATAGACAGACATACATCCAGACAAAAAGACATACATACAAACACACACACACACACACAGAGAGAGACAGACAGACATGCAGACAGACAGACATACAGACAGATAAACAGATAGATAGACAGATGGATAGATGGATAGATGGATAGATGGATAGATGAATAGGTGGATAGGTGGATAGATGGATAGATGGATAGATGGATAGATGGATAGATAGATAGATTGATGGGTAGATGGGTGGATGGGTGGATGGATGGATGGATAGATGGATGGATGGATGGATAGAGGAGGAGAGACGGACAGGCAGACAGACAGATAGTCAGACAGACAGACAGACCAGACAGAGAGATAAATAGATAAATAGATAATGCTAGCCTGAAACTCTGACAAACGCATCTATTTTATCAAGACGTCCTAACTGAGATACCGATCGCACACATCTCAAGTCTGTTTTTTTCATCTTGATGAGAAGTCTGTAATTCCTTGCAGGAGCTTGGTGGAGAGAGAACGAGGGGGGAATGGACACAAGCCTCAGAAGATTAAACAGAATGGAGTCAATACCTGGCGATACGAAAGCAAATCGATAACGGGACAGTATGGCAGCATGACCTGCGTCGGAATCTATGAAGAGCGTTTAGGGCGACAGGAAGACATTATGGAATGCGTGAGAAGATAAAAATATTCGTGATGAGTTCAATTCTTGCTTAAAAGACAAACAAAATCATTGGCGTCAACAAGAAATGTTTCCAGGAGGGGTTCAAAATGAATTTTTAAAATGTTAATTTGTAGTTTTCACGCGGGAAACCCAAAAATCTTTATCACAACAGTGGCAGCTCATCATTAAGGCCTTAGGCCGGGTCCCCAAAATAATGTGTCACATTTATTTACTATTTTACAAATTAAAATATGATCTAATCCAAAACCATGATTTCCCCGACAATTTGTGTCTGGCCCCACCAACAAAAATGATCACGAGCCGCCACTGATCACATATATAGATAAAATAACTCAAGAGTCAAATTCAGATAATGATGAAATAAATGAACTGCTTTTTGCAGATGATCAGTGCCTGATACATCAAAATGAACAAGATCTACAACATCATATTGACACCTTGAACAAAAATTATATAAATCATGACATGAAAATCAACAACACTAAAACAGAAATAATGAATATGGGAAGAAAACATAATAAACTAGACATCCATGTCAATGGCACTAAAATAAACCAAGTGAAAGAATTCAAATACTTAGGAAGCATATTCACAGAAGATGGAAGACTAGATAGAAAGATAGAGGCAAGAGTGCAAAAGCAAATGTCTAACCTACCAGCTAGCCCCATTGTTAAGACACCCAAAAATGTCACTGACAGCTAAGCAACAGATGATGAAAAGCATTTTCATACCTACTTTATATTACCTGAGCCAAATATGGACAATGAGCAAAGCGCAGTC
>CM036775.1:20058295-20480795 GCA_020796225.1 Arion vulgaris
TGTGAGCTATATTTTCTAATCGCAACTACAGAATATTTAGAATGGCTCATAGAAATACGAGAGGTGGAAAATTGTGTGAGGAGGGTATATTGGAGGTTGCACCTCCAGAGCCATCACCCCTCAGCTGCCGTCCTGTCTGAACCTCAGTTTCAGATACGGGATACTTGCCCAGAGGTGCGAGCATTGCCGCCAGCTGCGTGTCACTTCCCACGTCCCCCTTTTGTAAGTCCGTGCGGACATTCGGTGATCGCGACGGTCCTTCAGTGGACGAATTTGTGAAAGACATTCGCCTATACTGGCGTTATTATGGCTACAGGGTCAAGAGAAAGTAGACACCCTAATGGAGCAGCGTCCTCGAACTCTGTTCGAGAAGAGCTGGAGATCCAGCTTATGACGGCTCAAGATCCTGAAGTTTTGTTGGCTGGTCTACTACGGGTCTTTGGGGATAATAGGTCCGCCCAGACCCTGCTGTCAGTTTTTTTTTGGGTCATCTCAGGGAGCTGGAGAGTCGTGTCTCGACTACTCTCATCGTTTGGCCGGCCTTTTCGCGAAGGTGACTGCAGCTCAGACCCGGGAAGGGTCAGTCACCCTCGATCCCAATAATCTTAGGGATCGGTTTATTGCGTCCCTGCGCGACAGGCTCTGTGCAGGAATGTTAATGTCTGGTGGCAGGATCGCCCTTCACCACATTTCTGCATTGCCGTGATGCGGCCATGCGATGGGAGCGCAGTCCCATTCCCGCGTCAGACGCCCATACAATTTCTGTGATGCATCGTCGTATGGACGTCCTGGAATCAAAGGTGGCGGTACGCCACTCTGAGATACGCTGCCCAAACCCTGCCAGACCCCTCCCCACCACTACTCATCCGGAGAGAAATTTTCGTCAAAATCGACAACGGGGTCATGGGAGGTTCAATGATAGAGACCATTTGGGGGGAAAGTATAATTGTTCTTCTTTCCACAGTCAGGACATAAGAAGGAGCGCACAACCCTGGGTGTCCAGGGTATGACCCAGGAAAACAGACCATTGACACATATGATGTGCTTGGGGATGAAGGAAGAGGAGCAGCATTTCTCTCCCATTAGTCCTCTGTATCAACAGGCAGCTGCCTGATACCAAGATTTAATTGTTCTGATTTACTCGGTGGTGAGTCGAATGAGCTTCAGAAATTTTTACCAGTTTCAGATGGCAAGCGCCAGACGAAACAATATAATAATTTGATTGTTTCTGATGTTGATGGGTTAATCTATGCCTAATTTTATTAGATGCTGATGCAGAGCCGAATTTATGTCTACATTTTTCCTGTGTGGAGGAGATTGATTCTAAAGATTGCGATACAATGGAATCTTTGGTGGAGTGGTCCAATATTGATCCCATTGCCTTGGTATCATCCGTGGATGTATCATGTGTAGAGCTGAATATCTTACTACCTTCTTCCTGTGTGGTAGTGGTTGCTCCTCAGGTCTGCCATACATTGGAATCCGTTGGCGATTGGTCCGATGATGAACCATATGTCCTACCAGTCTCCCCTTTAATAGCAGAATTTAATTCTCAGGAAATCCATCTGACGAATGCAATTCAGGATATAGAACAGGATAATCAAGGTTTAACTACGGATAGGGATCACGAAAAGGAAGACATGAGAAAATCTATAGTTAGTATTTCCGGCGAGGGACTGGAGATGGAACAAAGTTGTCCATTATCACCCTCCGCAACAGCCCTACAAGACAACGATCAACAAATAGAACATTTGGGTATTGTTCAAACTCATCAGTCAGAGGTGCAATATGAGGAATATCATACACGTCGTCCTCATGGAACACGAATAGTTGGGTCGAGGAAGATGTTGCCGACTCGTGTGGGTTCTCTATTTACTGAATCAGTGGTTCAGAAATCAAACAATGCTAAAGTAAATGGGAAACGACGTGGAAGAAATAAAAAGGTCCAGGTTAATTCAAAGAAATTTAATCGAGCGTTAGTGGGCTCAAATAGTAAGGGGTGTTTGTTGAAACGTAAGGGTGTTGACCGTGGAAGTCAATCTGTAACGACAAGGAGAAAAGAAAGGTGGTCTAGGGCCATCATTAGAGGGGACACAGAAGAGGAGTTAAATCGGGAGCAAATTTCGCCTGTACTAATGCCGAAGGATTTATTTGTGTGTCGATCCAGTGACACGTTGGTAACAACTCATGAACTTGAGGTCACTCAGAGTCAGCACAACCAAGAGGAAGTAAATGATCCGGAATCCAGTTGTGCCTGTGAGCATGCAAATAATGTTTGTCTTCCAGTAGACAATAGCGGGGAACATAGTGAAAATAAACACAAATCACTACGTATTGGTTTAAGAATGCATGGGTCCGAAAATAAATCTTTGAGCTCAGATTATGAGCGAAATACTAATTGCGACGCACTATGTAATTTTCAACTCTGGACGCATACCGAGCCAGTGATAATCGATTTCGATGCGCAAAAGCGTGTAGCAATGACCAACATTTTGTTGGTTGGGGGAACAATGCGTCATTTCGGGGGAAGTATTCTGTCCATTCCATGACCAAGCTGTTGCGATGGAATACTGTGGTGATTGGTTCTTATACTATTTCTTGGCGCTGATGCCCTGTGTTGCTATCAGCATTGTTTGAAAGAATTAACTCTTTCGTTCTACGAACTACGGTTTAGTCCTGGCTTGCTCTATTTATTGTTGGGGGTCTATGTTGTCCTTAACAATATCCTTCAGGGTATACATTGGGGGGATGGCACAGATGATACTATCACATTGTTCCAGGGATGGTCTCGTGGGAAATGGGTTGGATCATGACGAGGACAACCATGATTTACGCAATTTGTACAAGACTACATGGAACCCGAGTTTTCTACACCATATGCCTGGATTTTTGTTTGGATCCTGGTGGATTGAGAAAAGGTTTGCAATGGGCCTGAAGTCAAAAGTGAGGTCGAACCAAATAGGGAACATACATGCGTTTTTATTTCAATCCTTTGGGACTGAAGGATGGATTGTAAGGGGTAGCTCGAGAATAATGTTAAACCAAATAAAGAGAATGATTGGGTTTTTGGTTGAGTCCTTACAGATTACTGGACGGAATGTACTACCTCATTTAACGAGATTATCTGATATTGAGCCCGATAGGTAAATCCTTTGGGAATTGGTTTGATTCGTGAGTTTTGAATGGGTCATAAAAGCTAATATCAGTGTCATATATTGTGGAGTCAAAATTTTTGAATATTATTTGATTCTGTTTGATGGTTGAACGGACAATGAAGTCTCATTAACTTTAATGTGATTGCTATATGTGGGGGTTTTCAGATATTTGATATATTTGGGATGTCAATTTATTCCTGGAGGGGTTGTGAGATGATTTTATTGCTAGATATGGTGATATGGTTATATGATGTCGATCCGAGTATTTTGGATTCTGGGATTACTTATGCCCCGGGATTGGGGGTTGGTTAATATTGATATATGATGTTGGCAATTAGGCATCATATATAAGTTGTTCCATGATTGTTGGTCATATGTTGAATCTTGGGAGTTTATTATTTCCCCTGGGCATTGGGGGTTGGTTGATATTACCTTGTTGAGGACATATAACGTGAAAAGTTAACGTTATATATATGTTTTTTTTCCTTTTTTCGATTTGTAACTTGTATTTTTGTTTGAGATTTCAGATAATGTGACAAGACTCTGACATGCAAGAAAGACATAGTGATTAGTGACATACTGATGCAAGCTGCCATCAAACCAATACTACCTCATGAGGATTGATGTCCCAGTACAGCCACCTCACATTGGCCAAGTGTTATGCTTTTTGGTCGCCGTCGTAGACATACGGCGCATATTTTTTCCCGATTAATTATAATTATGCTGATTAATTTCTATTACTTGGTTTCAGCACAAGAGCACAGAGGGGTTACTGTTGTTGTTAGCCATGGTCACCTATGACCAGTTGACGAGTCACGTTCAACGACGTGTGGTGACTAGTTCCCATTTGCTCGTTCAACTTGGGTCTTCCTGAGATCCCGTCAGGATTTTCTTTTTCTTTTCGACCATGGCTTTGGGTGTTATAGTTAGTTGTTGTGGAGCCACGTTAACACGTGAGGTGACTAGTTCCCTTCAGCTCTCACCACTCTAATCACCCTACTGAACACTACCGTGCGATTTTTCTTGGCATTTCGCCATCGGGGCGATGGCGAGGTCTCCAGGGGGGTGTCATAGTTCCTCAGATGGCAGCGGAGGAATGGACAGTTAGCCAGATAGTTAGAGTAGTATAATTAGATTATTTAATAGTTGAGACTATGTGTTGTACTCTATATGCAGAAGTGCAACACATAACTACAAGACACGACGTTTTTGTGTAGTAAAATAGTGACGTGTTAGTAACGAATTAGTAAACAAGGAGACATACGAAACACATGAAGACGAACGGACGTGTTCTGTATATATATTTGTAAAACAATAAATATATGAATCTGCAACTGAGTCGTAGTTGTCCACTATGTTGTTCGTATTGTCCCGGAAGGGAAATACTGTTTTAACTACTATGGAATAATAAATCTAACAAGAGGACCATCTATATGAATATAAAAATGAAACATCAAGTGGAATACGACTGCCAGGAAAGGGAAGAATGAAAGATACACAAGAAGGAACGTATGACAGGATGAATATACATAGGAGGGGAAAAAGGGCAAGATAAAATGTAACACAAGAGAAATGCATAGCTATAAACTGGGAAAGGGTATATCGGATCATAAGGGTTGGAATCTAGACTTCTATAAAAATATAATATAATATGGAACTACCTGATACTTTGGGTCGCAATTACATCAATTCAATATGTCTGGTCATTGAAAGAAACAGACGTCAGCAAATGTCAATAGAGGATATAATGACTCTAATGTCTGTGTGTATGTACGCATCGGAGGGGTAAAAGAAAGGAACCACTATACTACTACAAACTGCCACCGACCACCGCCATCCTGACACTCATCACGAACTGGTGGAGGGCCCTAGAAGACCCCCTCCTACAACAGATAGATAGATAGATAGATAGATAGATAGATAGATAGATAGATAGATAGATAGATAGATAGATAGATAGATAGATAGATAGATAGATAGATAGATAGATAGATAGATAGATAGATAGATAGATAGATAGATAGATAGATAGATAGATAGATAGATAGATAGATAGATAGATAGATAGATAGATAGATAGATAGATAGATAGATAGATAGATAGATAGATGGTTACACGAGGGCATTGAAGAGAAAGATCGAAAGAGAGAAAGAGAGAGATGGATCTATGAAGTTAGAACACAACACTGAGCAACGGATAACAAGTGTACATATATATATATATATATATATGTATATATATATATATATACAGCAAAACGTACCCGGTTAAAACACCGCGGCGGTCAGTTTGAAGCACATTTTTCTTGTAGATTCTCACGGACAGTACAAAACATTCTTCAGAAATGACAAACTAGTGAACGTATAAGATTTACATTAGCAAATCAACAGACTTTACTTGAGGTGATAGTGACGTCATGTAAAGAAAATGTCACGATTTTTAATTATGTATATATTGAAGGAGTCCGGTGGGGTATATGTTAGGTGCTCATCTATCGTTACAAAGTTAACCGGTTCGCTCCTCAGAGCCATCGGGATATTGTTTCCAGAAATTCCTGATCTCAGTGTAATTAAGTTGCTGTAAAATTCGTCACTCCTGTTGTATCGGTTGCTTGATAAAGGCGGTTTGATCGAAACGTTGCTGCGTATTGTCATTGTTTTTGTATTTTGTAAAACTACAGTACTTTGTTATTACATGTGTCGTTCTTTTACATAGTTTTACTGCATTATTATCTCCCTATATCGATCTCAGTGTATGTGAAATCGAGTTCCTAGTTCTATCAGAGACGGACGATAACACGAAGGTCCAGTGTTCAAATTAGGCACATAAAAGAACACTTGGCAGTTCGAATTGATATGAACAGGCTGAAAGCCGCTGCCCGTACAAAATTGATTAGAAAAATTAAAATTAAAATTGTACAAAAAATTGTTACCATCTTCTAAATTGTTTGGGGACTCTCGCGCAGCACGGAGTTCGTGCACTGCTACTGATATCGTCCTGTGTAAGAAAGAGATCAGAGCACGTATGGTTACTCACCGAAGTGTAATAGTGATGGCCTTACACATCAATCAATAAATATATATATAGAGAGAGAGAGAGAGAGATAGAGAGAGAGAGAGAGAGAGAGAGAGAGAGAGAGAGAGAGAGAGATAGAGAGAGAGAGAGAGAGAGAGATGAGAGAGAGAGAGAGATAGAGAGAGAGAGAGAGAGAGAAGAGAGAGAGAGATAGAGAGAGAGAGAGAATGAGAGAGAGAGAGAGAGAGAGAGAGATAGAGAGAGAGAGAGAGAGAGAAGAGAGAGAGAGAGAGAGAGAGATAGAGAGAGAGAGAGAGAGATAGAGAGAGAGAGAGAGAGAGAGAGAGAGAGAGAGATAAAAGAGAGAGAGAGAGAGAGAGAGAGAGAGAGAGAGAAACAGGAAAAAAAATAGAGAAACAGAAATTGGGAAGAGGATGTACCAAAGTCACAGTGACACAGACACAAATTTGATATAGGGAATGTAATGAGATCTTCATCGAGGTTCCACCAACAGTTTGTGAGGGTACTTCTGACACCAGTCACTTCTGTCTGGGATTTTTCTTTGGCTTCCAGAAATCTTTCTCTTTCTCTCTCTTTTTTTTCTCTAACAGGTCACAAGACACCCTTCAAATCATCCAGTCACTTTCACAGGTCGATCACTTAATGCGGGTAACCGTCTGGGTTTTTTTTTTAGAGCTTAGCAGAATCAGTCTCTGGCAGAGGCTAAACCCCGAACCCAATATCATTACGTATCTAAGCTAGTGCGCTAAGTAGTTAACTTACAACACGACCATTCTAATAATAAGCGTTGTTCACACGTCTGTTGTCTGGGCTCGCAAGGGAGCAAAGAATAGTAACACTGCGACCTACAAGGTATGTTGTAAGAGGCAACTGAGGTAGGACCTAGGGGAGCAAGAATAGTAACACTGCGACCTACAAGGCATGTTGTAAGAGGTGACTGAGGTAAGGGCCTAGGGAAGCTTTTTCCTTTTAAATGCATATCCTTTTTTTAAAAACTGATTCAGAAGCACTTTAGCTTTGAGCCTTTCGGCTCGGTGCCATGGACATCGTAACCCTTCGGTTTGGTGTCACGAACACCGTAAATCTGGAGAACCTGTAGCTTTTCTGCCAGTCCGCAGAATTTAACCCGCACTTACAGGGGGCTTAATCACTTGAAATCAACCACAGTAACGTGATTTTCTAGGTCCCAGTTTAAACATTCAGCAACGCCAAAATGTTGCAGATCGTCATCAATAGATGCCTGCGCAGGATATTCCATCTGCGATGGTATGACAGGACTACAAACAGGGAACTGTGGGATAGAGCGGGACAACGGCAGATGGAATAAAAGATAGGGAGCAGAAGGTGGTGATGGATAGGACATACACTGAGGAAACCCCTAACAGCATCACAAGACAGGGGTCTCCGATGGAACCCCCAGGGCAATAGAGGTAAGGGAAGAACCAGGAACACCTGGAGACAGGAGTTGGAGACGGATAAGAAAATGAGAGAGAGAGTGGAGAGATCTGGAAAAGATGGCCTTGGATAGGCGGGCTTGGGAGGTCTTGGTTGCGGACCTATGCTTCCTAGGGCGAATAGTGAAAAATAAGAAGTTTGCCATTGCTTTCTGAACAGTGAGGTCTATTTTACCTTTTGTAAACATCCACGCTGAACAAATTTGCTTCCAAAACTGCTTGCAGCGGAGTTTGAGCTTGGTACGCTTTTGGTCGTTCTCTAGTAAATAAAAGGCGTCGCATAAATCATATGCTAGCCTATCTGTAGTCGTATAACTAGCAAAACGTATAATCGTTCTTAAGCTCAGATCACACATAAACAACAAAGAGTGGTTTAACAAGTGGTCGATATGAAGCGTTCGTCGAAGAAGAAGAAGCGTTGGAGACTATGCCTGATTGGTTGATAAAACTATCAGCATTGCACTCTGATTAATCATGGCTCGATTCTTAACAGGAAGATTCAGCACAGTGCATGAATTTCCCTAGCACCGAGGAGATCTCATTATACTCATAGGAAGATCTCAACCACGGTGCAGAACTTCCTAGCACGAGGAAGATCTCATTATACTGCATAGGAAGATCTCAACCACAGTGCACGAACTTCCTAGCACAGAGGAAGATCCTCATTATACTGCATAGGAAGATCTCAACCACAGTGCACGAACTTCCTAGCACAGAGGAAGATCCTCATTATACTGCATAGGAAGATCTCGCGAACCTCAGATGCACGAACTTCCTAGCACAGAGGAAGATCCTCATTATATTGCATAGGAAGATCTCAACCACAGTGCACAAACTTCCTAGCACCGAGGAAGATCCTCATTATACTGCATAGGAAGATCTCAACCACAGTGCACAAACTTCCTAGCCACTGAGGAAGATCCTCATTATACTGCATAGGAAGATCTCAACCACAGTGCACAAACTTCCTAGCACAGAGGAAGATCCTCATTATATTGCATAGGAAGATCTCAACCACAGTGCACAAACTTCCTAGCACAGAGGAAGATCCTCATTATATTGCATAGGAAGATCTCAACCACAGTGCACAAACTTCCTAGCACAGAGGAAGATCCTCATTATACTACATAGGAAGATCTCAACCACAGTGCACAAACTTCCTAGCACAGAGGAAGATCCTCATTATATTGCATAGGAAGATCTCAACCACAGTGCACAAACTTCCTAGCACAGAGGAAGATCCTCATTATATTGCATAGGAAGATCTCAACCACAGTGCACGAACTTCCTAGCACAGAGGAAGATCCTCATTATATTGCATAGGAAGATCTCAACCACAGTGCACAAACTTCCTAGCACAGAGGAAGATCCTCATTATATTGCATAGGAAGATCTCAACCACAGTGCACAAACTTCCTAGCACAGAGGAAGATCCTCATTATATTGCATAGGAAGATCTCAACCACAGTGCACAAACTTCCTAGCACCGAGGAAGATCCTCATTATATTGCATAGGAAGATCTCAACCACAGTGCACAAACTTCCTAGCACAGAGGAAGATCCTCATTATATTGCATAGGAAGATCTCAACCACAGTGCACAAACTTCCTAGCACAGAGGAAGATCCTCATTATATTGCATAGGAAGATCTCAACCACAGTGCACAAACTTCCTAGCACAGAGGAAGATCCTCATTATACTGCATAGAGCGTTCGCAACAAGAGTGTTGTTGGTTCAGTTCTGCAATCGACGTTTCACACTAGAGGAACTAAATTGGCCATCCTACCTTCTGCATACTTAAGTCTTCTTCTTCTTTGCGTTCGTTCTTTACGACCAATTTTAATCACTTTTGTGATATGTTTGATCTTTGCCAAGAACGTGTATACGTTGTACATTGGTTTGGTAGGCCCCTAAACGCATGAGACTTCTACACGTTTAGGACACATGCATCCGATTTCAGTCAAATCTCCTTAGTCGCCTCTTACGACATGCATGGCAGGTAACTTAGGTCTTAAACGGGAAGTGATTTAAACTCCATACCGTAAGACGTTAATTAAAAGATTTATATGTAAACGACACAATACCTATTTTCACTTAAAAACCGATTTATGCTTACCTGGGCAATATCTATCACGACATGCCGTCCCTACTTCCTGCACACACATTCTGAACCGGTGTAATACAAAATAATTTAACACCATTCCAACAGTTTTTATTCTCTTCTGGTGCCTGTACTTCTCAGATTTCGCACTTCAGCAAAGTGTAAAGAATAACTCTTAAGTTCAAGTGCCGACTCAGGTATCATTTGCATGTTCTGCAGGGAGCCAAAAGAAGGGAAAAAGGAAAGAATATAATGGATATTTAGAATATACGACAACTCTACGTGAAATGAAATACTTGAGAAAGGCGGTGAGTGTCACCAGGAAAGATAGACTACGAAACGAGGACATCAGAAGCAGAGTGGGCATAACTTCAAGCACCTAATACATTGAAAGACAACAAATACAGTAACCTACCAGCTGGCACCATTACTACAACACCCACAGTTCACCATGGAAATGAAAAGGCATATGATAAAAGTATTTTTCTACCAACACTTTGTTACCAGTGCCAAACTTGGTCTCTGACAGCAACACACCACAGAAAGATCACCCCGTAGAAATGAAATGCTTGAGGAAGGCAGTGGGGTTCACCAGGAAAGATAGACTACGAAGTGAGGACATCAGAAGCAGAGTGGGCATAACTTCATGCACTGGATAACAAAAGACAACAAATGTAGTGGTTGCACATTTAATGAGAAGGAAATACAACCAACCACAAATAACAGCATACAAAAAAAAAGAGATTAGGTATTGATCTTTGACAAGACCGACTAACATTAAACCCCTGTTAGTAGGCCCCTATTTGTGTATGGTACCATACACGTGGAGGTCAGGGGTTTCGTTTAGTTTCCTACGGAAATGTTTTGAGTCTGTCTAGCTGACAGTCAGTCCCCCACACTTTCCATTCCTTCGTGTATTCATTGCTCTTTAACGATCATTTTGTCGCCGTATATTTACGCCTATGAGTATGTCTACACTGCGCACCCTTTCTGACTATGTGAGGTCGTTCCGGATTAGAAACATTTCTCAGTCATTTATGGCACATTGTCTTGTCACACGAACGGGCAACTTTAGGCTTTTTATTTGGCCTTTATGTGATCTGAGCCATAGTGTTTGTATGTCATCTTACTAGTTGGCCTTTATTTGATCTGAACCATAGTGTTTGTATGTCATCTTACTAGTTGGCCTTTATTTGATCTGAGCCATAGTGTTTGTATGTCATCTTACTAGTTGGCCTTTATTTGATCTGAGCCATAGTGTTTGTATGTCATCTTACTAGTTGGCCTTTATTTGATCTGAGCCATAGTGTTTGTATGCCATCTTACTAGTTGGCCTTTATTTGATCTGAGCCATAGTGTTTGTATGTCATCTTACTAGTTTATGACGATCGTGTTCGAAAAATGGCAGCCTTCGTCAATGTTTGGATTTGTACAACCAGACCATTACATTATCAGCCTTTCCCAGTCTCTAGCTGTTTTCTTTATGGTCTCCCATGGTAGAAGAGCACCCTTCAGTTCCTCAAGAAGACGTCGTCTTCAAGTCTGTTTATGACGTACTCCTGTCCGTTTTCATCGCGGGTTCCACTCAATTGCTTGTCTAGTGACACTCGACTGTGTCTTCCGTAGAGTATGCCCAATCCATCTCATTTTTCTCCTTCTGAACCTGGTCATCATAGGTTCCTGTCCTGTTCTTATCTACAAGTCTGTGTTTGCAACTCATCCATACAATCTCACAAAATCTCTGTTCTTCTTCCCCCTTCACCCCTAGGGAGGCATAGGTCGCAACCAAGGTATTCAAAGCCTGACTATCAATGGCCATCTTTTCCAGACATTTGCACTCTCTCCCAAATTTCTTGCCGGCTGCCCGATTTCCTTTCGAATTTCATCGGATCGCGGCATGAGTCCCTCCTTGAATGGTCCTTCTTCTTCCACGGGTCTCGAGCTTTGAATTTTTTTGGTTGTGGATTCTGTAGCTATCTAGTGGTTTTATTTTTACAGGGTGGAGTAGCTAGCCCCTCGCCTTACCTCCTTAGTCGAACCAAATCTTTAGCTGCTGGTAATATCCCCTACCATTGATTAACCAATCTCTCTCTCTCTATCGGATAGAGTCGGATAGACTGTTTATGATCAGGCGATCCTTTGTGTACTTGATTAGTGGGAAGATCGATAAGTTGGGGAGCTCTGGGATACGATGCGTCGATTTGACCTGGGCAGACAGCAA
This sequence comes from Arion vulgaris, assembly GCA_020796225.1. Classification (NCBI taxonomy): domain Eukaryota; kingdom Metazoa; phylum Mollusca; class Gastropoda; order Stylommatophora; family Arionidae; genus Arion; species Arion vulgaris. The sequence continues at coordinate 20,070,264 of CM036775.1, forward strand.
GACAAAAATAGATCGTCTGGTAGACAGAAGAACAGACAGACAGAGTGACTTATAGGAGGAATACAAGTTGATATGATGGAAAGAAAGAATAGTTGGCAACAAAAGAATTGATAGCATTTTTAGATGTAAAGGAGATTATACTAAGTGATCATAGACAGATCGTTTTATATATATATATATATATGCCCGCCTGCCAAGCGTGTTCGTAGCGCGTTGGACGACAAGTGGCAAGCCCCTGTGAGTGCGGTTGAATTCGGTGGGTGGGCAGAAAAGCCACATATTCTCCAGATTTACGGTGTTCGTTGCACTTAACCGAACGGTTACAATGTCAATAGCACCGAACCGAAGAGATGAAAGCTCAAGTTCTTCTGGATCGAAAATATATATATATGTTGGAGGAATGGCTATGCCAGGGGCATACAGCCATGTCCCCCGGGCAGAGAGTCTCATACTAGAAAAGTAGATAAAATAGTTAGTAGAAATTAGGTAGGTAAAGACTGTAGAGTTTGCACACCAAAGTTGCACACAACGAGCGTAGTAGCAGCACTAGAATAAGACTAGTTTGACGTAGATTAATTAGCACTGCTTAGCGACGTAGTGACAACAAAGAAGATGAACATAAACAGTGGAAAGAAGTGGGCGTGTTTTGTCTACATATGCCAACATCAATAAAGCAATTATGAAACATACAAGAACGTCTTCTTATTTGTAGTTTGTGGCATCACCATCAGCCTACCCCCCACCTCAAACCATCCTACAACATATATATATATATCGCCCGTGTGGTTCCGGGGCCTGCAAGGGAATTAAAGAATAGTACAACTGCTACCTACAAGGCATGTCGTAAGAGGCGTCTATGGTAGGGGCCTAGGTAAGCTACCCTAATAAATAAAAAGCGTCGGGAAAATCAGATGTGCTGGCCTGTTTGTAGGTTCATGACTGGCACAAGGTACAATCGTTCTTAGGCTCATATCACATACAGATCACAAAGAGTTGTTAACAAGTGGTTAATATAGAGAGTTCTAGGAAGAAGAATAAAAACAAAGTCCTGATATATCTTACCACTCTCAGTGAAGCTTATTTCAAAGTTTCACTAAATAAGCCGAAGGATTGACTTCATTGCACAGGGTTTTACTCCATACGACTCGGTCCCTCTCCGCAGAAATGGCACGCCACCTGCCGAGAGTATTGCACAAAGCATGAACTCCGTAGCTCCAGCAACACTCCTAGGGGTCTCTGGAAAAAACTGTACTCGTGAAAAGAATGACGCGGTCCGGACTCGAACCCACGACTTTTGACTCACAAGGCAAAGAGCTTAACTCGTTCTTTGTTTATTAAAACCTTTCCCTCCAACTTTGATGCCAGCTTTGTGAATTTTTTTATAATGTAAGTACACCCAACATCTTCTCCCTCTTATAACAGTTGTTACTAGTGGTTGACCAGACATTTCTTCTCAGAGTATGCCCAACATATCTCCATCTTCTCCTTCTTATAACAGTTGTTACTAGTGGTTGACCAGACATTTCTTCTCAGAGTATGTTCAACATATCTCCATCTTCTCCTTCTTGTAACAGTTGTTACTAGTGTTTGACCAGACATTTCTTCTCAGAGTATGCCCAACATATCTCCATCTTCTCCTTCCTATAACAGTTGTTACTAGTGGTTGACTAGACATTTCTTCTCAGAGTATGTTCAACATATCTCTATCTTCTCCTTCTTATAACAGTTGTTACTAGTGTTTGACCAGACATTTCTTCTCAGAGTATGCCAACATATCTCCATCTTCTCCTTCTTATAACAGTTGTTTCTAGTGGTTGACGACTTTCTTCTCAGAGTATGCCCAACATATCTCCATCTTCTCCTTCTATAACAGTTGTTACTAGTGGTTGACCAGACATTTCTTCTCAGAGTATGTTCAACATATTCCATCTTCCTTCTGTAACAGTTGTTACTAGTGTTTGACCAGACATTTCTTCAGAGTATGCCCAACATATTTCCATCTTCTCCTTCTTATAACAGTTGTTACTAGTGGTTGACTAGACATTTCTTCTCAGAGTATGTTCAACATATCTCTATCTTCTCCTTCTTATAATAGTTGTTACTAGTGTTTGACCAGACATTTCTTCTCAGAGTATGCCCAACATATCTCCATCTTTTCCTTCTTATAACAGTTGTTTCTAGTGGTTGACCAGACATTTCTTCTCAGAGTATGCCCAACATATCTCCATCTTCTCCTTCTTGTAACAGTTCTTACTATTGGTTGACCAGACATTTCTTCTCCTAGTATGTCCAACATATCTCCATCTTCTCCTTCTTGTAACAGTTGTTACTAGTGGTTGACCAGACATTTCTTCTCAGAGTATGCCCAACATATCTCCATCTTCTCCTTCTTATAACAGTTGTTTCTAGTGGTTGACCAGACATTTCTTCTCAAGGTATGTCCAACATATCTCCATCTTCTCCTTCTTATAAAGGTTTCAAGAGTTTTAAAGCCGAAGGATTGACTTCATTGCACCTGGTTTTACCCCATATGGCTCGGCCCTCTCACAGAAATGGCACCCCCTGCCGAGAGTATTGCGCAAAGCACGAACTCCGTAGTTCCATCAACAATCCTAGGTCTCTGAAAAAAATTGCACTCCTTCTTATAACAGTTGCTACTAGTGGTTGACAAGACATTTCTATAATTTCATCACTTCTTCTGATTTCATCCCATTTTATGTTCATTATTTATCGCAGACATCTATATTCAATGCAGAATGCTGGGAATAACAAGAAGAGACCTATTAAGAAATGAAGACATCAGGGAAAAAGTGGATACAACATCAGTACTGAGCTTCATCAAGAAACAACAAATTAAATAGTTCAGCCACATAAGCATATTACCAAAAGACAGTGCACCTCAAAGAGCAATGCGGCTCCCATACTCTGGTTACAAGGCAAAAGGACGGACACGCAAATGGTGGGCCTCAGAAATAATAAAGTCGACGAAAGAAACTATTTATGAAGAGCAAACAAGGGCTCGTTCTAGAAATCTCTTCTTATCCTGAAGCTGTGAGGCAAAACAGAATTGGAGAATAGAAAGCACGAAAATCTGTATTAAAATTCATTCAAGTTACTTATCTTATCTTATCTTATCTTATATTGTCTTATCTTATCTTATCTTATCTTATACTATATTTTCTTATCTTATCTTATATTATCTTATATTATTTTATATTATCTTATCTTATCTTATACTATATTTTCTTATCTTATCTTATCTTATATTATATTACCTTATATTATATTATATTATCTTATATTATCTTATCTTATCTTATCTAATATATCTTATCTTATATTATCGTATATTATATTATCTTATCTTATATTATATTATCTTATCTTATCTTAACCACATTTGCCCTTGAAGCGTCGTGGGGAGAGTAAGTTTTCTATCTTGTGCCAGGCGTGTTGCGCTTGACGTCAGTCCATGCTTTCGCAGGGACTCTGAGATGTTATCTATCCATCGTGTTCTTGGCTTGCCTCGTTATGTCGATTATTGTAGGCACGTGATGGTAGTAAATGTGGTTTCATTCTCATTAGATTGCCGAACCACTTGATTCTTTGCTTCTTGATGTACTGTATGCATGGTATAGTTTTTTTTCCCCATTTAATTTTAGAAGATGATCAACAAATTTAGTAAGAATTACATTTTAAAATCTTTCTAATAAATTTTGTACGGGAATCGGTTTTCCCAGCTTGCGCTTCTCGATCTTGAATTGGAAAGCATTTCTTTTACGTACTTAACTTGAACACGAGACCTACGTTTTATCGTCCATCTCCGATATGACTAGGAATTCGATGTCACCTACACTGAGATCAGGAATCTCTAGAAAATATGCTAATGGCTGCCCACGAGGGAGGAAATCGACTACCTTTGAAACAAGAGTGGAAAATATAACCTCTACGTCATAAATACTTTCCTCCCCCACTCTCAACCCTCCACACAAAAGAAGTTAGAAACACAATATGTGGACCACAAAACGTATTAGAAAATAAACACATTCATCGTCTGCGGTAAACCAAAAATAAAAAATAATGATAGATGCAACGAATGAGAATTTCTGGAATGTTTTTTTTTTTTCCGATCCAGAAGCACTTGAGCTTTTCAGCTCGGCTCGGTGCCATGGACATCGTAACCCTTCGGTTCGGTGCCACGAACACCGTAAATCTGGGAATCTGTGGCTTTTTCTGCCATCCCGGGGAATTTAACCAGCACACAGAGGGATAGTCACCCGTAGTCAACGCGCTACGAACACGCTGGGCAGACGGGCTCTGAATCGTTTAAAGCAGCGTTTCCAAAGTGGGCGGTATCGCCCCCAGTGGGCGCTGAAGCGTTCTAGGGGGCTATAATGGGTTCAGAAGAATTTGGGGTGTTTCAGGCTATTGGGTTGTGGCTTTAAAGAAGAAATTCATAATAATAATTTTTTTTAAATAAATTATTTTGTGATTTTTCAATTGAATAGTCATTTAAAATTTGAATTCTGCATTTAAATTCATCTTATGCCCGTCTTACACGATCCATTTTTCATCAATTTTCTATTTCATGTATATAATCATTTGAAAATTGACCATGTATGACAGAAATATATATCAATTTTCTATGTCAAAGAGAAAATAGAACATGTATTTGTGTATTAGGGGAGTTGGCAGACTGTTATAATGTGGAGGGGGCGTTGCAAAGTTTATGTTGTGGAAAGTGGGCGGTGGGCAGGAAAAGTTTGGGAATCTATGGTTTAAAGCAAGGGTTCTCAGCCTGAGAGACAGACTTCTCTAGTGAGCAGCGAGACGTTATGAACATTTAGCCGAATGGATAGATAAGATCGCGGGTTTGATTAAATCGGATGCATATGTCCTAAACGTGTAGAAGTCTATGCGTTTAGGCCTACCAAACCAATGTGCAACGTATACACGTTCCTGGCAAGATCAAACATATCACAAAGAGTGATTAAAATTGGTCGTAAGAACGAACGCAAAGAAGAAGAGGGAAGTGCTATGGAGCAAGGGATATAGTGATCTTGTGTGTGCTTGTTCTAATACACGTTGTAAGATGTTATTCCTTTTTACGGCTGTTCGTGGTGCATCTCTCCATCTTTTGCGTGGGCTTTCTCTTGCTCTGTACTCGTTATACTTGTTCAGTGTGGCTCTCATCTTATAGACGATACCAGGGCATTCTTGTCAGATGTTCAAACCATTTAATCAGTTATTCTTTTATGAATTGCAAGACTGGTTTCACATCCAATTTTCTCCTGATTTCTTCATTTCTAATTGTGTCTCTTAGACCGATGTACCAGATTTCCCCATAAATTCTATGCATGTGAAAATCTGATTCATGCAGCCTTAGCATTGGTGTGTTTACGTCACAGCTTCAGCACCATTTGGAGCTCTGGTGCTTATCCTTCGGCGATGTGTCCGGTTTCAGCCAGCGTTTACTCGGTTCGCTCTTCGTTCTGTAGCCATCTAGTGTTTTTTAACGTGTGAGTAGCTAGTCCCACCTTCCAACCTACTTAGTCGCCTCTTACAACATGCGTGGCAGGTAACATGGTTTCTATTCTTTACACCTAATTTGGGCCTCGGTAACCCTCGAGTGGCAGCTCTTCTAAGACATCTCATCTCCGTTGTTATAATTTTCCGCTGATTAGCTGCCGTTATGCTAGTTCATAGCGCTGGCCATGCTGCCATTAAGTTTCCTATGCTCATTTCCCCCATGTCTTATACCGCTATAGAAAGCGGAAACACAGGCAGTAAAGACAGTCATCATTAAGTTATTTTTCTATTAAAATTGTAAATTCAAAACATCTTTTACAAAAATCAAGAAAACAATTGATGTTGAATTATGATTACGCCCGAGTGGTTACCGTGGCCCAAATTCTAGGTGTAAAGAATAGAATCACTGTTACCTGTCACGCATGTCGTAAGAGGCGACTAAGGAGGTGGAGTGGGGCTAGCTACAAAAACCGTAGAAAAACACTACATCGCTACAGAACGAGAGCGAACCGAGTAAACGCTGGCTGAAACCGGACACATCGCCGAAGTATAAGCGCCAGAGCTCCAAATGGTGCTGAAGATGGGACGTAAAACACACCAATACTAAGGTTGCATGAATCAGATTCTCACTGAATATAATTTATGGGGGAGTCTGGTACATCGGTCTGGGCGGTGATCGCGAGAGAGATATTTATGATTACATTTTCTTCTTCTCGTTCACTGATGTTGTATGTGTACACAATGAATTCGGTTCGCCTGAGGGGTTACGGGCCCAAATTTGGGGTGTAAAGAATAGAACCACTATTACTTGCCATGCATGTCGTAAGAGGCGACTAAGAAGGTTTGGCTGAAATCGGATGCACATGTCCTAAGCGTGTAGAAGTTTATGCGTTTAGGGGCCTACCAAACCAATGTGCAACGTATACACGTTCTTGGCAAAGATCAAACATATCACAAAGAGTGATTAAAATTGGTCGTAAAGAACGAACGCAAAGAAGAAGAATTCGGTTATTTCATATATATTGTTATGTTTGTTAGTTCATCAAAGCTTCCAAACAGTTTTGTGTTAATGTCTGTCCCTGTTGGCCTTTGTTCTTTCATCATCTCAGTTGATTCATCAGGTTACAATCTTGCAGGATGTGTTCTGCTGTCTGTTCTGTCTGTCCAAGTGCAAATGTGGGTGATGGAATTAGTTTTAGTCTGTGAATGTGTATGTTCAGTCTGTTGTGTCCAGCTCTGAGTCGAAACAATATCACATGTCTTGCTATATCTAGATAGTGGTAATTATCTTTAATACATTAAAAAATATTTTGTGAAAATGTTGAAAATATATTTATATTTCTCACAGCTAATGTTATTGTGTTTAGGGGAACAATGTTGTTATAAAGCTCAGAGTAAGAGACATTTTGGTTGTCATTTGCTCTTAAGAAATCACAGTTCATTTGATGAGGGGTGGGAACGTAGGAAAAGGGGACCCGGAGCTAGGAGGCTTAGAGACACATGGGATTCATGTCTCATCTTAAAGGGACACGCCGTCTGTGTGTTGCCAGGCCCGCAAGGGTAGAAACGAATAGCACGACTACGACTTACAAGGACCGTCGTGAGATGCGACTGATGTAGAACCTAGGAAGCTACCCTAGTAAATAAAAGCATCGCAGAAATCGGATGTGCTGGCATACTTGTAGGCGCATAACTGGCGCAACGTACAATGGCTCTTAGGCACAGATTACATATATATATATCACAAAGAGTGGTTTAACAAGTGGTCGATATGGAGCGTTCAAAAAAAAAGAAAAGAAACGCGCCATGCTGGAAAGCGCAGACAAAATTTGTTAGAACAATGTTTACCATCTTCTAAATTGCATCAGGTGCGGGCAGAGCTCGTTCACTTCCGCTGAGATCTTCCTGTTTCCGAAAGAGATTAGAGCGCACATAGTCTCTCACCGAAGTGAACTGATGATAGTCCTATCAAATCAATCAATCAATAAATCAAAGGGACGTGTTAGCTGAAAAAGGTTTGGGAACCCCTGTTCTAAAGGTAACGGGCGAGGAATGTGAAGATAGTGTCTCAGAAAATGCCTATTGTAGAGCCTAGAAATATTTGGTGGAAGAGATCTGTTAAGATTGTGTTGGTCGTGATGAAAGGAACAATCTTGTGAACCTCTTCATTTAATGACTCAGAGAAAGTTTTTGCCTTCTGACACCATTTTAGTTTTGTAGTTTTTTTTAAATTCCCAGTTGTTGGAGAGATTGAAGAATAGAGGCGAATTGAGGAAGAGTTATGGTAAGAGAAATTGCTCACCCCAGGTTGTGCGCGTGCACGCGTCATTACAAGTGTATGTGTGTGGTTTGTGCGTGTGTGTAAATTACAGGTGAAATGTCACGTGAAATATGCAGACGATGTTATCGTCTCTTCAGGTCTCGTGTACGTTAGAAAACGTCACTTTCACCACAGTTCACATAACAGTTGTTATTAGTTGTTGACCAGACATTTCTCTGATTTAATCACTTCTCCGAGTTCGTCTCATTTTATATTCATGATTTTGACACATGAGAGCCGCAGTAGCGTAGTTGTTAGTGAACTGGCTTCTTAGTCTAGTCGTCCGGGTTCACTCTCTCTCTCTCGCGATCATCACCCAGACCCATGTACCAGATTTCCCCATAAATTCTATTCAGTCTGAATCTGATTCATGCAACCTTAGCATTGGTGTGTTTTACGTCACATCTTCAGCACCATTTAGAGCTCTGGTGCTTATCCTTCGGCGATGTGTCCGGTTTCAGCTAGCGTTTACTCGGTTCGCTCTCTGTTCTGTAGCCATCTAGTGTTTTTACGCACGGTGTGGGATGCTCCACACCCATCCTCCTTAGTCGCCTCTTACGAAATGCGTGGTAGGTAACAGTGGTTCTATTCTATACACTCCAATTTGTGCTCCGGTAACCACTCGGCGGTACGGGTTCAATTCCACAAGTGGGCGTGGAATATTCTCCGACCGTAACGGCTCTCTAGTTGACCCAGGAAGAGCACTGAAAAGTAAAGGCGGCCGGCGTGAAGCTGACCACATCACTCATCGTGTGCCGACAGTCAATGAAAAATACGGTCCTAAAACCGTATTACCCTATAAGCCATGTGGTATAAAAAGGGTTACCTTACTTACTTGGACTAAACATTTTTAATAAATACATATAAACGATTTAGTAAACAGATAAATGGATTCATGGATTCATGGATTCATGGATGGATGGATTCATGGATGGATGGATGGATGAATTGATGGATGGGTGGATTGAAAGACGAAATTAGTCACTGGTATAAGACACACTTGGAGAAAACAAGACATATTCCAGTGAACCAAGAGGTTAAAAAAGAAGCTGGCGCTGGATAGGTCACACTTTGAGAAAATCCGAGTGGGAATATAACAAGAAGGATCATTTACTGGAACCTACAGGGACAGTGAAAGAAAGGGAGGACTATAAATACACAGAGACGAGATTTGGAGGCAGAGATCAACAATATAAAGAAGAGCTGGAGGGAGCTGTAGAGATCGCTAGAGATTTGACATGAATTGGTTGAGGGCCTATTCCCTAATCCAGGTTAAAAGGCGTGAGAGAGAGAGAGAGAGAGAGAGAGAGAGAGAGAGATAAGACACACTGTATCTACACAGACACAGATGAGCAGACGTGTGTTAGAATCAAAAACACGTGAACTATTTCTGCAAGATCTGATCATAAACCGCTCAAGACGTGACGCCGGCGTGAGTAGAACAGTGAGTCACGAACGTGCTCCGGATGGGCAACGTCTCCCACCTCACTTCTACCAACCATACCTCCACCCCTTCAAACAGGAAGGGTCAGGAAAGACTATTTTTGAAAATATCCAACGGCAAAGAAAATCGAACCAGCACAGACAGTAGAAAAACAGAACTGAAGATGTGGTCCTTGTTTGTCAGAGTGACGTACTCAGACGGTTTCACTTTTATTTTTTACAAGTCTAGGAAAATAAAGAAACTAGTTTTTATTTATAAAAGGGGTTCAATTTTGGGGACAGAAGAAGGAAAGTAGATATACAGGGGCGTTCATATATTAAGACAAAAGGAGTGGGGTGTCACCCAATGAAAATAATAGGTTTTTTTCGATCCAGAAGCACTTGAGCTTTCAGCTCTTCGGCTCGTGCCATGGACATCGTAACCCTTCGGTTCGGTGCCACGAACACCGTAAATCTGGGGAATCTGTGGCTTTTCTGCCACCCGCGGAATTGAACCCGCACACACAGAGGATAGTCACCCGTAGTCCAACGCGCTACGAACACGCTGGGCAGACGGGCGATCTGTAGAGCTTAGAAGGATGACTTAACTTATTTATCTTCGAAGACGTGTTGTTGAAATATCTGGTAGGGTTCCATTACAAATTGTTTGCTTTGCTTGTTTCTGATCTTTTTATGTAGTACTTGTTTGAACTCTCTTTACCTGTACCAATGTGTACCAATGTGTACCAATGTGTACCAATGTGTACCAATGTGTACCAATGTGTACCAATGTGTACCAATGTGTACCAATCTGTACCAATCTGTACCAATGTGTACCAATGTGTACCAATGTGTACCAATGTGTACCAATGTGTACCAATCTGTACCAATGTGTACCAATGTACAATGTGTACCAATGTGTACCAATGTGTACCAATGGCGAAACACGTAAAAACAAAGTACTGAAGTTTAAAAAATACAAAAATAATAACAAAATACATCAACGTTTCGACCAAACGGTCTTTATCAAGCAAAGGATAAAACATAAGTGACTACATAGTTTTACTGTAGTCTCTTTCTATACCTGTAGCAGGAAATTTAGTTTATTTTTTCAATAATTTACAGTATTATTATGCAAATATCATTAACATTATTTTAATATCTATTTTGTGTTACCAGTGCCAAACATATTACTACATGTGAAATGCGGTGCCTGTGAAAATATTTTTGTTGTGTACCAGCTTGATAATAAAGAGAGTTGGCTATTAAACAGCATAAAATCAAGAACAATTAAATATTTCGGACACATCAAACGATATGAGTGTCTAGAGAAAATAACTTTGGACATATCAAAGGAATGAGTGCCAGGAGAGGTAATTTTGAAGGCAATGGTGCCTGGAAGAAGAATGAGAGGAAGACCTAGAAGACGATGGGTGCAAGAGGTCATTGACGATCTGAGAATGGCTGCTGCTTACGCCGGTCAATTTGCAAAGAATAGAAAGTTTTTTTAGGATTGCTGTCAGGGGAGTCAAGTTACGGAACGGACAAGCTACTTGATGAGAATGAGTGATTAGTTACTCGAATACCTATTATTTCGTATCTTCTTCTTCTTCTTGTGATCTCTATATTGATGATTATACAGTCAGTCCCGTTCTTATGATGTCTGTTGTCTGGAGCTCATCTCTGGTGTCATCTAGTTTTGAATGTAGTGTTGGGTTGTAGAGCCAGCATGTCTTTCTATGGATGACATACATGGGATAGTCTTGTAAATCATGTTCTGTGGTTTGATCAGAGATGTCACAGGGAAACAGAGGATACTGTTCTGGGACAGTAGATGATAGTGTGTTTGTTATACCCTGTCCTGGGACAGTAGATGATGGTATGTTTGTTATACCCTGTCCTGGGACAGTAGATGATAGTATGTTTGTTATACCCTGTTCTGGGACAGTAGATGATAGTATGTTTGTTATACCCTGTCCTGGGACGGTAGATGACAGTATGTTTGTTATACCCTGTCCTGGGACGGTAGATGATAGTATGTTTGTTATACCCTGTTCTGTGACAGTAGATGATAGTATGTTTGTTATACCCTGTCCTGGGACAGTAGATGATAGTGTGTTTGTTATACCCTGTCCTGGGACAGTAGATGATAGTGTGTTTGTTATACCCTGTCCTGGGACAGTAGATGATAGTATGTTTGTTATACCCTGTCCTGGGACAGTAGATGATAGTGTGTTTGTTATACCCTGTCCTGAGACAGTAGATGATGGTATGTTTGTTATACCCTGTTCTGGGACAGTAGATGATAGTGTGTTTGTTATACCCTGTCCTGGGACAGTAGATGATGGTATGTTTGTTATACCCTGTTCTGGGACAGTAGATGATAGTGTGTTTGTTATACCCTGTTCTGGGACAGTAGATGATGGTATGTTTGTTTAACCCTGTTCTGGGACAGTAGATGATAGTATGTTTGTTATACCCTGTTCTGTGACAGTAGATGATAGTATGTTTGTTATACCCTGTCCTGGGACAGTAGATGATAGTATGTTTGTTATACCCTGTCCTGGGACGGTAGATGATAGTATGTTTGTTATACCCTGTTCTGTGACAGTAGATGATAGTATGTTTGTTATACCCTGTCCTGGGACAGTAGATGATAGTATGTTTGTTATACCCTGTTCTGTGACAGTAGATGATAGTATGTTTGTTATACCCTGTTCTGTGACAGTAGATGATAGTATGTTTGTTATACCCTGTTCTGGGACAGTAGATGATAGTATGTTTGTTATACCCTGTTCTGTGACAGTAGATGATAGTATGTTTGTTATACCCTGTTCTGTGACAGTAGATGATAGTATGTTTGTTATACCCTGTTCTGTGACAGTAGATGATAGTATGTTTGTTATACCCTGTTCTGTGACAGTAGATGATAGTATGTTTGTTATACCTGTTCTGGGACAGATGATAGTATGTTTGTTATACTCTGTTCTGTGACAGTAGATGATAGTATGTTTGTTATACCTGTTCTGGGACAGTAGATGATAGTATGTTTGTTATACCCTGTCCTGGGACAGTAGATGATAGTATGTTTGTTATACCCTGTCCTGGGACAGTAGATGATAGTATGTTTGTTATACCCTGTCCTGGGACGGTAGATGATAGTGTGTTTGTTATACCCTGTCCTGGGACGGTAGATGATAGTATGTTTGTTATACCCTGTTCTGGGACAGTAGATGATAGTATGTTTGTTATACCTGTTCTGGGACAGTAGATGATAGTATGTTTGTTATACCCTGTTCTGGGACAGTAGATGATAGTATGTTTGTTATACCCTGTCCTGGGACAGTAGATGATAGTATGTTTGTTATACCCTGTTCTGGGACAGTAGATGATAGTATGTTTGTTATACCCTGTCCTGGGACAGTAGATGATAGTATGTTTGTTATACCCTGTCCTGGGACAGTAGATGATAGTATGTTTGTTATACCCTGTTCTGGGATGGAAGATTATGGTATGTCTGTTATGCCCTGTCCTAACACGGAAGATGATGGTATTTCTGTTATGCCCTGTTCTGTGACAGAAGATGATGATTACTGGATATATGATATCGAAGTTGATAAAACACTTCGCTGGAGACCCCATGCCCTGAAAACCCCGGGGTTCGAGACCAAATTGGGGCGAACATTCTCGATAAGACTTCTATATTTATAATATGGTAGTCAGGGAACTTCTCCAGACTTTTGTCGGGTTCGGCAAGGGGCTGGCTATCTCATCCGTTAAAAATAACCAGCTAAAAGTCTAACAAACCTTGAACGCTCATGGTTTAGTTGAGAGCCTATGCCCCAACTGGGGTTTAAAAGGTTGAGGAGATGAGATTCTTGGTGTGGACACTATAATCGGTGAGCTACAGAAAACCTTGGTCATGTAGTTAAATATATAAATTACAAGTACCTCTAAAGTCGAAGTTATACTCGCCTGAATAGAGAGATATACTGGTATTGATAAGGAAAACAAGCATGCTCGAAAAATAATTTAAAAACTCGAATTATGCGTCACAAATTCATATCGGACAACCGATCCAAAAAATATCTTTTCCCTTTAATTATATCATCATCATCATCATCAAATAGCTTGTCATGAGCAGAACTTTGCCACCCCAACAGTCCTCCTGAATTTCTCTCTCATAGGCCAGATGTCTTGCCTCTGCAGCCGTCATGTTCAAACCATGAGTTATATTCTGAATCCATCTTCTCCGTGGTCTTCCTCTTCTTCTCTTTGTCGGTATGCCTTCTTCCATGATGGTCTTCTTCAGCCCTTCATGTTTTTTATATGTCCAAAATATTTCAATTTTCTCTTTCGTATTTATAGCATCAGCCAGTTTTCTTTGATTTTGAGTTCTTTCTGGATAGATCTATTTGTTCTCTCTCTGTCCAAGATATACGGAGGACTTCTATAACACCTATATTCGAAAGCACGTATATATGTTTCCATTGCTTTATTAAATGTCCATGCTTCACACTCATATGTTGCCACTGGGAATATGCAGGCTCTTAGTATTCTGATCTTTATTTTTTTAAATTATATACACATAATAAAAATAATTTCACTCGTACCGACATACATAGGGCTTGTAAGTAATTTCAACATGCCGCTCTTTCCTGGGCAACTTGCTGAATCTCTTCCATGGAACTGAGACTGATGTCTCTTGCCTCTCTCAGTAAAGTTCGTTTCCGGGGTTCCTTATATCGTTTTCCCTATCTAGAAACATTTGCATCTCACTTCAATGCCTGCTTTGATATTCTATGATCATTTCTTCTCAAGGTGTGTCCAACATATCTCCATCTTCTCCTTCTTATAACAGTTGTTACTAGTGGTTGACCAGACATTTCTTCTCAATTGTTTATTTTCTTGAAACCTGATAAACGTTGAAGCCTGCAGAGTAATGTAGGGCGCCATGAATGTACGGTCGGTCGCCATGAATGTTCGATACGGCGCCATGAATTTACAACGCAGCCACCATGAATGTACAACGTGGCCGCCATGACTGTACGACAGGGCGGCGCTGGACCGCGCACCTTATCCCCAGTTCTTTGATTGTACGATTTATCAAAGCTGCAGCGGTTGACTCAAATTCTTGTCCTTAACTCTAAATTATTCAAAACAATGCTACCACAGACAACTCTCTCTCGCTATCTCTCTTTCTCTCTCTCTCTCTCTGACAGTATAATCGGGAAAGAATGTCCTGTACTATTTGACCCCAAATAGAACACATCGTAAACCTGTTGTCTTGTCTTTATTCCGGTCATCCTCTCAAATATCTCCCATTTCACAGCTGTACTTTCACGGCTTCCTGATTGACAGCTGGTTTACCTCATCAAGGGACATATTTTACCTATGATAAATTGTGTGGGTGGATGAGGTTGGGGAAGGGGTGCAAAGAGTTAAGGATGAACAGAAGACATATTAGCCGCAGTAGAACGCGTTATATTCCACAGTGGTCGCAGTGTCGGATTAAGCCTGTACGAAGAGGCCCAGCGCTGATAGATAACACAAGAGATAACACAAGAGATAACACAAGAGATAACACAAGAGATAACACAAGAGATAACACAAGAGATAACACAAGAGATAACACTAGAGATAACACTAGAGATAACACAAGAGATAACACAAGAGATAACACTAGAGATAACACAAGAGATAACACAAGAGATAACACAAGAGATAACACTAGAGATAACACAAGAGATAACACAAGAGATAACACTAGAGATAACACAAGAGATAACACTAGAGATAACACAAGAGATAACACAAGAGATAACACAAGAGATAACACAAGAGATAACACTAGACAACATATTCTCAAACTGTTTCGGCCCACCGTCCACTTTGCGCAACATAAACTTTGCAAAAGCCCCTCCCTCCACATTATAACAGTTTGTCAATGTCCCCCTTATATATACATATATACATGATCCATTTTCTCTTTGACATAGAAAATTGATAAATATTTCTATCATACATGATCAATTTTCAAATGATTATATGCACGAAATAGGGAAATTGATGAATAAATGGATCGTGTAAGACGGGTATAAGTTAAATGCAGAATTCAAATTTTTAATGATTATTCAATCGCAAAATCACGAAAATAATTTATTTTATAATATTTATTATTAATTTCTCTCCCCCAAATCTTCTGAACCCACAATCTTCTGAACCCCTAGAAACTTCAGCGCCCACTGTGGGGCGGTGCCGCCCACTTTGGGAAACGCTGCACTAGACAAATCAATTTCTCGAAGTAAATGACATTCAATCTTCATTAAGGTGATATTACTTAGATGATCTTAACTGGGCAGATGGCGCTCATCAGCCCGGGAGGACAGTTCGTCTACGGGTCGCCGTCCTGAAAGACAATAGCAGCTACTGCCTTGTGGGTTTTGGCTGGGAACAGCAAAAGACTAACGGAGAGCGAACCGTACACAAAAGCTGGTTGAAACAGAACACACCACCGAAGGATAAGCACTTGAGCTCCAATTGGTACTGAAGGCTGTGCACGTACATCACATTCTGATGTTTGGCTGTTTATATATCACAATAGAATGATTTTTTTTTTCCGATCCAGAAGCAATTGAGCTTTTCATCTCTTCGGCTCGGTGCCATGGACATCGTAACCCTTCGGTTCGGTGCCACGAACACCGTAAATCTGGGGAATCTGTGGTTTTTCTGCCATCCCGCGGAATTTAACCCGCACACACAGAGGGATAGTCACCCGTAGTCCAACGCGCTACGAACACGCTGGGCCGACGGTCTAACATAGAATGATAAAAACGGCTTAAGAACGATCGCGAGAGAAAGAGAGAGATGGTCTTGTCAGTCAAGATTTTGGCTTTGCTCTCAATATCTGAAAATGTAGGCACAATAAAAAATATTTTACACCAAATTTTAGAAGCTAAATATTTCCTGTTCTAGGCGCAGAGCTTCAAGAAACGCGGGGCCCGTAGCTTTTGCTTCTTCTGCTATAAGGCTTTAGCACAAAAAGGCCCGTTTTAGAAATCTCTTCTTGACCTGACGCTGTGAGGTAAAACATGATTGGAGAAAATAAACTAGAAAGAAAAGCGATAGGGCTAATCCGGCACTGAGTAGTCGTTCATTTATTTCCGACCATAACGACTCTTAGGTCTACCAAACCTCAGGAAACAGCACCGGGAAGCAGTGGCGGCTCCTCATTAAGGGCCAGTGGGACCGGGCCCCACCAAAAATAAGGTGTAACGTGTATTTATTATTTTATACATTAAAATATAACCTAACCAAAACCATGATTTTTCCGAAAATTTCTCTCTGGCCCCAGCGACAAAAATTACCATGAGCCGCCACTGCTGGGAAGTAAAGGCGGTAGGTATGAGTTGACCACATCACCCATCGTGTGCCGACGGTCATTGAAAAATACGCGCCTAAAACCGTATTACCCAGTATACCACCGGGTATCAAAACGGTTTTTTCTTTAAAGAGAAAAAAAAACGTATTCAGGGGGAAAAGAGCTATGGGGAGACGTTCGTGATTGACAGAACACATGTTGAGAAGACCAGCCGGAAGCATTGCAAGACAGGCATTGTAGTGGAGCCCACAGGGAAAGAGGAGATAGTGATGTCCTAGAAATACACGGAGAAGAGAGATAGAGACTGATGTTAAAAAAATAGGTAAGACGTGGAAATAATTGGAAGGGGAAGGCAGGAAAGAGGAAGAGCTGGAAAAGTTTGTTGAAGACCTGTGCTCCGTTGGGAGTTGAACGGTGAGGAAGACATATTCTGTTCTGAATAGTGATCGGAATACACATGTGCCTTAGAATCCATGCTGTAGGTGTTATTCATGGAAGATGAATCGATTGAGATCTACCAGAAGCAACTGCGACTTTGAAGTTCCTACACTCTAAAAATAGGATAGGTTGCCGTTATAATAATAATTCCCCTCTTACCGTTATACGTTACATAGGGCCTGCAAGTAATTTCTCCATACCGCTCTATCCTGGGCACCTCGCTCAATCTCCTCCATGGAACTGAGACCGATATTTCTTGCCTCTCTCATCAAAGTTCGTTTCAGGGTCTCCTTAGGTCGACCTCTCTTTCTTGAACCCTTTGCATTCCACTTCAATGCCTGCTTTGATATTCGTTGATCATTTTTCCTCAACACCGCCCAACATATCTCCATCTTCTCTTTCTTATAACAGTTGTCACTAGTGGTTAACCAGACATATCTCTGATTTCATCACTTCTCCTGAATTCATTCCATTTTATATTCATTATTTTTCGCAGACTTCTATTTTCAAATGCATTCAACTTGCTTTCTATATCTTTAGTCATTTTTCAACTCTCGCTGGCATATGTTAGGATTGATACAACATTTGAATTGAAAATTCGTAATTTAGTTTTAAAACTATATAACTTGCAGTTCCATATTTTATTTATACTTTTTAAATCTCCGTTACTGTCTGTAATACCGCTTTATGGGCGGTTTAAGGACAGGGGGGACTGTGGAATTTAATGGCCACATAGCTAGTACAGTCGTCGCAATACTGTTCAGGTTATAATTTTTTATGTAACGAGCAACACGTCCGTTACTCTACACTCTAGCATGTCCAGGTGTGTTTTTTATTTTCTTGATCTCCGCCTGCCTCCAAATCTCGTCTTATTTCTAGGCCCGCATGCCCAGCGTGTTCGTATCGCATTGGACTACGGGTGACAGTCCTCTGTAAGTGCGGGCTCAACTCCGCGGACTGGCAGAAAAGCTACAGGCTCCCCATATTTACGGTGTTCGTGGCACCGAACCGAAGGGTTACGATGTCCATGACACCGAGCCGAAGAGCTTTCAGCTCAAGTGCTTCTGGGAAAAAAAAAATGTATTTCTAGACACTTCTCTCTTTCGCTTTCCATGTGGGTTCCAGAAAAGGACCGTTTTTGTTATATTCTCATCTGATTTTATCAAGGTAGGAAACAATGTATCGTTTGCTTTAACATAACTCCTCGATCCAATGATACAATATCGACCGAATCACACCGTATCTACACACTAGTAAGCGGATAGATACAGCACGTCTTCGCTGCTCTATTTAATTAGATCAGTGGTTCCCAACCTTTTCCACTTGTGTACCCCTTTTAAATCCATTTCTATGAAGTGTACCTCTTATTTTTAAATAGTTTTTTTAAAATTACTGACACTTATTTGATTGATTGATAGATAGAATCATCATCAAAGCACTTCGGAGAGTAATCATGTGCGCTCTGATCTAGTTCTTACACTTGACAATATCAGCGGTAGTGCAGGAACTCCATAGCAACGGCGACGGTTCCATATATAATTTATAATATTGTAAAAATATTTTGTAGGAATATGTTTTAAATGTTTCTAATGAATTTTGCTCGTGCAGCGACTTTCCAGCTTTCTTCTCTCTATATTTAACTGACAAAGGTTTTTTTACGTGCTCAACTTGAATACGGGACCTACGGTTTATCGTTCATTACCGATAGGATTAGGAAGTCGATCTCACCTACACTGAGATCAGGGTTCTCTGAAAAGGTATCCCAATTGGTTCACTAGGGAGCGAACTGAGTACTTTTGGAACGATAGATGAGCGCGTAACCTCAACGGTACAGAGACACGGTTCCTCTTCACGGCCCAGCACATATTCATCGAGGATACGTGCGCCACCGTTTTGGGATCCGATGCGTTAAAGGTACACCAAGCCCGCGTGCCCAGTTGTTTCTTACGCGTTGGACTACGGGTGACTAGTCCTCTGTAAGTGCGGGTTCAACTCCGCGTACTGGCAGAAAAGCTACAGGTTCCCCAGATTTACGGTGTTCGTGGCACCGAGTCGAAGGGTTACGATGTCCATGACACCGAGCCGAAGAGCTTTCAGCTCAAGTGCTTCTGGATCGGGAAGAAAAAAAAAAGGTACACCAACATTAGTTGGCATTCCTACAGGAATCATATTACAAAGTAAGTTTTTGTTGGATTCTCTGGCTGGAAGTTCTCGTTCCTGTGTTATCTCTGGATATGTTTTACTCACCTGCTTCAATTTACCTGTTCTCTCATCCTTTCTTTGATCATTAACAAGGGGATGTAACTGTGTTTTCTTATTATTAACAATAGATGTTAAGAGGAACGTGCAACCAGAGTAATGCATCTTGATTATTCAAAAATAACTACTAAAAAAGGAAGGAATGTAAAATTTGTATAGTATGGTATTTTTGAAAATGTGGATAAATCAAGTTCCGTGCACAACTAAGGTGACTTTCAACAGAAAAGTTCATTTCAGAATTTTATTCACAAATATATATCTATTTTTTTTGGATCCAGAAACACTTGAGCTTTCAGCTCTTCGGCTCTGTGCCATGGACATCGTAACCCTTCGGCTCTGTGCCATGGACATCGTAACCCTTCGGCTCTGTGCCATGGACATTGTAACCCTTCGGCTCTGTGCCATGGACATCGTAACCCTTCGGTTCGGTGCCACGAACACCGTGAATCTGGGGAACCTGTGGCTTTTCTACCAGCCCACGGAATTGAACCCGCACACACAGAGGGCTAATCACCCTATTGCACCGAGCCGAAGAGTTGAACGCTCAAGTGCTTCTGGGTCGAAAAAACAAAAAAAACTGCCTGTAGTACCACTTTTAGGGCGCTTTAGGACAAGTGGAAAGTGAGCATTAGGAATTTAATGGCTGCATGGCTGGCGCTGCGAAGCTGTTCAGATTAGAATTTTTCATTTATGCCTCAACAGAAAAAAAATCTTGGTCTTACCGTGACTTGAACACTTATCTCCCCATGCTTATACTTTCGTTAATCAATCCCACGATCTTTCTATAAGTTGCGCTATTCCGTCCCACTTTTGACATAATATTTACATAAATTTAGGGTACACTGTTTATGTCTGCGGCTCAGGTGTATCCACTGGCAACACGATTTGTTATTATTGTCGAGCAGTGGTTTTCAAATGGTGTTCCCATGCGCACCAGTGTGCCCGGTGACATTCCTATATGCGCCCTAGGAAATCACAGATCAGGGGTCGGCAACGCGGTTCCAGCGGGCACCAGAATACGAAATCGCCAGGACACATCAGGCCTATGCTTCTCATAGGCAGAAATTAAATGATGAATAACGATGAATTTAATTTATTTTCCAATTATTTCTGTATTTCTTTGCTTTTTTCATTTTAAAAATTAAGTTTGTGTGTATAGTGCGCATACTATGTTTTGTAGCACTTTAAGTGCGTCATGATTTCAGAAATTTTGAGAACCACTGATGTAGAGTAACAGAATTGATCATATGATCTCTCTCTCGGAAGTATTGCCAAATTCTGTTTTTGTTATCAAGTACATCTAGATTGTTTTGTTAGTCAGACATGGAACAAGATGATGATACATACATATCAACATCTATTTCATTCCCTTCCTCTCTCTGGTCTGTGACGCCCCTGGCGATTAGGACAGCAAGCAACTCACACGATTCGTTTCTATTCTTGGCTTGAAAAAGATTAAAATAAAATCACTACAGAATATCTCCACCATCTTCTAAATTACATCGGGACCCTCGTCCGTGCTACGGAGTTCGTGCACTGCAGCTGGGAACTTCCTGTGTAAGAAAGAGATCGGAACACATATGATAACTCACCGAAGTGCAATGATGATGGTCCTATCAATCCATCAATCAATCAATCAATCAATCAGTATGTTCCAGCTGTGATACATTTCTTTCAGTTCTTGTTCTCCTCCAGGTCGATTTGGGTCTTCCACGTTTTCGCTAACCTTCTACTGCAGTTCTCATACTGTGGATCGCGACCCCTTTGGAGGTCGTACGACCATTTCACAGGGGTCGCCTAAGATCATTGGAAAACACATATTTATTATAATTAGAAAGAAATATTTCACAATATATAATTACATAATGTTTTTGTGACTAATCACTATGCTTTAATTATGTTCAATTTGTAACAATGAAAATACATCCTGCATATCAGATATTTACATTACGATACATAACATTAGCAAAATTACAGTTATGAAGTAACAACGGAAATAATTTGATGGTTAGGGGTCACCACAACATGATGAACTGTATTAAAGGGTCGTGGCATTGGGAAAATTGAGAACCACTGATCTAGTGTAGTGACTGTCTCATCGCAGTATTCTTGAAAGAGGGAGCTTTCACGCGTATCACTTGTCCTGTCCATCTCCAGCGTCTCCTTGGGTTAAAAAGCTAAAGGATTGACTTCATTGCACCGTGTTTGACCCCATACAGCTTGGTCCATCCCCGTCGAAACGGCACGCCATCTGCCGAGAGTATTGCACATAGCACGAACTCCGTAGCTCAGGTAACAATCCTAGGGGTCTCTGGAAAATAAATGCATTCATGAACAGAACTGAGCGGTCCGGATTCGAACCAAATACCTTCGACACGGAAGGCACGTTCTTGACCAATTAGCCACAGAGACCACCGTCTCTTTGAACGATGGTGCTCATATTCTCTTGTTGAAACTGTGTACGTAGTTCTTGGTTAGAGATAGTATTTGGCCAGAAAACGTGTGAGATCTTTCGCAGACAAGTTGTATGGAAGTTAGAGAGTTTGACATATCGTGCGCGGTAATTCTCCATCATTCTGGTTCATATAATAAAGTTGATAGCATATATATATGGCCCTTTTCATCTTTACAGACGGTCAATAGGCAAGTGTTTTACTGTGACAACTTCTGAGTTTTCGCTTTTCTCTCTGTTGTTCAGCTCGTACATAAGTCTCTTCTCAAAAGACTCTGCGCCCTTCCGTAATTTGGCTTTCCACACAACTCTGTCATCAGCTAGTTCCTCCCATGTGATGGGATCTATAGAAAAGTTTTTCATTGAGGTTTTGCAGACATCTTTATATCTGAGCAGTGGTCTGCCCTGGTGCCTCTTCCTCCGAAAGTTCACAGAACAACATTTGTTTTGGTATGCGATAAGTTTCCATTCTTCTCACATGTCCCAACCATCTTAGTCGTCTACTGCTGAATATGCCCATGATGGAAGGCAGATTTGCACGTTGCAGTACTTCAGAGTTGGTTATCTTGTCGTACCACCTGATGTTCATAATCTTGCGGAGACATCGAAGGTGAAAGATGTTAAGTCTCCTCTCGTCTTGAGTAGGCTGTCCATGTTTCTGAGCCATATAGTAAAGAACTAATAGTTGATAGCATACAGCTGAGTTATATACGAGGAGCACTGTCTGTTGGTAATTTGCTTAGTTGGCCAACTAATTTAATTTGTTGTTTCTTGATAGAGTTCAGTACTAATGTTGTAACCACTTTCTCCTAAGTCTTCATTTCTCAACCGGTCTCTTCTTGTTACCCCCAGCATTCTGTGTAGATACTTCATCTCTATTGTGACTAGTTTTCTTCTATCATTTGATGCCAGCGTCCAGGTTTGGCACTGATAGCATAATGTTAGGAGAAAGATTGTGTTGAACAATTCTCTTTTTGTATTCAAGGTGACATGTTTACATTTTAAAATTGGCGCCATTTGTTCTATGATTACATTTGCTTTGTTGCATTTGTGTTGGCCTACATACACTAACCAAACCAAACCAAATAACCAAAACAAGATTCCAATAACCAAAACAAGATTCACAAATCCAAAACAAATTAAAACCAAACTAAACAATTCCAAAACAAGATTCCAATAACCAAACAAGATTCCTAAAAAACTAACCAAAACAAGATTCCAATAACCAACAAACAAGATTCAATAACCAAAACAAGATTCCAATAACAAAACAAGATTCCAATAACCAAAACAAGATTCCAATAACCAAACAAGATTCCAATAACCAAACAAGATTCCAATAACCAAAACAAGATTCCAATAACTCAAAACAAATAACCAAAACAAGATTCCAATAACCAAAACAAGATTCCAATAACCAAAACAATAACCAAAACAAGATTCCAATAACCAAAACAAGATTCCAATAACCAAAACAATAACCAAAACAAGATTCCAATAACCAAAACAAGATTCCAATAACCAAAACAAATAAACCAAAACAAGATTCCAATAACCAAAACAAGATTCCAATAACCAAAACAATAAACAAAACAAGATTCCAATAACCAAAACAAGATTCCAATAACAAAAGATTCCAATAACCAAAACAAGATTCCAATAACCAAACAAGATTCCAAACCAAACAATCCAAAACAAGATTCCAATAACCAAACAATCCAATAACCAAAACAATACAAAAAAGATTCCAATAACCAAACCAAACAACCAAAACAAGATTCCAATAACCAAAACAAAGATTCCAATAACCAAACCAAATACAGTTCCAATAACAAGATTCCAATAACCAAACAACAAAAGATTCCAATAACAAAACAAGATTCCAATAACAAAACAAGATTCCAATAACCAAAACAAGATTCCAATAATTCCAAAACAATCAATCCAAAACAAGATTCCAATAACAAAACAAGATTCCAATAACCAAAACAATAACCAAAACAAGATTCCAATAACCAAACCAAACAACAAAACAAGATTCCAATAACCAAAACAATAACCAAAACAAGATTCCAATAACCAAACCAAATAACCAAAACAAGATTCCAATAACCAAAACAAGATTCCAATAACCAAACCAAATAACCAAAACAAGATTCCAATAACCAAAACAAGATTCCAATAACCAAAACAAGATTCCAATAACCAAAACAAGATTCCAATAACCAAAACAAGATTCCAATAACCAAAACAATAACCAAAACAAGATTCCAATAACCAAAACAAGATTCCAATAACCAAAACAATAACCAAAACAAGATTCCAATAACCAAAACAAGATTCCAATACAAAACAATAATCAAAACAAGTTTCCCAAACCAAAACAAGATTCCAATAACCAAAACAAGATTCCAAACAAAACAAGATTCCAATAACCAAAACAAGATTCCAATAACCAAAACAATAACCAAAACAAGATTCCAATAACCAAAACAAGATTCCAATAACCAAAACAATAACCAAAACAAGATTCCAATAACCAAAAACAAGATTCCAATAACCAAAACAAGATTCCAATAACCAAACCAAATAACCAAAACAAGATTCCAATAACCAAAACAAGATTCCAATAACCAAAACAAGATTCCAATAACCAAAACAAGATTCCAATAACCAAAACAAGATTCCAATAACCAAAACAATAACCAAAACAAGATTCCAATAACCAAAACAAGATTCCAATAACCAAAACAATAACCAAAACAAGATTCCAATAACCAAACCAAACAACCAAAACAAGATTCCAATAACCAAAACAATAACCAAAACAAGATTCCAATAACCAAACCAAATAACCAAAACTAGATTCCAATAACCAAAACAAGATTCCAATAACCAAACCAAATAACCAAAACAAGATTACAATAACCAAAACAAGATTCCAATAACCAAAACAAGATTCCAATAACCAAAACAAGATTCCAATAACCAAAACAAGATTCCAATAACCAAAACAATAACCAAAACAAGATTCCAATAACCAAAACAAGATTCCAATAACCAAAACAATAACCAAAACAAGATTCCAATAACCAAAACAAGATTCCAATAACCAAAACAATAACCAAAACAAGATTCCAATAACCAAAACAAGATTTTAATAACCAAAACAAGATTCCAATAACCAAAACTAGATTCCAATAACCAAAACAAGATTCCAATAACCAAAACAATAACCAAAACAAGATTCCAATAACCAAAACAAGATTCCAATAACCAAAACAATAACCAAAACAAGATTCCAATAACCAAAACAAGATTCCAATAACCAAAACAATAACCAAAACAAGATTCCAATAACCAAAACAAGATTCCAATAACCAAAACAAGATTCCAATAACCAAAACAAGATTCCAATAACCAAAACAATAACCAAAACAAGATTCCAATAACCAAAACAAGATTCCAATAACCAAAACAAGATTCCAATAACCAAAACAAGATTCCAATAACCAAAACAATAACCAAAACAAGATTGGTCCTTAGACTAAAGGTGCATGCCTCGGCTTAATGATGCTTTAATTAGAAGGTCGTGGGTTCGAATCCGGATATCGCCGTTCTGTTCACTGGTGCATTTCCTCCAGATTCGCTAAGATTGTTGCCGGAGCTACGAAGTTCTTGCTTTGTGCAATACTCTCAACAGATGGTGTGCCATATGGACCGAGCCATATTGGGTAAATCCAGGTGCAATCAAGTGAATTCTTCGGATTTAGACTCTTTTTACCCTTAGAAAGTAAACTAACCCTAAATCGCGTATTTTAGTAATTTAATAACCAAGTACTGGGACAGTTAACACCACTGTTTTCACATAAAGAGATACCGCTAACAACTGAAGCAAATCTCATATGAACGATTTTCTGGCCAACACTATGTTACCAGTGTCAAACATGGCCAATAACATGAGCTAATGAGCGGAAAATCATAACGACAGAGATGAGGTGTCTTAGAAGAGCTGCAGGTGTGACAATAAGAGACAAAATTAGAAATGAAGAAATCAGAAGGAGACTGGATGTGAAACCAGTTATGCAATTCATAAAAGAACAACAGATTAAATGGTTTGGACACCTGACCAGAATGCCCTGGTATCGCCTACCACAGAGAGCCACACAGAAAAGGTATAATGAGTACAAGGCAAGAGGAAGACCACGCAAAAGATGAAGCGACGGCATCAAGAACAGCCTTACGAACATGAATATCAGCTTACAAAGTGCCTTAAAAAGCACACACAAGATCACTACGTTTCACCCCAACACTTCTATAAAGAAGTAAATGGTGGAACAGAAGAACAAGCACACACAAGATCACTACGTTTCACCCCAACACTTCTATAAAGAAGTAAATGTTGGAAGAGAAGAACAAGCACACACAAGATCACTACGTTTCACCCCAACACTTCTATAAAAAGTAAATGGTGGAAGAGAAGAACAAGCACACACAAGATCACTCGTTTCACCCCAACACTTCTATAAAGAAGTAAATGTTGGAAGAGAAGAACAAGCACACACAAGATCACTACGTTTCACCAACACTTCTATAAAGAAGTAAATGGTGGAAGAGAAGAAGAAGAATCACTCGTGTGATGGCGGGGCTCAGGGGACCAAAGAATAATAACAATACGACTATTTGATATGAGTGTCGATATTGGTACAGTCTTAAAAGAACGACATACAAAATAATCAAAAAGATTGATTAATCAACATTGAACTGGCGTGTTGGGCCTCTGAACGCTGCTAGATTTGTTGAGACGGAGATCGGTGCATCTATGGACGTGCCCGGAGTGCTTTGATGATGATTCTCATATTACTGATAACTGCGACCTAATACAAGGCATGTCGTTAAGAGGCGACTGTTGTAAGGGACTAGGAAGCTACCCTATTGAATAAAAAGTATCGCAAAATCGGATGTGCTGGTCTACTTGTAGGCGCATAACTGACACAACGTACAATCACCCCTACACTCGCATACAGATCACAAAAGGAGTTTAACAAGTGGTCGATATGGAGCGTTCAAAGAAAAATAAGAAATAATTTAATGTTTAAATTTGATTGACAGTCCAAGTTTGTAAGGAAAACTGGAAACAAAATACATAAATCCCGTGTACAAAGAAATGATAAATAACAATTTATGTTTATTTTGTACGAGATTTTAGTTTTCTTGATGGGAATAGTCAATCGTTACCTAACTAAAGTGACAGACGTTATAGTTTCCTGTTGCCGGTTGGGAAGTTGAGTAGGTGGTATCCTTTTCTAGCAAATTAAATGGCGGTTAATCTATTTTTGGACTAGTGTGGGTGAGTAGAAATAAACACATGAACAGACTATCGAACTCACATGCGGACATCTTTTCTGCTTCTGCATATACGGACACAAATTTTAATATTTATTTTAAGAATGTATGGGCTTAATATAAATGAAGAGATTGTTCTGTTTTATGTTTGTAAGTCATTATATATGATTAACCCAGTCGATACCAGTAACCACTATAAGGGGGGACAGTTATCAGTTATATGAGGACTATCCTTATAGCACTCCAGACACGTCCATAGGTGATCCAATCTCCACATCAACAAATCCAGCGGCCCAACACGCCAGTTCGATATTGATTAATCACTCTCTTTGCATATTTAGTATGTCGTTCTTTTCTGGCTGCACCAATATCGACATCCATCTCTCTCGGTCTGTTCAACGACTGGCATTAATAATCTGAAACTCCTCTGTTCGGAAAGACTGTTTTATTGCTTTAAGAACGGCATTTCGGTATTGCAATCCTCTGATGTGTATATGCCATCAATCTATCACTCGTTCATTACCATTGCTGCCCATGACAAATGAATGTGCTTCTCTGATCATGCCTGTACCATCTCCCACCAGTTTGTCTCCCATACCTGTTTTTCGACTTTATGAATCATGCTCTGAGCACTATTAAATCATGTAGTAGTGATGAGATGCCACTTAATCTCTCTCTCACATGCATTTTAAACCGATAGGACATACGAACATCGGAGAGGCAAGAGACCACAGATGTTTAGTGGCATAGCGAATCTGTGAAACAAATCAATCTCCAAGCCACAGAACAGTCAAGACAAAACAGAAAACCACGACACTGGCAACACTAGTAGCAGTGTGACGACACTGGGCAACAACCCTAGCAGTGTGACGATGTCAACAACCTCGGTTGCAGTGTGACGATCTGGGCACACTGTAGTGTGAACCTGGCAACAACCTAGTGTGCGACACTGGCACAACCCTTGGTAGTATTCTGCTTGTTTGTTTCATCTGTATATTCAGAATACCAAGTATAAGGATCTAGCCTCTATACTTCCTCTTGTTCCAAGTCTCCTGTTATCTCCTTGTTAAGTCCTCTTATTATATTCTCTCTTTATATTCTCCTCTGTTTATCTCTACCTCTTGTTTTATTCTCCTCTTGTTATATTCTCCTCTTGTTATATCCTCTTGTTATATTCTCCTTGTTATTTTCTCCTCTTGTTATATTCTCTTGTTATATTCTCTTGTTATATTCTCCTCTTGTTATATTCTCCTCTTGTTATATTCTCCTCTTGTTATATTCTCCTCTTGTTATATTATTCTCTTGTTATATTCTCCTCTTGTTATATTCTCCTCTTGTTATATTCTCCTCTTGTTATATTCCTCTTGTTATATTCTCTCTTGTTATATTCTCTCTTGTTATATTCCTTGTATATCTCTCTTGTTATATTCTCCTCTTGTTATATTCTCCTCTTGTTATATTCTCCTCTTGTTATATTCTCTCTTGTTATATTCTCCTCTTGTTATATTCTCTCTTGTTATATTCTCCTCTTTGTTATAATCTCCTTGTTATATTCTCCTCTTGTTATATTCTCCTCTTGTTATATTCTCTCTTGTTATATTTCTCTTTTTCTTGTTATATTCTCTCTTGTTATATCTCTCTTGTTATATTCTCTCTCTTGTTATATTCTCTCTCTTGTTATATCCCCTCTTGTTATATTCTCCTTTTTTAAATATTCTCTTGTTATATATCTCTTGTTATATTCTCTCTTGTTATATTATCTTGTTATATTCTCTCTTGTTATATTCTCTTTGTTATATTCTTCTCTTGTTATATTTCCCTCTTGTTAAAATTCCTCTTGTTATATTCTCCTCTTGTTATATTCTCCTCTTGTTATATTCTCTCTTGTTATATTTCCTCTTGTTATATTCTCTCTTTTATATTCTCCTCTTGTTATATTCTCCTCTTGTTATATTCTCCTCTTGTTATATTCTCTCTTGTTATATTCTTCTCTTGTTATATTCTCTCTTGTTATATTCTCTTGTTATATTCTCTCTTGTTATATTCTCTCTTGTTATATTCTCTCTTGTTATATTCTCTTTTATATTCTCTTGTTATATTCTCCTCTTGTTATATTCTCTTTTCTCTCTTGTTATATTCTCCTCTTGTTATATTCCCCTCTTGTTATATTCTCCTCTTGTTATATTCTCCTCTTGTTATATTCTCTACTTCTTGATTTTGTATATTCTCCTCTTGTTATATTCTCTCTTTTTATATTCTCCTCTTGTTAATTTTTCTCTTGTTATATTCTCTCTCTTGTTATATTCTCCTTTGTTATATTCTTCTCTTGTTATATTCTTCTCTTGTTATATTCTCCTCTTATTATATTCTTCTCTTGTTATATTCTCCTCTTGTTATATTCTCCTCTTGTTATATTCTTCTCTTGTTATATTCTCCTCTTGTTATATTCTCCTCTTGTTATATTCTCTCTTGTTTATTCTCCTCTTGTTATAATCTCCTCTTGTTATATTCTCCTCTTGTTATATTCTTCTTTTGTTATATTCTTCTCTTGTTATATTCTCCTCTTGTTATATTCTCCTCTTGTTATATTCTCCTCTTGTTATATTCTCCTCTTGTTATATTTCCTCTTGTTATATCTCCTTTGTTATAATCTCCTCTTGTTATAATCTCCTCTTGTTATATTCTCCTCTTGTTATAATCTCCTCTTGTTATATTCTCCTCTTGTTATATTCTCTTGTTATATTCTCCTCTTGTTATATTCTCCTCTTGTTATATTCTCCTCTTGTTATATCTCCTCTTGTTTTTTTCTCCTCTTGTTATATTCTCTCTTGTTATATTCTCCTCTTGTTATAATTCCTCTTGTTATATTCTCCTCTTGTTATATTCTCCTCTTGTTATATTTTCCTCTTGTTATATTCTCCTCTTGTTATATTCTCCTCTTGTTATATTCTCTTGTTATATTCTTCTCTTGTTATATTCTCCTCTTGTTATATTCTCCTCTTGTTATATTTCTCTTGTTATATTTCTCTTGTTATATTCTCTCTTGTTATATTCTTCTCTTGTTATATTCTCTCTTGTTATATTTCCTCTTGTTATATTCTCTCTTGTTTATTCTCCTCTTGTTATATTCTCCTCTTGTTATATTCTCCTCTTGTTATATTCTTCTTTGTTATATTCTCTCTTGTTATATTCTCTCTTGTTATATTCTCTCTTGTTATGATTTCTCTCTTGTTATATTCTCCTCTTGTTATATTCTGCTCTTGTTATTTTCTCCTCTTGTTATATTCTTCTCTTGTTATATTCTTCTCTTGTTATATTCTCCTCTTGTTATATTCTTCTCTTGTTATATTCTTATCTTGTTATATTCTCCTCTTGTTATATTCTTCTCTTGTTATATTCTTCTCTTGTTATATTCTCCTCTTGTTATATTTTTCTCTTGTTATATTTCCTCTTGTTATATTCTCCTCTTGTTAATTCTTCTCTTGTTATAATCTCCTTTTGTTATATCTCCTCTT
Source organism: Arion vulgaris (assembly GCA_020796225.1). Lineage (NCBI taxonomy): Eukaryota > Metazoa > Mollusca > Gastropoda > Stylommatophora > Arionidae > Arion > Arion vulgaris. The sequence goes on from CM036775.1 coordinate 20,100,926, forward strand.
GTTATATTCTCTTTGTTATATTCTCTTGTTATATTCCTCTTGTTATATCTCTCTTGTTATAATCTCCTCTTGTTATATTCTCCTCTTGTTTTATTCTCTTGTTATATTCTCCTCTTGTTATATTCTCCTCTTGTTATATTCTTCTCTTGTTTTCACAAAATGTGTCATATCCAGCATCAGGTTCTTTTTCACCTCCTTTCTCACTGGAATCTGTCTTGTTCTCTCCATCAAGTGTACCTGGTTCAAAACCCACGGTGGGCAAGTTTGGAAGCAAATTAGTTTCCGTGGGATTTTACAAAGGTAAAACTAGACCTCAACGTTCAGAAAGCAATGGCAAACTACTGAACGTATAAGTGATGCCTAGAAAAGCAACGATTCGTTTACTGTGGTAGATGGCTACGTCCTTTGGGATATGCCACGATTTTCATTCTCTCCATAAGTTCCTCATTTGTTACCCTATCATACCACCTCAGTCTCTCTGCTAACAAAAAACGGCGTACACATGTGAGCCAATCACACCACTGAACGCTATAATGGTTTTGCATATAGAGTTCTTTCTGTTTGCACTAATTCTTTCAAGTTTTGATAGTTACTATAAATTGCCAACACATAGATATATAAATAGTATATTTATCGCTCTCTTTGATCGGCAAACTATCAAAGAGAGTGTGGGATAATAAGCAACTGACATTGCAGACGAAGATTCAAATATATCGAGCCTGTGTAATTAGTTCTTTACTATATGGCTCAGAAACATGGACAGCCTACTCAAGGTACGAGAGGAGACTTAACATATTTCACATTCGACGTCTCCGCAAGATTATGAACATCAGGTGGTACGACAAGTATGACAACTCTGAAGTACTGAGCGTGCAACCTACCTTGAATCATATAGTGCTCAGCAGTAGAAGACTTGAAACCTATTGTACGAAGAATGACCTTGTGCCACCAAAAACGTTGTTCTGTGACTTATATGAATAGCACCAAGGCAACCGACTGCCGATATAAATGATGTCTGCATATTTCTCAATAATTTTCTTCGGTCAAAAATGGAAAATTGATGATGATTATATGGAAGAACTAACATTACCAAATGGTCAGAATCGTTTGAAGAGACTTAGGGTGCTGAATGATAAGAAGTACAGAAAACCTAGATTGGTCACAGTAAAATCTTCAATTGACTCTTAAACGAAAGGCTACATCATATAGCAAAAGGGCGAGACTGAGTAAACTAAAAGTAGGAAATGTGTAAAAGTACTTTAGTTTCTACAAAATAAGAAACAATGACGATAACGAAGTTCGATAGGCTTTAAAGATAAACAGAATTAAGACACACTTGTACCATAGTGTTCTAAATTGCACCTGTTTATAATCATCAATCATCAGTGCTATATCTTTATAGGAGTCTTTGAGCACATCTAAATTAACCTGTTTAGCAGTTACCACGTGATGTTCATATTCATGGTTTCTTAAATTGTAGCCATCTTCTTCGCTGCTCTGTCCTGGACCCCTTCTAGTATGTTGCTTTCAAGCCCTCGTGACTTGATGTGAAAGTATGACCTTAAGTAGTTTCAGCCATGCTCGATAACATTAGTTTCTCAGGTATCAATGAATTACTTTTTTTCAGTTGTACACAAAATATAAATTTAGCATACATTATATTGGAAGTCAAACTATCACTTCTAACATATGCCAGAAGTTGAATGAAAAGCTATTGATTTAAGGACATTTATGCATTCGATGAGAACTCATGTGCTCACATACTTCTAACATAAAGACAGCGAGAAGTTAGTTGCATAACTCTGTAACAACGGCGAGGTTCTGATGTATGTAAGATGGAAAATATAGCAAATTAAAAAAATCTTTATAAAAAGTTTTCCGATCTCGATTTGAACTGCCATGAGATCAAGCTGACATGCAGCTTATGAAGCAACTCATTCATGGTTTAGACAACATACAAAAAGCAAAAATAAAAGAAGCTGCAACTGGTCTTATATGCAAAAAAGGAACATATATCGTCAATACATAGACTAAACTGATTTACCTATATGAAAAGGAACTTGGAAAAATATCCTATAGCTAAACGAAGGAGCAAACCTGTACATTGAACGAGGCTAGTACCAATATCTAGCCATACAGATGAGAAGAAACAGAATCAAATCAATATCATATTGGCCACATTCACCAAACAAAAAAGCTACATCATTAGAAGCAGACGTAACGACGCATATAGCAAAAGTATGGAGAAAAGTAAACTCTAAACACTAGACCAGATGAATCGATCTGTAATATCTAACAGTACTTTATTTTCTAAAATGCAGGAACAATGTCATCACAGATACGTTTCACCCCACTCCCTTTAAATCAAACGCACGTGTTCGGTTCAAGGAGAAGAATGAACTCGAGAACATGTGTCTTAAGAGTCGCTATTTTTCTTTGAAGTTCGCTCATCCTTGTAAACCACTCATCATGATCGGGGCATAGCCTTTATGGACGTTGCGTCTCATGCAGCACATCCGATTTCTCTGTTTTCTAGCAGTTCACCAACTATCGCCGAATGGTCTGATCATGGTTATGTCGAATATCTTGTAGCGCACTTCTTCTGGTCTACCTCTGCGTCCTGGAGACCCTAACCGATACTCTAGTATTTTATTTCAAGCCATCTGACACTTTTATCTGTCTACAGCAAGTACTTTTTCTGTATCAGTTTGTTTTTTATCAGTCTTCTCTTAACATTTCTCGTTCTTTCAGGACATCAGTATTCTTTCTTTTTAATGTATGTCCACAAACCATATCCATCTTCTACATTTTTTTATCCTCTTTATATTGTTATACAAGTATAGCTCCGAAAGTACAAAATACAAATACAGTATTCAAAATGACCAATCTTCGGCACTTCGATGAGTAATACAAGGTTCTCGACTCTTTCTACACCATAAAATGCACGAGAAGTGTACTTGCACGCTTCGTTAACAGACGAATTCAGATGAAGTTGTGAAATTTTGGAAAAATATATTTGGTTTTAAATTTAAAAAAATCTTATATACAAACATGTTCATATTCACTGAATTTTCGATTTGAGATCCACGAGGAGTCCAGAGAGCAATGCGCTTCCATACAAGAGCAATGCCCGATCTCATGTTGTCGATACACTGATACAAAGAGAAGCGCGAAAGGATAAAAGAGACAATGGGTTTTTCTGATACACTGGATAAAAGGAACCTACATGTTATCGTCAACACTGGATACAAGGAACTGTTTCACCTATAATGGAATCAGGGAACCTGAAGAACTCACGATAAGCATGAAAGAAACTATTTTGAGAACAAAAGCCCTGCTGATCCTAACATTACCTTGCACACAAATGGACAGAAAAGCAGAAAAAATCAATATCGAGTATCTCGGCTTTTCCGACCGACGAAAAAGCTAACAACAAGGAGTTAAGAGAATAGATAGATAGGAGAAAAGATAACTTAACAAACAGTTGGCATCGATCTGTCAGTTATATTCTAAAGTGGCAGACAATTTTTCGGAAATTTTTCTGGAGTTTTCCTCATTTTTGTCTATCTAATGTTCTTTTATCTACCTCCCATGCTTTAAGACGACGCCTGCACTGATATTTCAAAGTAGCTTCAAGTTATTGAAAAGAATAAAGTTTGTAGAACACGGACATACAAATGGTGTTTCTTAGAGGCTTTTCTTCTTCGACTTTCCGCATCGATCCCTATTCAACCACTCTTAGTGATTTGTGTGATCTGAGCCTAAGAGCGAGTGTACGTTGTGCCAGTTATGCGTCTACAAGTAGGCCAGCATACGATTTCTGCGATGGTTTTGTTTTTACTAGGTAGCTTCCTAATTAATACATCAGTCGCCTCTTCGAACGTAACGGCTCTCGGATCGACCCAGTCTAAAATAGGTACCCGGAAAGGCACTTGGAAATAAAGGCGACCAGCATGATGCTGACCACATCACCTATCGTGCGCCGATGGTCAATGAAAAATACGGGCCTAAAACCGTATTACCCTATATATTTAGTATTATAGAGCATTGTTCCTGTACTTTTTTACTTTTATATCTGTCTACAGCAAGTCAGCCTCTTGTCTTTGTATACAGTTTGTCTCCTTATCTCTCTAGGTCTTCCTCAACCATCTTTCCGTCCGGATTCCATTTCAGAGCCACACGTGGGTATTTGGTTTTCTACATTCTTAATGTATGTCCCAACCACTTCCATCTTCTACTTTTTATTTCCTTGTTGATATTGTTGATGTACAATTATTAGGAGCTTCCGAAACACACAAAGTACCAAATACAGGATTCAAACCACTTACCATTATGTCTTACGGCACACGTAGCTTAACCTGGCAATTCGAGCGTTCATACGAAAACAACCAGTGAGCCATTAAAAATGGTTTACTGAGAAGTGTCTTTCACAAGCGCTTTGTTTTAGCTAGACACAGAATAATCAAGTAAAGTTCGATTGAACAGTGTGTGCACAAACACATGCTATAAGCTTATTATGCTTGTATATTTAAAACCAGACAATATCATATATACAAACATGTATACACATATATAATGAATTAAATGGTTCGGCCACATAAGCAGATTACCAACAGGCAATGCGACACAGAGAGCAATGTTGCTCCGATACAGTGGATGCAAAGCAAAATTCCGACCACGCTAAAGGGGGACCTCACAGATAATAGAGGCGACGAAAGAAACTATTTACGAAGCACACACAAAAGCCCCTGCTAGAAATCCCTACTTACCTTGAAGCTGTGAGGCAAATCAGGATTGAAGAAGATAAAGAAAGACAAGGTGCATAGTGAGGCTATCTCCGGATGTCTTCTTTTCCGACCTGACGATAAAAGGCAAAACAGGATTAGAGAATAGATAGATAGAGATAGATACACATATAACAAACATGCAGTGGCGGCTCGTTGTCATTTTTCTAGGTGGGGCCAGACAAATATTTTGAAATATGGTTTGAGTTTACTATTATTTGTCTATCCTGGGAAGTTATTCCCCCTTTCGATTAGTGGTGGGACCGGGTCCCACTGGCCCTTAATGACGAGCCGCCCCTGCAAACATGCATACATCATTCAAAGTAGCTCCAAGTTTATTGTAAGATTAGAATAAATGGGGTTCTTTTTTGGTAAGAACCACAGGGAAGCAATAACACCTAATGGTTTGTTATCTGGTGTAGGAGGGGGTTTCTTTCCTTTGATTGCTGCCCACTACACTAAACCTTATCTCTTAACTTTCGCCCACAATATTCACCGCCTGCCACTCCTAACTGTGATCTTATACAATGACGTTTAACAAAAACACAACAACAGGAACCATTCACCGTGATTAAGGATATCCGGAATAATAACTAGAAGGAGCGGCTACAAATATTACTCTTTTCGCTTAGTAACATGATCGTCAGGTGGCGCTTATGTACAGGCCAGACGCAGGCGTCAAATATGCAAGTATAATAAAGTTGCCATGGGGACCGACGTAAACAAAAAGAGTCTCGCTGGCACTTATTCACATTCTTGTAAAGATAACGGCTTGTTTTCAGCCAAACATATTTAAGAATTTGGCTGTTTATGTCGAAATTATTCGTATGTGCTTGTCTGACATGCCGTATGTGTCTATGAACCGGGGTGAACTTATTCTCGTTCTCGGAGCAAACCATGAAGATCACAAAAAGTGGTTAACTTGGTTGAACGATGTACGGAAACGTACAAATCTGAGGTGGTCGGAGCAGACCAGATCAGATTTGGAGAAAACCGAACTAAGACTGCGGTGATACTTAATAAATTGGAGTTTTATAACAAATACACGTATTTATGGTATCATATAAGCAAGTAAAATGTATGGTATCATATAAGCAAGTAAAATTGATGGATCATATAGCCTAAAATTTATGTTATCATATAAGCAAGTAAAATAAATAATCAAATCATAAAACTAACATAAATCATTTTCAACGATTCGACTAAAAGTCTTTATCAAGAAACATAATACACACAACTAGGTTTATAAGCACGTACACAAAGAAGCAGAATTTGACTTGTGTTTAAGCATAATTTTTAGATAAATCAAGTTTATTCTGAAGGCATTACATTTCTTTATTATTTCCATTTAACCGTTTACTCCTAACTTATTTACACTACCACGTTTACTCGCAATGTAGGATAATTACTTAGTATTCGGCTTTGCGCCATATTAAAATATAAAAAAGCTGGAATATAGGTTAATGGGAAGAAATGGTTAATGTCTAAATGGAAAAGTCTTCTAATGTAAGGCATGATTCCTGGAGTACAAGGCAGTGGGTGACCAAGATGTAGGTGGCAACAGGACATCAAAGAAACATTGAACATGACGCTGGACGAGGTGTAAGAACTTGCTAGAGAGTTTTTCAGGCAGGTTGTGATGAAAGCGACGTTCCGCAAAGGATATACTAAATGTTGATGTCTCAAGTAGGGTCTAAAGGCGAAGGATTGACTTTCTCGACCTGGATATCCCCATATATGGCTAGGACTTCTGTGTGAGCTACCAAAGATGATGAAGTTTGGCCACTTAATAAAAATGTATAAAACTCCACAGAACACAGAGCCTTCTACAACAGAACAGCAGGAAAGAAAGCGAGAGGAAGACCACGAAAAAGATGGTTAGATGGCATAGCATAATCCTGTCAAAGAGAAAAAGTAACAATCACCCAAGCCACCAGAACAGTGAAGACAAAATAGAAACCATGACACTGGGCAACAACCCGGTAACAGTGTGACGACAAAAGAGGAAGAAGTCAAAACAGAAAACCACAACACTGGGCAACAACCCGGTAACAGTGTGACGACAAAAGAAGAAGAAGTCAAAAACAGAAAACACAACACTGGGCAACAACCCGGTAACAGGTGACGACAAAGAAGAAGAAGTCAAAACAGAAAACCATGACACTGGGCAACAACCCGGTAACAGTGTGACGACAATAAAGAAGAAAAACCATGATAACATCAGACGGTAGATGCAGATCAGAAATAAACAATAGAAAAGATTATATAAATACAGTATTCAAGAAAATGAAAAATAGAATTACAGTAAGAGATAGTCAGGTGAAGTCAAAAGGAGAGTTCAATCACAGCCAACTCTAGATAACTAGGCCAGACAACTTACTCGGCGTTCCCTGACCTAGATCAGAAAAGGGGGCCGGATAATATAGATGTTTGATAGAACACTGCACGCTTTTCTGCAATTTTACTCAATTCTAAGAGTCTATGGTTATTTATTGGTGAAAAATATTCATAATATTGATATTCCTTATTGTTAAACTTAACTTGTTGCATAATATAACTTTCAGCTAGCATTTTGTGTTGATTTTGAAATGAATTCGTATATATACACCGTCTATATTCAGGGGCATCTGTGGGTAATTGGTTAAGCCCTTAGCCTTGTGAGTCGAAGGTCGTGGGTTCGAATCCGGACCGCGCCGTTCTGTTCACGAGTGCAGTTTTTCCAGAGACCCCTAGGATTGTTGCTGGAGCTACAGAGTTCGTGCTTTGTGCAATACTCTCGGCAGGTGGCATGCCATTTCTGCGGAGAGGGACCGAGCCATATGGGGTAAAACCCAGTGCAATGAAGTCAATCCTTCGGCCTTAAACCCCTTATATACACCAATACTGGAATGCGTGGTGTAGTTGGGGTCTGATTTCCCATAATTCTTACCTCAGTCCGAAGTCCCATAAGTTTATAGTTGGCTCTGGTTCAGTAGTGTTACATAGAGGCAATGCTGACATAGGATTGCGAGTCATAATAAAATAGCTTGTCCTGAGCAGAACTTTATCACACTAGCAGTTCTTTGGATATTTGATAACATTTATTTCATGGTATCCCTATGTGTCTTTCCTTTTATGAATCATTTTATTTCTATTACAATGCCCGCTATGAGATTATTTAATCATTTCTTTTCAGAGTCATCACCATCCTCATCATCAAACTGGGTGGAGGTACTGGTACAGACAATGATCAGAGAAATTACCTTCATTTATGTCCCTGGGCACGCAGGAGTTAGGGGTAATTAACCAGCCGATAGATTGACTGGCTTACTACAATATCAGAGGAGCTGCCATGGATCGAAATGACATTCTTCACGCATTGAGAGAGTCCTTCCGAACAGAGGAGTTTCAGGGCTGTGAATCCCACTCGCTGACCACATTGAGAAAGATGGGTGTCAATACTGGTGCAGACCGAAAAGAATGACATACTAAATATGCAAAGAGATTGATTAATCAACATCGAACTGGCGTATTGAGCTGCAATTTGTTTGAGGTGGAGATCGAAGCACCTATGGACATGTCAAGAGTGTTATGATGATAGTCCTCATATATCTGATAACTGATCATCAAATAGTTTGTCCTGAGCAGAACTTTACCACCCTAACAGTCCCTCTGATTTTTTTTCTCTCTCTCATAGGCCAGATGTCACGCCTCTGTAGCTGTCATGCTCAAACCATCAGTTACATCCTGAATCCATCTTCTCCGTGGTCTTCCTCTTCCCATCTTTTACGTGATACCTCCTTCCATAATAGTCTTCTCCAGCTCTTCAAGTTTCTGTATATGTCCACAATACTTCAATTTTCTCATTCTTATTTATTGCATTGCCAGTTTTCTTTTATTTTGAGTTCTTTCTGGATAGATCTATTTGTTCTCTTCTCTGTCCATGATATACATAGATCTCTACTGTAACACTTATATTCAAAAGCACATTTATGTTTTTCACTGCTCCTATGCTTCACACTACAGTACTATGTTTTTATGTGTTTCACCGTTCGTTTGAGTGCCCTTAGTATTTTGATCTTAATTTTCCATTTAATGCTATTATCTATTTAAGGGAAGACTGCAGTAAAACTATGTAGCAATGGCGAAACACTTTTATTTTTTCTGATTTCCCGAAACATTTGAGCTTTTCAGCTTTTCGGCTCGGTGCCATGGACATTATAACCCTTCGGTTCGGTACCACGAACACCGTAAATCTGGAGAACCTGTGACTTTTCTTCCAGTCCGCGGAATTGAATCCGCACTCACAGAAGGCTTGTCATACCGTCGTTCAACGCGCTACAAACACGCTGGGCAGGCGGGCAGCGAAACACTTAAAAACAAATTACTGTAGATTTGCAAAATACAAAAACAATAACAATACACATCAACGTTTCGACCAAAAGGTCTTTATCAAGCAAATGATATAACAGAAGTGAAGAAATTCATATCTTACACGGCACAGAAAAATAAAGAATATGACAAAAAACTCCTAACGTCTCTAAAATGAAAATTTATTATTAATTCAATTCCATACTGTTTTTAGTTTTTGAAATTTCTTGTTAGATCATGCTTGTTCTTTTCATTTCCTTCATCCCATTTCAATCTTTTGTTAGCAGTGAACCGATATACATACTTTGGTCATATCAAGCGTCACGATGGCCTGGAAAGAACAATACTAGAAGGCAGGGTCCCAGGACACAGAGGCAGACCAAGAAGAAGATGGCTACAAGATATTAAAGAAACCATGAACATGGCCATCGACGAAGTGGGTGAACTGGCAAGAGACAGGGTGAATTTCAGATGTGCTGCAAAGAGAGCAACGTCCTATAAAGGATACGCACCTTGATGATGATGAACCGATATATTCAAAACTGTTCACATTTTCTACTGTCTCTCCGTCGATAAACCTCTTCGTCATTCTTGTTTTATCCTTTGTCATCATTTTTGTGTTTGCCACATTGAGAAATAGATTTTGTTTTTCGTTTTCTCTTGCGCTTCCATTATTAATGTTACAGTCCATTTTTGTGATGTTGACAGTAACACTGTATCGTTAGCATATCTTAGTTCATGTATTTGCTCTAGTCACGGATAGATAACAAAATCTCTGGAGGCAACAGAAATGTGGTTTAACAAAGGAATGCTAAGAATCTCATGGATTCCTAAAATGACTAATGTAAGAACATATCAAAATACGATATCAAAGGGAGAAGCCATGGACCGAAATGACATTCTTAACGCTTTGATAGAGTCTTTACGAACAGGAGGAGTTTCAGGGATGTGAATCCCAGTCGCTGATCTTCTTCTTCTTCTTTTCGTTCGTTCTTTACGACCAATTTTAATCACTGTGATATGTTTGATCTTTGCCAAGAACGTGTATACGTTGCACATTGGTTTGGTAGGCCCCTAAACGCATATATTTGTACACGTTTAGGACATGTGCATCCGATTTCAGCCAAACCTCCTTAGTCGCCTCTTACGACATGCGTGGCAGGTAACAGTGGTTCTATTCTTTACACCCCAAATTTGGGCCCGGTAACCACTCGGGCGCCAGTCGCTGATCAAATTGAGATGGGTGTCGATAGTGGTACATCCTGAAAAGAACGACATACCAAATATGCTAAAATAGTAATTAATCAACATCAAACTGGCGTGTTGGGACGCTGGACGCTGCTGGATTTGTTGAGACGAAGATCGGAGCATCTATGGGCATTTCTAGAGTGCTATAACGATAGTTCTATGCTAACTGAATGACTAATGGTGATGTGTTGAAAGAGCTCAAGGCGCAGAGAACAATTATTATCAATATAAGAATAAGGCAGCCATCATTTTTCTGGCATGTGATTGTAATGAGAAATGAAGATTTATAACATGCACAACTTTTGTAAAATGGGCAATTAGACAGAGGTAGACAGAGAAAGAAAATTATGGATAGCCTGGCTTCATGGCATGAAATAGTTCTACCAATCGCAGACTATAAAACGTAGGTCCGGTGTTCAGTTTGACCAGGTAAAAGAACCTTTTATGAGCAGCTCAAAGAACTCTATTGTCCGATGTGCGATGAAAATGATCCTAAAATGAACAATGAACAAAAGAACCATCGGCAGTTCAAATCGAGAAGAGCAGGCTGGAAAGCGTGCCGGCACAATTTATTAGACAGAATAAAAATAACATTCCAACTAAAAATCTTCACCATCTTCAGAATTACATCAAGGACCCTCGCTGGTGCTACAGAGTTCGTGCACTGTCGCTGAGATTTTCCTGTGTAAGAAATAGATCGGAATACACATGGTTACTCACGGAAGTGCAATGATGATGGTCCTTTAAATCAATCAATCAATCACTCAAAACCGATAATAAGTAATGAGGACATATGTTTTTGGAGATTCATGATCTCCTACACCCACCAGAATGGCATAAAATGATGACGAAGGTGAAGAACTATTCGATTTAGTTGCTCGTTTAGTAAATTAACACAGCAAAATTAACTTTCACATATTTCTTCAATCACCTTACTTATTTGGAGTTTTACCGTAGTATAATTGTTTTCCCATCTCTGAAACTCTGAAACTCATTACAATCTGGCACGTTCCTGTAATAACTAGACTGCCAGGAATTTCTAGCATTATCAGCTAAACCAGAAAACGAAAGCAAACTTCCAATAAATTAACGGGAGACTAAACAATAGAAGTAATTCAGCGTAGACAATTGTTGATAATGAAATACTACACACGAAGACATTGTAGATTGTATATTCAAAGAAATAGATGTTTGCGAAAAATAATGAACATAAAATGGAATGAATTCAGAAATGATGAAATCAGAGAAATTGGTCAACCACTAGTAACAACTGTTATATGAATGAGAAATGGAGATATGTTGGGCATACCTTGAGAAGAAATGTCTAGTCAACCCCTAGTAACAAGTGTTATAAGACAGAGCAGATGGAGATATGTTGGACACACCTTGAGGATACATGATCAATAAATATCAAAGCAGGCAGTGAAGTGGGATGCAAAGGGTTCAAGAAAGAGAGGACGACCTAGGGAGACCATGAAACGGACTTTGCTGAGAGAAGCAAAAATATCGGTCTCAGTTCCATGGAGGAGATTGAGCGAATTGCCCAGGATAGAGCGGTATGGAGAAGTTGCTTGAATGCCTATGACGTATAACAGCGGAAGAATTATTATATTAAAGTGAAGTCTGTAGCTTAGCTGTAGAGCCCATCACAACTCTTCACGAAACAGTACAGAAAATTATTATATTAAAAGTGGAAGTCTGTAGCTTAGCTGTAGTGAGCTCGATCACAACTCTGGAGTATCTAGTTAAAACCGTGGTGTGCAGTTTGGAAGCAAATCTTTTCTTGTGGATTTTTACGAACCGTAAAAATAGACTTCATCGTTCAGAAAGCAATGTCAAACTACTGAACATATAAGTGGTGCCTAGAAAATCAACAGTTCATTTACTGTGGTTCGCCCGCGTGTTGCCGGGGTCCAAACAAAGAATAGTAACACTTCGACCTACAAGGCATGTCGTAAGAGGCAACTGAGGTAGGGGCCTAGGGAAAACACTTCGACCTACAAGGCATGTCGCAAGAGGCAACTGAGGTAGGGGCCTAGGGAAAACACTTCGACGTACAAGGCATGTCGTAAGAGGCAACTGTGGTAGGGGCCTAGGGAAAACACTTCGACCTACAAGGCATGTCGTAAGAGGCAGCTGAGGTAGGGGCCTAGGGAAAACACTTGACCTACAAGACATGTCGTAAGAGGCAACTGAGGTAGGGGCCTAGGGAAAACACTTCGACCTACAAGGCATGTCGTAAGAGGCAACTGAGGTAGGGGCCTGGGGAAAACACTTGACCTACAAGGCATGTCGTAAGAGGCAACTGAGGTAGGGGCCTAGGGAAAACACTTCGACCTACAAGGCATGTCGTAAGAGGCAACTGAGGTAGGGGCCTAGGAAAACACTCTGACCTACAAGGCATGTCGTAAGAGGCAGCTGAGGTAGGGGCCTAGGGAAAACACTTCGACCTACAAGGCATGTCGTAAGAGGCAGCTGAGGTAGGGGCCTAGGGAAAACACTTCGACCTACAAGGCATGTCGTAGAGGCAACTGAGGTAGGGTGTAATAGGAGGGGGTGTTTTTGTGGCTGAAGCTGTTGTACTAATTCGTTCCATCTATCATTTAATAATAACGATTATATGATGAAAGTTGTCTACGCCCCTCCTCCTACATTGCCACTACTCTTGAATGGCTAATATTTATATTATGATCCTCTTGGATCGATGTTGTCCATTTCTCCATCAACTTGATATCCATGTGATGATGATGTTATATTTTATAGAATGAAGAGAAATGAATCCATTCTACATACGCAGCCATCATGCATTGCCTAGTACATCTTCCACTGACAACAACATAAGCACATAATGAGACGTCTTTGTATATTTCATACGTTCTTTATTGATGGTAAATACAGTCTGATCAAACACGTCCATCTTTTCCAAAGTATTCCTGTCGATTGTCTCTTTGTTTGTTTACTAACTAGCAACAGTTACTAAATCGTCACTATTTGAATACACAAAACGTCATGTCTCGTAGTTATGTGTTGCATTCTTCTTAGAGAGTGCAACACATAGTCTCAACTATTAAATATCTAACTATACTACCTATCTATCTGACTAACTGTCCATTCCTCCGCTGCCATCTGGGGAACTATGACAAGGGGCCTAGGGAAAACACTTCGACCTACAAGGCATGTCGTAAGAGGCAACTGAGGTAGGGGCCTAGGGAAAACACTTCGACCTACAAGGCATGTCGTAAGAGGCAACTGAGGTAGGGGCCTAGGGAAAACACTTCGACGTACAAGGCATGTCAAGAGGCAACTGAGGTAGGGGCCTAGGAAAACACTTGACGTACAAGGCATGTCGTAAGAGGCAACTGAGGTAGGGGCCTAGGGAAAACACTTCGACCTACAAGGCATGTCGTAAGAGGCAACTGAGGTAGGGGCCTAGGGAAAACACTTCGACCTACAAGGCATGTCGTAAGAGGCAACTGAGGTAGGGGCCTAGGGAAAACACTTCGACGTACAAGGCATGTCGTAAGAGGCAACTGAGGTAGGGGCCTAGGGAAAACACTTCGATCTACAAGGCATGTCGTAAGAGGCAACTGAGGTAGGGGCCTAGGGAAAACACTTCGACGTACAAGGCATGTCGTAAGAGGCAACTGAGGTAGGGGCCTAGGGAAAACACTTCGACGTACAAGGCATGTCGTAAGAGGCAACTGAGGTAGGGGCCTAGGGAAAACACTTCGACCTACAAGGCATGTCGTAAGAGGCAACTGAGGTAGGGGCCTAGGGAAAACACTTCGACGTACAAGGCATGTCGTAAGAGGCAACTGAGGTAGGGGCCTAGGGAAAACACTTCGACCTACAAGGTATGTCGTAAGAGGCAACTGAGGTAGGGGCCTAGGGAAAACACTTCGACGTACAAGGCATGTCGTAAGAGGCAACTGAGGTAGGGGCCTAGGGAAAACACTTCGACCTACAAGGCATGTCGCAAGAGGCAACTGAGGTAGGGGCCTAGGGAAAACACTTCGACGTACAAGGCATGTCGTAAGAGGCAACTGAGGTAGGGGCCTAGGGAAAACACTTCGACCTACAAGGTATGTCGTAAGAGGCAACTGAGGTAGGGGCCTAGGGAAAACACTTCGACGTACAAGGTATGTCGTAAGAGGCAACTGAGACAGGGGCCTAGGGAAGCTAGCCCAGTAAATAAAAAACGTCCCAGAAATCGGATGTGTTGACCTACTTGTAGGCGCATAACTGGCACAACGTAAATCGCTCTTAGGCTCAGATTACATACAAATCACAAAGAGTGGTTAACAAGTGATCGATATGGAGCGTACGAAGAAGACGTCTGCTGATGGTGATGGAGACGTCCTGTGAATGATTTGTCACGATTCTCATATTCATATTTAAGAGACCTCATCTTTACAATCATAGATGTATGATTTAGGTGGCTGAGCAACAGGTTACCCATACGATCATCATATCAGACTCGATGAGTATGCTTCAACTGATTGCATCTTGAAGTATGCGGGTGGAATGGGTGAACAGCATTCGGAGATCACATCTCAAGAAAATGACTTGGCTGTTCACGCCTGGACATGCTGGAGTGCGGGGTAACGAGCGTGCTGACTCTCTTGCAAACAGTGCCCAGACTCAAGTGGGCAGAAGCATGGACAGAGCCGATATCATCAATGCGGTACGCTCTCAATTGTGTGACATGGGCGGGTCTCAGACACTGGAACGAGTTCGAGAATTAGGTGTTAAGTTTGGACATACCAGACAGTGTCGTCTTCGTGGTAGAGAGAAGATATAGTAATCAACTTCTCATGGGTACTGTGAGCAAATGGACTTTGGGATGGCTGCTGCAACGGAGGACAGAGCACGAATGGGAATGCCCAATGTGCCATGACGTCGATTGCATAACATAACATAACATAACATAACATAGATGTATGAGTCAGTTCTGATTGCCTGCCTATGACAAACCAGATCTGAAACAATGCTACAGTATATAACACCAGATGTGATACTTGAATGTGTGGTTTACTGTTTCTAAAGCCTTACAACAACATACAATTACCTTTCTGTACATATTTGTGTACTGTTGGATATGTCTTACTTTCTTTTTTCTAACCTTCTTTTGATTCATCTCGTCAAGATAAGAAGATAGTTCTAGAACGGGCATTTGTGTGTTTTTCATACACAGTGTCTGTCGTTACCTCTGTTATCTATGTAGTCCACCTTTTTTTTGGGGGAGAGGGGTGTCACCATTTGCTTTGTGTTTATTGTATCCGAGTAACATTGATTTTTGATGCGTATTGTCTGTTGGTAATCTGCTTATGTGGCCGAACCATTTAATTTGTTGTCTCTTGATGAAGTTTAGTACTGATGTTGTACTCATTTTTTCCTGATGTCTTCATTTCTAAACTGGCCTCTTCTTGATACTCCCAGCATTCTGCGTATACACTTCATCTCTGTTGTGATTATTTTTCTTCTATCTTTTGATGTCAGCTTCCAGGTTTGGTACTGATAGTATTATGTTGGGAGAAAGATTGTGTTGTACTCTTTTAGTGTTCATAGTGACATGTTTCTTTTAGTGTTCATAGTGACATGTTTCTTTTAGTGTTCATAGTGACATGTTTCTTTTAGTGTTCATGGTGACATGTTTCTTTTAGTGTTCATAGTGACATGTTTCTTTTAGTGTTCATGGTGACATGTTTCTTTTAGTGTTCATTGTGACATGTTTCTTTTAGTGTTCATTGTGACATGTTTCTTTTAGTGTTCATAGTGACATGTTTCTTTTAGTGTTCATAGTGACATGTTTCTTTTAGTGTTCATAGTGACATGTTTCTTTTAGTGTTCATAGTGACATGTTTTCATTTCAAAATTAATGACATTCTAGTGTTAGTATTCGTTACTTTCTAATGCATTTGAATTATCCATTTATATTGATGGCAAGTAACCAGTACTACCACCATTTATATTGATGGCAAGTAACCAGTACTACCACCATTTATATTGGTGGTAAGTAACGAGTACTATCACCATTTATATTGATGGCAAGTAACGAGTACTACCACCATTTAATTTGATGGCAAGTAACGAGTACTACCACCATTTATATTGATGGCAAGTAACCAGTACTACCACCATTTATATTGATGGCAAGTAACCAGTACTACCACCATTTATATTGATGGCAAGTAACGAGTACTACCACCATTTATATTGATGGCAAGTAACCAGTACTACCACCATTTATATTGGTGGCAAGTAACGAGTACTATCACCATTTATATTGATGGCAAGTAATGAGTACTACCACCATTTATATTGATGGCAAGTAACAAGTACTACCACCATTTATATTGGTGGCAAGTAACGAGTACTACCACCCTTTATATTGATGGAAAGTAATGAGTACTACCACCATTTATATTGGTGGCAAGTAACGAGTACTACCACCATTTATATTGATGGCAAGTAACGAGTACTACCACCATTTATATTGGTGGCAAGTAACGAGTACTATCACCATTTATATTGATGGCAAGTAACGAGTACTACCACCATTTATATTGATGGCAAGTAACGAGTACTACCACCATTTATATTGATGGCAAGTAACGAGTACTTCCGCTCTTCAATATCCTCTTCGAGTCCCACTTGAAACATAAGGCTTCCACAAGAGACCTCCAATGTTGCCGTTCTTCTGCCTTTCTACCAACCGTCTCCCACGTAAGGCCATACTTCTTCAACTCTTTCCACCGTTCTTCTCCGTGTTTCCTTTGGACGTCCAGGCCTTCTCTTCCTATCCGCTGTCCATCTGAGAGCTGTCCTAGCCAATGCCCACACTGGCATACGACATACATATCCAAACCACGTTCTCTTAATGATGGTCTCCAAGGATGCACAGTCTGTTCGTTTCAATAGCTCCTCATTTGCTATGGTATTTGGACAGAAAATGTGCAGGATTCTTCTTAACCCGGTAAGCTCTTTTTAAGCACATTATCTGACAAGCCGGTCTGTGGTCTCATTTCCTGGCATTCCACATTTAGACTGTATCCACTCCAAGACGATGACTTTATACTGGTTCCACAGTTCAGACATTTTCTCATTTATCACTTTTATTGCTTAGTAGTTTTTTTGAGTAGAAATGTGCGTCACGGGCGAATTAACATTAATTTTAGGAGAATACGCCCCTGACGAATTTCATTTCATTTTGTCTATTCCCAGGTGGAAGATGTAGTTGGCTGTCCACTCTTGCCGTTAAGCGTAAGGATGGGAGCTTTAATTTGCGTTCTAAGGCCAGATGAGTCGCACTTCTTATATTATATCCGTATTTATGTAGTGTGGTCTTGATAGTCTCTATCCATCTTTTTCTTGGTCTTTCTTGAACTCTAGTACCCGATCTCTTTTTAGTGTATGCTGTTATTGGTGGTTGGTTGTATTTCATTCTCATTAAATGTCCAAACCACTGCATTTGTTGTCTTTCGATGTATTCGGTGCATGAAGTTATGCCCACTCTGCTTCTGATGTCCTCATTTCGTAGTCTGTCTTTGAATTTTCAACATCCAAAAAAAATCAAACAATAATAACAATTTTAAAATAATAATAATAATAATAATAACTACATGTGAAATGCGTTGCCTGCAAAAAGTTACCAACAACACCAGAAAAGACAGAGTCACCAACATCAGCATAGGAAAGAAAGTTAGCACAGAGCCTTGCATGAATTACATTGAGAAACAACGAATAAAATGGTTTGGCCACTTAATAAGAATGCATCTAAACTCCACAGCATACATAGTCTTCTACAACAGAACATCAAGAAAGAAGGCAAGAGGAAGACTACGAAAAAGATGGTTAGAAGGCAGAGCAGAATCCTGTGAAAGAGCACAAGTAACAATCACTCACGCCACCAGAACAGAGCAAAAACAAAAACAGAAAACCACGACACTGAGCAACAATCCAGTAACAGTGTAACGACAAAAGAAGAAGAAGAAAATAACAATTTTGATCATATAGTGATTTCTTTTATCATCTTCCCTTGAGAATTTCATTTCTTCATAGAAAAGCTTGGATTCCATCTTGGGAAAAAATGTACATTCATTTCCGCATATAAATGAATTCTAGCCACAATTCTTGCATATATTGTTTCTGTGAGAGGTTTGTTTAATGGCGCTGCAGTATCTCCAGTGCATGTTCTGTAACAGGGGCGGAGATAATATCAAAATCTACCGTTTTACTTAATAGGAGAATATTGATTGTGTGTTAAAAGGGGTTTTTAAGCCGCAGGATTGACTTCATTGCACCGGGTTTTACCCCATATGGTCGCCGCGTGGCCAGCGTGTTCGTAGCGCGTTGGACGACGGTGTGACAAGTCCTCTGTGAGTGCGGGTTCAATTCTGGCAGGCAGAAAAAGCCACAGGTTATCCAGATTTATGGTGTTCGTGGCAGCGAATTGAAGGGTTACGATGTCCATGGCACCGAGCCGAAGAGATGAAAGCTCAAGTGCTTCTGCATCGAAAAAAAACCCATATGGTTCTGTCCCTCTTATCCACAGAGACCCCCGAATGATTGATTGTGTGTTAGTATTCAATCATGTATTCAATCATGTGTTCAATCAGCTATCAGTTGTATTCTTCTTCTTCTTCTTCAGCGAATGCCCAAATATCGAATACTTGTTTGCCCGTGTGGTGCCGGAGTCCACAAGGGAAGCAAAGAATAGTAGCACTGAGACCTACAAGGCATGTCGTAAGAGGCGACTGAAGAAGGGTCCTAGGAAAGCTACCTAGTAAATAAAAAGCATTGCAGAAATCTGATGTGCTGGTCTACCTGTAGGCGCATAACTAGCACAACGTTCAATCACTCTTAGGCTCAGATCCCATACAAATCACACAGTATGGTTTAATAAGGGGTCGGTATGGAACGTTCATTGAAAAAGAGGACTACTTGTTCTTCTTCTTCTTCTTTGCGTTCGTTCTTTACGACCAATTTTAATCACTCTTTGTGATATGTTTGATCTTTACCAAGAACGTGTATACGTTGCACATTGGTTTGTAGGCCCCTAAACGTATAGACTTCTACACGTTTAGGACATGTGCATCCGATTAGACTACTTGTTAAACCACGCTTTCTTTTTTGAATGGGATCTGAGCCTAAGAGCGATTGTAAGTTGGGCCATTTATGAGCCTACACGTAGGCCATCATATCCGATTTCTGCGAAGCTTTATTTACTAGGTAGCTTTCTAGACCCTACCTCAGTCGCCTCTTACTACATGCCATGTATGTCACAGTGTTACTATTCTTTGCTCCCCATACGAGCCCCGGCAACACACAGGCGTATCAGTTATACGAGGACTATCATAGTAGCACTCCGAACATGTCCATTGATGCTCCCATCTCCGCTCAACAAATCCAGTAGCTTGAAGCTGCCCAACACATCAGTTGATTAATCAATCTTTTCGGGCTCTACCAAGATAGACACCAATCTCTCTCAATCTGGTAGAGTCAGAAGAACCCAATAAAGTGTTCCACAAATAAAGAAAGAACATTTGGGAGAAAGAGAAATAGAGAAAGAGAAAATGAACTCAGAAGGCGAAACAGAGAGAGAGAGAGAGAGAGAGAGAGAGAGAGAGAGAAAAAGTAAAAAATGGAAAAGAACTAATTGAGAGGAAGATTAAGCTGATGATTTTAAAATCAAAACAGAGAAGGAGGGAAAGTATAAAAAAGAAAAGAAAATCGAGAAAAGAGAAGAGAGAGAGAGAGAGAGAGTGTGTGTGTTATACAACGAATGAAAGAGGCAGACATGGCGGCGAAAAATGATTTTTGAAAAGTAATGCATTGCGTGTTCAAAATAATTTGGATTTCTGCTGACTAGACGAAACTGTTCACTCGTGGTTGATTCTGCACGCTTCTCTCTCTCTCTCTCTCTCTCTTTCATTCACTCTCTCTCTCTCTCTGTATGGGACTTTCTGATCCTCTGTGTGTATGTGATTGTCTATGTATGGGGCGTTCTTTGGTTTTCTTATATATGTGTATGTGTCTACATCTTTGGTATCTCTCTCTCTCTCTCTTTCTCTTTTCTCTGACCCTTTACGTATAAATGACTCTTTCTCTCTTTGGCCATCTGTACGTAATGCATCTCTCTTTCTCTCTCTCTCTAACCCCCATCCTCCAACACCCCCAACTGTGCGTAGATGGCTCTTTCTCTCTCTGACCATCTGTACGTATTGTCTCTCTCTCTCTTTTTCTCTCTCCTTCTCTCTCTGACCATCTGTACGTAATGTCTATCTGTTGTCTCTCTTTCTCTCTCTCTGGGTCTCTATGCGTAAATATCTCTTTCTCTCTATGACCATCTGAGCGTAATGTCTCTCTCTCTCTCTCTCTCTGGGTCTCTATGCGTAAATGTATCTTTCTCTCTATGACCATCTGAGCGTAATGTCTCTCTCTCTCTCTCTCTGACCTCACTATGCATACATGTCTCCTTCCTCTCTGTGCCATCTTTACATAATGTCTCTCTCTCTCTCTCTCACCCACTATGCGTAAATGTCTTTTTTTGTCTCTGATCATCTGTACTTATCTCTCTCACTCACTCACTCTCTCCCTCTCTTAACATCTGAGCGTATCTGCCTCTGTCTTTCTATGTTTATATGACTTTGTCTCTCACTAGCCCTCTCTGTGTATATGTATTTACATCTGTTTCTTTAGTCTATGTCTATCTCTCTCTCTCTCTCTCTATCTCCTATCTCTATCTCTATCTCTATCTCTATCTCTGTCTATCTATCTCTGTCTATCCTTCATGTCTTTTTATATGTCAAAAATATCTCAATTTTCTCTTTCTTATTTGTAGCATCATCGAGTTTTCATTGATCTTGATTTCTTTCTGGATAGATATATTTGTTGTCTTCTCTGTCCAAGATATACGGAGGACTTTTCTGCAACATTTATATTCAAAAGCACATATGTTTTTCTAATGCTTTATTAAATGTCCATTCCTCACACCCATACGTTGCCACTGGGAATATTCATACTCTTAGTATTCTGGTATTCAGTGGCGGCTCGTCATTAAGGCCAGAGGGCCCGGCCCCACCAATAATAATGTGTAATGTGTATTTATTATGTAATGGACTAAAATATAGCCTAACCCAAAACCATGATTTTCCCAAAATGTGTGTCTGGCCCCACCAACAAAAACGATCACGAGCCGCCACTGCTGGTATTTGTTTTCATATCAGTTCCATTTCATCTATCTTTCTATATCCTCTTCGTGTCCCGATTGACACATATGGCTTCCCAAGATACTTCCACTGTTGCCGTTCTGCTGTCTTTCTACCAACCGTCTCCCACGTCAGACCACACTCCCTCTCCACAGTTTTTCTTCGTCTTTCCTTTGGACGTCCAGGTCTTCTCTTCCCCTCCGGTGTCTATCTGAGAGCTGTCCTAGCCAATGCTTCTATTGGCATACGACATACATGCCCAATTCAGCCCTATTTTCGTCTTTTAATGATGGTCTCCAAAGATGTTTAGTGCATTCGTTTCAAAAGAGTTCCATTTCCTACTACACAAATATGTGCAGAAACTCATCACTCAAACCATCCAAGAAACACAAGACAAACAAAGAATATCATGACACTGAACTACATTCTTGTAGCCGTGTGACGACAAGAAGAAAGATAGAAGGATTGTATTTGGGTGTATTTTATCTTCTAGTTTGACAAGCACTTGCGTTACCATGTTCAGTCATTATTTATGTTTTCCTCTACTTTTATCGTGGCAAAGTGTTACTGCTGTTTGAACGTGCCATTGTTTGATTCTGTATTTATCTTTTCTGAATTTTCCTCTCTATTGTTTAGGACTGCTGTCATGGGAGCCAAGTTCCGGAAGGGACATGCTACTTGATGATGATGATTGTTTGGTTTATATTATTGTATCCATAGTACATAACAGGAGGGAGGTTTAGAGCACATTGTGACAACCGGTAAAATCGAGGGTAGACGAGACAGGGAAGACAGAGAGAGAAAATGTTGGATAGCCTGACTTCATGGCACGGTAGAGCGTCAACATTTGAGTTGATAGCAAACACCAACGAAAGAGATTTGTGGAGATACATGATCGCCTACGCCAGCCAGCACGGCACCTGATGATGATCCATAGTACATAGACTAGGAATAAGTCAAACAGCTTTCTGTCAGTGTCAGCAGGCGGAACACACAACGGTGCATGTCATGCAAGACTGTCATCTCATGGGTGAGCTGAGAAGCAACATGTGGCCACACCGAGTCGATCTAAAAACTAAATTTTGGGAAAATCTGACACTGACAGACCTGAAGCTGACTGCCCAGTTTGTGGTCACAGTAAATTAAGCACTCGACCAGAGATGGCAGAAGAAGGAAACCTGACAGACCTGAAGCTAACTACCCAGTTTGTAGTCCCCAACAAACTAAGCGCACAGGTTCACAGTAAATTAAGCACACGACCAGAGATCGCTGAAGAAATAGATGAAGATACCCGTCGCACGACATACTATTGTCTAAGATTTGTTTCGTTTGTTAGTAAAACAAGTATTTACAAAGGGAGAACACTCTATTCATAAACTTAAAACACAAGTCGGAAGGTTACTATATCAAGAAGTTATACAAGCTAGCACCGAAATATCAGATTCAATGAGTAGTGCTAAGTTATTTCAAACTTTTACAGAGTTTCATAGCGTTAAAACATGGAACACGATAATGATGTGTTGGAAAAGAAAGTTTTCGACATCACCAACAGTTGGAAGGTAGACAACTTTTACTAGTTTTCACGTCGATCTCGTCAGGGCCTCAGTTCCGAGTTCGAACTCCTAGTCCTAAGAAAAGCCATCAAAGGCATTATTATATTTATTACATCATGCTAGATATTCACATTCTGAGTTCGTGGTCGGCTGCATACTTCTGTAAAGTAAAGGAAACGCGGATTTTGAGCTTCGTAACAGTGGTCAAGAGTTGAGTTATGAATCATTGAATGCCAGCTATCTTTGAATTGACCGTCCATACCATAGACACTAATTACCAAATAGAATCACGTCCATGGTTGATAGAATTTGAAATTCAAGCATTGATTCAGGGCCGTGCCGTACTATGATACAGAGAGGCGGTGCCATAAGGGGGCGGCATAAGCAGGGAAATCAAAATTACAATTGAAGGTTATTTTAAAGAAAAAAAGATTTAAGGGCGGCAATTCAAAACTTACATCATACTGAGAAAATATACCACATGACCCTGTATTGATTAGCATGTCACCATGAGCACTAAAAAAACATTGTACATGACGGTTTTTCTCCCGACATTACGCTATCAATGCTAAACTTTAATTTTAAACCATAAAAGAAAACTAGTCATAGCAGAGATAGTGTCACACAGAGTGCTGGGAGTATCAAGCAGAGAACAATTTTTAGTAATTAAGACGCCAGTAAGAAAGTTGGGAAAAAACAAATCTTCTTCTTTTGTCGTCACACCGCTACCGGGTTGTTGCCCAGTGTCGTCACACTGCTACCCGCTTGTTGCCCAGTGTTGCCACACTGCTACCCGCTTGTTGTCCTGTGTCGTCACACTGCTACCGGTTTGTTGCCCAGTGTCGTGGTTTTCTGTTTTTGTCTTGCGCTGTTCTGGTGGCGTGTATGATTGTTATTTTTGCTCTTTCACAGGATTCTGCTACGTCATCTAACCATCTTTTCCGTGGTCTTCCTCTTGCTTTCTTTCCCGATGTTCTGTTGGAGAAGACTCTGTATACTGTGGAGTTTGGATGCATTCTTATTAAGTGGCCAAACCACTTCATTCTTTGTTTCTCAATGTAATTCAAGCAAGGTTCTGTGCCAACTTTCTTTCTTATTGTGATGTTGGTGACTCTGTCTTTTCTTGTGTTGTTGGTAACTTTTACTGAGGCAGCACATTTCAAATGTAGTTATTTTTTGTGACTGCACTTTGCTCATTGTCCATAATACTGAACCAAATACTGAACTTCATCAAGCAGCAACAAATTAAATAGTTCGGCCATATAAGCAGATTACCAACGGACGGTGCACCTCAAAGTGCAATGTTGCTCCGATACAATGGATACAAAGCAAAAGGCTGGCCATGCAGAAGGTGGACCTTAGAATAACAGTGGGGACGGAAGACTCTATTTATGAATTGCATGCAAGGGCTCGTTCTATAAATCTCTTCTTATCCTGGCGATGTGAGGCAAAACATGACTGGAGAAAAGAAGCCCAGACAAAATTCATTAAAATAAAATTCAGACAAAAAATTGTTTCACAATCTTTAAATTCTAGGGGTCTCTGGAAAAATGCACTTGTGAACCGCACAGTCCGAATGCAAACCCTTGACCTTCGGAAAGCAAAGCAAGGGCCACAGAGACACCCTAACTCTTATTTGTAACTCATAATAATTTCTATTTTTTTTATTGTCAGCAGTGATATTGGACTGTCCTACACAACCTATCCAGACAAGGACAACAGTATCATTGACCCAAAGAAAAAGCCGATTATATTTCTTCATGGCTTGTTTGGACACAAAGGAAATCTTCACAGTGTATCCAAGCACCTGCAGAGCGATGGCAGAAAGGTAAAAAATTATCACAAAACTTATCACGGTGTTGGATCTAAACGAAAAGAAATTCACTTTTGGTGCTGGCAGTACCGGATTGAGATTCTGTTTCTCTGCTAGGCATACTATGAGGTCCCCAGTAATATATTCTACTACTAGTACTGCTACTAGTAATACTACTACTACTGCTACTACTACCGCTGCTACTACCGCTACTACTACCGCTACCACTACCGCTACTACTACTGCTACTACTACCACTACTGCTACTCTTACCTTCTAAAACTACCAGATCTCTTCTAAATCTGTCCTGATCCTCCTACAAAATATTTAGTTTGTAAAGTTTATTCTCAAACATTATGTTACTCCTATGCATGTCAAATATGCATACTACATGTTACGCCCAAGCAGAACGACAGTTGTTAGCCTAAACATACTGAGATACATGATTGACAGGAGATTGGAGCAATTATGGACATGTCCAATGTACGATGAAGATGATCCTACAATGAACAATGTCAAATATGCCTACTAAATGTTACACCTATGCATGTCAAATATGTCTACTAAATGTTACACCTATGCATGTCAAATATGCCTACTATATGTTACACCTATGCATGCCAAACATGCCTACTATATATTACACCTATGCATGCCAAACATGCCTACTGTATGTTGTCTGTTTATTTTGTACAGGTGATCACTTACGATGCTCGTAACCATGGAGACAGTGAGCATACCTTAGAGATGAACTATCATAATATGGCAGAAGATCTGGACGGATTGCTGGAAGATTTATCCCTGAGCACAGCCATAGTTATGGGACATAGTATGGGTGGTAAAACTGCCATGAACTTCTCTTTAACAAAGGTTAGAATTCATGTTTTTCTTTGGAACATTTCAAACAGCTCTTGATTTATTTTTGGGAAGTTGAACCAGGGAAACTTTGTGTTACCAGAACTAGACATGGACAATGAGCAAAGTGCAGTTGCAAAAAATAACTGCAGATAAAATTTGATGCCTACGAAAAGACACTAGAAAAGACAGTCACCAACATCAGCAGAAAAAAGAAAGTTGACACAGAACCTTGCTTGAATTACACTGAGAAACAAAGAATGAAGTGGTTTGGCCAGTTAAAAGAATGTATCTAAACTTCACAGTATACAGTCTTCTACAACAGAACATCAGGAAAGAAAATGAGAGGAAGACCATGAAAAAGATGGTTAGATTACATAGCAGAATCCTGTCAAAAAGCAAAAATAACACTCAAGCCACTAGAGCAGCGCAAGACAAAAATAGAAAACCATGGCACTGGGCAACAACCTGGTAGCAGTGTGACGACAAAAGAAGAACCAGGGGACAGTTAAACTATGGGACATTTAAACCATTGGTAAAATAACTTGTTTTTGTTGGAACATTTAAACCATGGGACAGTTATGCCATGGGACAATTATGCCATGGGAAAATTATGTCATGGGACAGTTAAACCATGGGACAATTATGCCATGGGACAGTTAAACTATGGAAGTAGGAAGTAGATGTATGCTCCTCTTTGGGCAACATGAAGTCTGAACTCAAAATTAAGCAGCTGATAGCAGATAATGCAAGTGATGTTGATGTTTATACCGATGGGTCTGTGCATCGTGGTGAGGAGTCAGGCTGTGGCTTCCTGGCTAACCCGCAGGATAGGGTCATTAAAGAGCAAAGTGGAACATACAGGACAGCTACTTCCAGTATGAGGATGGAGGTTGAGGCTGTTATTGCTGCCTTTCAGTGGCTCTTTGGGACTCTGGCTACTGGAGTCGTTGTTTCTGACTCTCAGTCGATGATTCGAAAGATACAAATGACAAGTTGCAGTTTGAGTCGTTGTCTTCTATAGAGGTTTCCAACCTCAAGAGGCTCACGTGGATCTACTCTCCTGAGCATGCAGGTGTTTGCAGCAGTGAGAGAGGGCACACGTGTGCTTTGACAGCATCGATTGTCGGGTAGTTTAGCAGACTCTTCTGTCTCTTGGTGACCTACTGTTGGAAGAGGACATTACAATTAATGTTAAACCTATCCGACAATTTAAGGAGTTTGAAATTAAAGGGTGTACCAGTAGAGCTGGATGCTCGAGGGCAGGAAAAAGTGTTTTTAACCAGCGAGTCATAGGAACCATCAGTATGCATACCCTTCAACATCTGTTACGGGAGACCGAGCACCTATGGGTCTGCCCGGAGTGCTATAAGGTCAGTTCCTTCACCAATAATTACATCCTATGTCCCATGTGTTGCCGGAGCCCACAAGGGAGCAAAGAATAGTAACACTGCGACCTACAAGACATGTCGTAATAGGCGACTGAGGTAGGGGCCTAGGGAAGCTATCCTAGTAAATAAAAAACGTCACAGAAATCGGATGTGCTGACCTATGTGTAGGTGCATAACTGGCAAAGCTACAATCGCTCTTAGGTTCGGATCCCATACAAATCACAATGGGTCTCTGTGGCTAAGCTCTTTGCCTTGTGAGTTGAGGGTCGTAGGTTCGAATCCTGACCGCGCCGTTCTGTTCATAAGTCTAGTTTTTTCCAGATACCCTAGGATTGTTGCTGGAGCTACAGAGTTTGTGCAATACTCTCGGGAGCTGGTGTGCCATTTCTGCGGTGAGGGACCGAGCCATATGAGGTAAAACCCAGTGCAAGGAACTCAATCCTTTGGCTTTAAAACAAATCACAAAGAGTAGTTTAACCAGAGGTCGATATGCAGCGTTCGAAGAAGAAGTAGAAGAAGACATCCTATGTAGGAGAAAAATAAAACATAAAACAACAGACAAGAGTTTATATTATTATTTTTTTATTAATTTCAGCCAGACAAAGTATCTGCCTTAATTGTCGCTGATGTTAATCCTGGTAAAGGTCCAGGTATCGACGAGTTAGTCAAGTATGCCAGGGCCATGAAAGATGTCAAGATTGCAGCAGGGACATCGTTAGTTCAGGCTCGGCAACAGGCACAAATCCAACTGTCATCGACTGTAGCGGTATGCAACATTCAACACATGGCTGATATTTGTTTGTTAATTTCGTTTACAAAACTGTGGTACGATTAGGTTGTGCTAGGAAGATTTCATAATCAGGTTCATTTTCAATGTTGGAATTGAGGCTTGTTTGTTTAGAAGTAGGTTTGGTGTTTTGGATGTAGGCTTGGTTGTTTCGAATAAGGCTTGGTCATTTGAAAGTAAGTTTTTTTTTTTTTTTTATGCAGGCTTGATTGTTTGTAATGAGGCTTGGGTATTTGGAATGAAGCTTGGCTGTTTGTGATGTTTGGAATGAGGATGAATTGTTTGTCATCATTAGAATGAGGCTGAACTATTTTTAAATTTTTTCAACGGGGTTTGGTTGTTTGTCATTAGAATGAGGCTCAACTATATTTTACATATTTGCAATTAGGCTTGGTTGTTTGTCATCATTAGAATGAAGCTGAACTGTTTTTGCATATTTGCGTTGAGGTTTGGTTGTTTGTCATGTATGGAATGAGGCTTGACTGTATGTCATAAATATCTCTTTCACAGAATCGGGCTGTACTGCAGTTTCTTTTAACAAATCTTCGACAGTTTGAGGAGGGAGGTGTGGGATGGAGAAATAATCTGGATGCCTTCCTCAACAGCTCCAGCGATATTGAAGGATTCCTGTCAAACTAGTCCTTTCAAGAAACCCACATTATTTGTCTTTGGAGAAAACTCAGAACATTACAGGTAACAGTGGCGTTCATTAATCACTTATGTCCAGGTATTTGCTATCCCTCACTTCCTCATGGACACCATTAGTTACATAAGGCAGTAAAAAGTTCATGCCATGCCTGTGTTGTGTCGATATTGATGTTGGTACATCGTTTCCGTGTTTATTTAGAGTGGTCTTTGTATTGTCTATCCATCTTTTCTTGGTCTTCCCTTGGCTCTAGTACCTGATCTCTTTTTGTTGTATGCTGTTATTGGTGGTTGGTCGTATTCCATTCTCATTAAATGTCCAAACCACTGCATTTGTTGTCTTTCAATGTATTCAGTGCATGAAGCTATGCCCACTCTGCTTCTGATGTCCTCGTTTCATAGTCTATCTTTCCTCTTTTTATGTTTATCCACTACCTTGTTAAATGTCCATGCTTCACACCCATACGTTGCCACTGGGAATATACATGCTATTAGTATTCTGATCTTTGTTTTCCTATCAGGGGATCTCTGTGGATAGGCCTTTTCCTTGCATTCTGAAGTTCATGAGTTTGAATCCTGACTGAGCCGTCCTGTTCACGAGTGCATTTTTTTCCCAGAGACTCCTAGGATTGTTGCCAGAACTATGGAGTTCTTTCTTCGTGTAATACTCTCGGCAGGTAGCATGTCATTTCTGTGGAGAGAGACTGAACCATATGGGGTAAAACTTGGTGCAATGAAATCAATCCTTCTGTTTAGACCCTTATTTTGTTTCCCTATCAGTTCCATACTGTTTTTAGTTGTTTAATTTGTTGTAAGGCCATGTTTGTTCTTCTTTTAATTTCTTCATCCCATTTCCATCTCTTGTTAAACTTAAGCTCAACAGAGGAGATGGAAGTGGTTGGGAAATACATTAAAAATGCAGAAGACCAGACACCCACATGTGGCTTTGAAATGAAATCTGGGAGGCAAGAGCAGTAGGGGCGACCTAGAGAAACATGGAGATGAACTGTAGACAGAGAAAGAGGGGGAAAAGACCTGGAATGAACTAAGCTAGCTTGCTCAAGACAGATCTGATTGGAGTAAATTTGTTGATACCCTATGCTTCAAGGGGAGTTAAGAGAAGTCTAAGTTAACTCTTTCCAGCAGTTATTTCCTCAATTTTTTTTTACAGTTGATTCAAGGAGGCCAAAAAATCATAACTACTCGCCAATAAATAAATATATATATATTATATACTAATTTGAAGAAAACCGAAAACTGGACAACCTATTAGAATCATTATCATCATCAAGGTGCGTATCCTTTATATGATGTTGCTCTCTTTGCAGCACATATGAAATTCACTCTGCCTCTTGCCAGTTCACCCACTTCGTCGATGGTCATGTTCATGGTTTCCTTAATATCTTGTAGCCATCATCTTCTTGGTCTGCCTCTGCATCCTGGGACCCTGCCCTCTAGTATTGTTCTTAATAGCATAACAAGATTAAAAAGTAGTAGAAGTAAAATAATAGAAGTAAAACTAGAAAGACTTCTTATAAGGGAAGCAACTCTGAAGTCAGTGACGGTCCGCCTGCATGGCAAGGGACACCAGTCAAATGGTAAAGCAGGCTTTCATGCAAATATTAGTCCGAAGCGACAAACCAGGCATCATGGCTATGCCTGAATTCACATTGGGCGAACGAAGAAGAAGAAAATAAGAGAAACAACTCGAATGGCGCAGTGTACAGCGAATGGTGTTCAACTGAATACTGCTATGGCGCATTGTGCGGCGGGTTTGGCACGGAAAGAGTTAACTATTCATTTATAAATATATTAAGATTTTATTCTGTTTTTGATGCCAACAGGGTGCACGATGCGAACAAGATCAGGGCAATTTTCCCGGAGGCTGAGATTACAGCTATTAAAGATGCAGGTCATTTTGTGCATGCTGATCAACCATTAGAATTTGTGCGTATAGTGAAACAGTTTTTACAGAAGCATGATGGGAGTTCTAGTTGACTTCTGCATATTTCAAGGCCAGTTTGAAAGAGTAATTCTTCTATCATGAAGGTGCATGTATTCAATTTTTTTGTATCAGAGAGAGAGAGAGAGAGCAAGAGTGGTTGTAGATGAAAGATTATTGTATACACAAGAAGACGGCCGATGTGTGGCCCCCCGGTAACATTAGGCCGACAAGCTCAGGTAAACATTTTCAGAAATCAGACCCCCAAGTGTCACATGACCTTCACATTTCAGTATTGTTAGATAGAAAGGAATTCATTTTAATAACGACACAATGTGCAAAAACTTGGCTATATTATGTTCCAAATTAAGTTTAATATTAAGGAATATCAGTATTATTAACACTTTTCATTAACTCTTAGTGGACCAAGCGCCACGCTAAGTGGCGTTTGAAGTGGACGCGTTTTACATTCCGCCACGCTAAGTGGCGTTTGATTATAAAAGCGTGACTTTGCCCTGGTCCACTAAGAGTTAATAAAAACCATGAACTCATAGAATTGAGTAAATGCTTCGCGCAGTTTGATCAAACATACATAAAAATCCAGCCCCCATCAAACAGGAATTTCCGATTTGTGGGCTAAGCTATTCAGCCTTCCGTTACCGGGGTCTGCAGCTGATGTAAGATAAGAACATCTATATCTTCTGTGTCCTGTTTGAGACATAAGGCTTCCACAAGAGATTTCCATTGCTGCCGCCTTTCTATTGTTTTCTATGTCAGACCAGAATCTTTCAACTCTCAGCAGCAGTGAAAAAACTTTGTAGCACCTGAGGGTCCCTAGGTGATTTTGAAAATTGTGAAAGTTTTTGAAGATTTCTTATTTTAATCTTTCTAATGAATTTTGCTCAGGCAGCGGCTTTGAAGCCTCCTCTAATTGATTTTCAATGTGACCGAGTCTGAAGAACCATTTTGGCATGTGCACTCATCAGTTTGAGCCGCCTTCATTTTGTGGAGATGGACTTGCAGTCTTATAAAATTCTCCCTAGGCAAGTCAAAGACTACATACCTCGGAAGCATTTTTCAACAACGGAAGAATAACTAACGAAATCCAACACATGTGCAATAAAGAAAAAATCAAATGATAGGACAAATGGCACCAATATTAAAATAGCAAACATGTCACCATGAACACAAAAGAGCAATTTACAACAAATATTTCTTCCACATTATGCACCAGTACCAAACCTGGATGCTGATATCAAATGATAGAAGAAAACTAGTCACGACAGAGATGAAATATCTACACAGAATGCTGGGAGTAACAGAAGAGACTGGTCGAGAAATGAAGACATCAGGAAAAAGTGTGTACAACATCAGTACTGAACTTCATCAAGAAACAACAAATTAAATGATTCGCCACATAAGCAGATTACCAACAGACAGTGCACTCAAGAGCAATGCTTCTCGATACATTGGATACAAAGCAAAGGTGGACCTCAGAGATAACAGAGGCGATGAAAGACAATATTTATGAAGCACACAGAGGCTCGTTCTATAAATCTCTTCTTACCCTGAAGCTGTGATGCAAAACAGGATTCGATTTAAAAAAATGAAAGAATGGCTATGAACAGAAGACACAACACAAGCTAAGAATGTTTGAAAAATGTAATTTAAAATGCAATATTTATTTATGAAATATCTGAACGCAAATAAAAGCATTATTCCACATTTTTTTTTAATTCATGTTTTTTTATTTCAATAAATTCATACATAAGAGGCAATGAAAAAACAAACACAAGGCAAGCTAAATTCACATATCTTCTTTGAACACTCCATATCGACAACTTCTTAAATCACTCTTGTGAGCTCAGCCCAAGAGTGATTGTGCATTGCAGTTATGCACCTACAAGAGACCGCGCCAGCAAATCCGATTTCTGCAACGCTTCTTATTTACTAGAGTAACTTCCCTAGGCCTCCACCTCAGTCACGACGGTCCTTGTAAGTCGCAGTGGTGCTAATGTTTGTTCCGCTTCAAGCCCCGACAACACCGCGGGCGATCAGCATAGGTTGCAATAAGTTCTCTAAACATTATCAGATCTTGCAATAAAACTTCGTTACTGCCTGTAATACCGCTTTATGCAGTGAGGACAGAGATGACATGTACTCTGTAGGATTTAATGGCGATGGCTAGTGCAGTTGCCGCAAAGCTGTTCATGTTCCGATTTTTCTTTATGCACCAGACAGAAAAAAAACACTCCTTGGCCTTACTTTGGATTGAACCCGAGTCTCCCGCATGGGAGCTGTGCTCTACTTTTGCCAGACGCTCAACAATGAGCTCTCTAAACATTATAAATGGTTATAGCTAGCAATAATTTTCTCTAAACTTACAAAGAATCCAGAAGTCCTCCTCGGTCAGACCATGTCTAAGATACTGATGTCGTAAGCTCTTGCGAGAACATGTTCCAAGCTTTGTCCATGATATGATTCAGCGTCGAACACTTGCGAGCTGTTACTAACTAATGCAGCTGTTTTTTCATAGTTGCAGAACATGCGTGGTTGCCTAGCTATGCTGGATATCATTTCTGCAGGCATCCATGAGGAGTATATACTAGGATCGGAGAACATCGCTGCGTCAACTGTTGATACTTCTTGTCCTCTGAGTATAAGCATGGTCGACAGGATCGTTGAAACAGGTGTTACCGCTGGCTGTTCTACTTGCTGGTTTCACATCCCAGTTAATTCCCTGAAAATGTAGATAAGCATATTAAGTGAAAGATTTTCATCTTAGTGCCATTTCATTTTTGGAGAGCTCTTCTTCTTTGTGTTGTTCTTACGACCAATTTTAATCATTCTTTGTGATATGTTTGATCTTTGCCAAGAACATGTATACATTGCACACTGGTTTGGCAGGCCCCTTAACGCATAGACTTCTACAAGTTTAGGACATGTGCATCCGATTTCAGCCAAACCTCCTTAGTAGCTCTCTCGACATGCGTGGCAGGTAACAGTGGTTCTATTCTTTCCACCCCAAATTTAGGCACCGCAACCACTCTGGCGGTTGGAGAGTTGGTTGTGTTTTTCAAAATGCTTGTCTGCAGGACTAGACAATGGATGCCGTAAGAAATAAAGGTTTGTGGTTCGAATCCTGTTTGATAATTTTTTTTTTCTGGAAGCCCGTAATACTTGTTCACTGTGTACACGGAGGTGAGTAAGGACAGCCATTCCCCTACCCCCCAGGTAGCAGTAATAGACTAGACAGGCAGTTGATAGTGGATAGAGAAAAGTAAGGGGACACCGTATACCAGAACTTCACACCAATCATGCACACCTTGGCAATAATATGAGACTAGAATGTTGAGTTTTGGCGTGACGACAAAAACTAAGATCAAGAAAACAACAACATAACAACGAGAGAGACCGATAGAAACCTTGGTAGGCGACAGATGTGTTTATGAACAATGGTTGAATAAACATGATTTGATAAACCAACAACATCTGTCTGTTATACTATTGTCATTACCATCAATGAACTACACAATTACATCATTATCAAGTACTCCCTGTTACAACTGTCTTTTTATTGATCATATTCATTAGCTTCAGGGTTCTTAAAACTCCTTATTCTCTCATGTTTTATGTGAGATTTTTATC
Source organism: Arion vulgaris (assembly GCA_020796225.1). Classification (NCBI taxonomy): domain Eukaryota; kingdom Metazoa; phylum Mollusca; class Gastropoda; order Stylommatophora; family Arionidae; genus Arion; species Arion vulgaris. The sequence continues at coordinate 20,135,152 of CM036775.1, forward strand.
AACAATTATGTTATAGGGGGTCTGTGGCCCAGATGGTACAATGTCACATATATGATTATTAATTCACACAACACGGCTTTATAGAGTTCATACCTCATTTATTTGTTGATGTTTATGATCTGTGTTCAGAAACACGTCCACTCACTTCAATGTTGTAGTCCGTCCCCTCTCTGTTGTCACTATTGCCGCTAGGCAGTCCTAACTAATCTACGTCAAACTAGTCTCGTTCTAGTGCTGCTATTCTCATCATAGTGCGCAGCTTTGGTGTGCAAACCCTACGGTGTCTCCTTATACTATCTAGCTTGTTTCTACTATCCTATCTACTTGTCTAGTATGAGACACTCTGCCCTGGGGCAATTGCTGTATGTCCCCGGCATAGCCATTCCCTCCAACAATTACTTTCCCTTCATACAGAACAAGATAGAAAAACTTGCATGAACAGATATAGATACGAACCTTCTTCCATCGCAGCATCAGCTATAAGCATCTGTCGAAGGTTCTTCACCAAACTTGGCCAATTGTACGTACTGAATTCCCATGATGTATCTGACATTTGGGGTATGTTTTTCACAGTCAGTAACTTATGCTGTGGTGAGAGGTTAGTTTCTCTAACAGAAAGCCTGTGTACAATAAAGAAATAAAATTGTTAGTTCTGTTACCTTTGAAGTCGAAGAAGTTACCACTGTATGGCGGGTGGACACTGATAATAAGAAAACAGGCCTTCATGCTTCTTCAAAGCGCTCCATATTGACCACTTGTTAACCACTGTGTGATTTGTATGTGATCTGAGCCTAAGAGCAATTGCATTTGTGCCAGTTATGCGCCTACAAGTAGGCCAGCACATCCGATTTATGCAATGCTTTTATTTACTAGGTAGCTTCCTAGTTCCTACATCAGTCGGCCCTTACGACATGTCTTGTAGGTCGCAGTGATACTAACCTTTGCTTTCCTTGCGGGCCCTGTCACCACATGGGTGACCATTCTCTCCAAATCACTGTAACATTTAATGGTGCCCACACAAATTAATACAAAATATTTAAATAAAAAAAAAAAATTCAACTAACCTAGATCACATGGAACTGTCCCAGCTGTATCCGTAGACAAACTCGGCTGAAGTACACTAGCCAGCTTGTGAGCAATAACTTTATTGATGTCTCTAAAGGATATGTTTTTAATACCCAGAAGTTGCCCACAGATCTTATGAAGAGCATCGTTCTCCATCACAACTAGTGCATCAGCGGTGTCATAAATGTGAGACAGAGTCAGGATAGCATTGTAGTTCTGGACTATAACTTCTCCGGTGTTGATGCCAAACCACCTGAAATTAACTGGGCAGTTAGATAATGTAAATGAAGCAGTCAAGTTGATAAAATAGTATGTTGTGGTTTAATCTATCTATCTATCCTCTAACCCTGTTTTGACTTTCAGCATCAGGTCGAAGGAGCACCCAGTGCGAGCCTGGGAATGAATCAGGGTGACTGTGCCTTGGTGGCGTGGACAGGTGGGAGATGTCTGTTCCGTTGCCCCTTTTGCTGAAGGAAGAAGTACTAACATTCCCTTGTTAAGCAGTGGATGAGAGCTAGCTGTTGGCAGATCACAGACCTGGGTGGTAAGGGAAGCCACAGGCTCCCAGCAAACATGGCAGAGAAAACTAAATGTAAAATTACAAGCTCGGGTGTCGCCTCGTTACAAGGCCCACGCTGGTAGTAAATCTCAGGCTACCGTGGAAAGTTAGCAACTGGAAAAAAATATGTTCTCATTGAACATTTTACAACTAAAATATATGTGGACTCAGAACCTCTCTATGCATCTTATCTTTCTTTATCTTCTTTGGTCCTGATTTGCCTCACAGCTTCAGTGTAAGAAGAGATTTATAGAACAGGCTTTTGTGTGCGCTTCATAAACATTGTCTTTGGTCGCCTCTGTTATCTCTGAGGTCCACCTTTTGCGTGTCTGGTCTTTTGCTTTGTATCCGCTGTATCGGAGTAACATTGCTCTTTGTGGCACACTGCCTGTTGGTAGTTTTATAACAGTGCACAAGAAACATACAAAACAACAAACTTTTCCTTTGCGACTGCATGTCAGTCCTGCAGGCCACACAAAGGGAACCACAAGATAATATGGAGAGAAAGCTGACACTACAGCTAAACAAGCTCTCAGAACATAACAAAATTATTGTCCAGTGGATACCAGCCCACTGTATGCTATCAGGAAATGAGAGAGCAGACAAGCTGGCTAAGGATGGAACAAAACTGATACAACACAAACACACAGTGTCATTACCAGAAATCAGGACACATATCAAGTGAAGTACAAAGAGTTGTGAAGTAAAACCCACCATAAACAAGACTAAACAGAAAACAGCACACAGCAATCTTTGGTCTAAGAACAGGTCAACGCAGACTCAACCATCACATGCACAGAATAAAACCTGTTTCAGTCACTTAATAAGAATGCAACCAAACTCCCCAGTATACAGAATCTACTATAACAGAACATCAGAAGGGAATCAAGGCGAAGACCAGAAAAGATGGTTATATTTCATAGCAGAATATTGTCTAAAAAATAACTATCACCCAAGCCACTAGAGTAGTGTAAGTCAAAAACAGAAAATCACGACACTGGGCAACAACTTGTTAACACTGTGACAACAAAAGAGGAAGAAGACATAACAGACAATGAGAAACTCACCTGATTTAAGATGAAAGATTGTGGGTACTCATCTCTCAAACTCTCTGTGACAAAGGCACCAACTCCTGAACCTGTTCCTCCAGCTAAACTCAACAGGTTCATAAAACCTCCTAAACGATCACACTGTTCTGTTTCTTTCCTAACCAGGTTCATAATGTCTTCTTGTGATCGTGGCCCATGAACACAAAAACCATGAGCCCAGTTATTTCCTGATCCTCGCTTCTGGGAAAACCACCTGTCTGGATAAGCCACTTTCCACTTTTCTTGCAAGTTGCATAGTTTGAGTGATTGCTTTGTTTCCATATCGACTCAACACAGCCTAGCTTCGGTGATTCCAAGGACCCATCACGGCTGCTCATATGTTGAGACTGAGTGAAAAATGTATCCAAGGAACAATCAACATAGTCTTTGTTCTCCGTGCTACCCACGCCTGTAGACTTGGCAAATATGTCATCGACGATGGTTGAGAAGAACTGCCCTCCAACTTGATTACCACACTGCCCCAGCTGTAAGGTAATAATAGACATGCTCCTAGAACAAAAAGATCAAAGGTTAGAGATTAAGGGTTCAAGATTAAGGGTTCAAGAATTCAGGAAAAACTTCTCAATACTATGTGGGGATTTCTGTGGCATAGAGGTTAGATGCTTGCCTCTCATTCCAAAGGTTTGTTCTAATGTGGAGCCATTATGATATTTTTCCAGAGATCCCTGATATTAGTGTAGGTGACATTGAGGTCCTATCTGAGATGGATAATAAAACGTAGGTCCTGTGTTAAAGTTGAGCGTGTAAAAAGAACACTTGGCAGCTCAAAATCGAGAAGAGCAGGCTGGAAAGCCACTGCCCGAACAAAATTCATGAGCAAAAGTTTAAAATAAAATTTCTACAACAATATGTTCACCATCATCAAAATTACATTGGAGGCCCTCGCCAGTGATATTGAGTTCGTGCCCTGCAGTTTAAATTCTTCCTGTGTAAGAAATATATCAGAGCACACATGGTTACTCACCGAAGTGCAATGATAATGGTCCTATCAATCACACCGTTCGAATCCAGTGTTTGGGAGTTTGTTTTACCAGAAGACCTAATACTTGTTCAGTGTCTATCTATTGATCGTAATATTGATCGTATCTATTGATTATTATCATGTATCTATTGATCATATCTATTGATCATATCTATTGATCGTATCTATTGATCATATCTATTGATCGTATCTATTGATCATATCTATTGATCGTATCTATTGATCGTATCTATTGGTCCCTATGCTTTCTAACTCCTTATTCTTTTCTTCACATGGTATACAGAGGACTCTTTTAAGTTCTGTAACATTTCTGAATTTCTCACTGGGCAAAACAGACTGATGTCAGAAATCAAGTGCAGATAGCTTGAAATTGGTAAGACAGACATTGGGCTAATCTAAGAAACTGAAGAACTGCTGTAATATTAACACTACAGAGAAGATAGTGAGATAATATGGCTTACATAGAAGGTGCTATTTACAAATCCCAGGGTTACTCATTGCTACGGTGATTTGTTTTTGTTTGTTATGTAGATGATTAAAGCATCTTTAAGCCAAAGCATGCCCGCCTGTCCAGCGTCTTCGTAGCTTGTTGGACAGCGAGTGACAAGCCCTCTGTGAGTGCGGGTTCAATTCCGTGGCATGGCAGAAAAAGACACAAGCTCTCCATATTTACAGTGTTTATGGCATCAAACCGAAGGGTTACGATGTCCATGGCACCGAGCCAAAGAGCGGAAAGCTCAAGTGCTTCTGGCTCAGAAAAAAAAAAAGCTGAAGCATTTTCTTTCAACCTAAGGACGAGCCATTTATTGGTTATATCAGAGCATGCAGACCATAGATTCCCAAACTTTTGGCCCACCGCCCACTTTGCACGCTCTCCTCCCTATTATAACAGTTTGCTAACGCCTCCCCATATATATACACATGTCTAGTTTCACGTTGACATAGAAAATGATATATATTTATGTCATACATGGTCAATTTTCAAATGATTATATGCATGAAATAGAAAATTGATGAAAAAATGGATTGTGTAAGATAGGCATAAGATGTATTAAAATACAGAATTCAAATTTTTAATGATTATTCAATCGCAAAATTAAGAATAAAGCTCCCAAATGCTTCTGAACCACTATTGCTCCTTGAAAACCTTCAGCGCCCACTGGGGAGGGGAGGGGTGGCAACCCATGGTGTAGAATAACAAACATGAAAAATAAGAACTAACTTATTTCTGAGAATCCAAGTTTAGTAATTCATTGCTGTGACTGTGGTGATGGTGGAGTTGGGTTTATCAGTTACATGAGGATTATCAATCATCATAGCGCTCCGGACACGTCCATAGGCTCCGATCTATGCCTCAAGAAATCCAGCAGCCCAACATGCCAGTTCGTTGTTGATTAATCAATCTCTTTGAATATTTGGTATGTCGTTCTTTTCGGGCTTCACCATTATTGACACCCATCTCTCTCATTCTGGTCAGCGAGTGGGATTCACAACCCGAAACTCCTCTGTTCAGAAAGAAGTGTTATGTTATGCATGTCATTTGGTCATGACAGCTTCCTCTGATATTGTAACCAAGCCAGCCAATCTATCAGCTCGTTCATTACCAAAAACTCCTGCTTGGAGTTGGGTCTAATAACAATTATAATCAATATAAATAACTGACAAAAGCACGATGAAGAAGGACTGCTTATTTGCTAAACATGTAACTTAATGTAAGAACAAAGTAATTTAGTAAATTAGTTTTACAAAATACAAAAACAGTGACGATACAATTGCTTATTAAGTTATTTGCTGTTACTCACGTTGATTTAAATTAAACCATTTAGTTTACGTTATAGTTTTACTCCATTATAATGGAAGAAGGTAATACGTTATCATTTCCCAACTACAAATAGAAAAAAACAAAAACACGATAGTATTGGAATTTCATGAATACTTGCCTAGATCCAGTTAATATTTTATATACTCAAATACCTAAAATGATTATCACAGAGATTGTATGTATTATGTATAGATTGTTGAAATATTCATATAATATACTGAACCAGGTCAAAATTTGCAGCAAAATTAAAAGAGCAACAAATTTTAAAATGTATTTAGAAGTTTGAATTTATTATAATTGAAATAGAATATATCACCTTTTTTTCAATGTTGTTACGTTTCCTTCTCCGATATTGTTTTTTTACAACCGAGAAAACATGTCCGCCGTCACGAAAGTTGTCCTTGGTTCAAGCAGAACCGTTTGCAATGTAAAACATGTATTTGCAAGCACCAGTACAGTGCGTAATGTAAGTTTATCTCATGTGGTACATCTTTCATTACATGTGACAAATTTATCATTAAATATGTGTTTTTTAGAAAGCTCAAGTTTATGTTTTAAAGTAACCGGATCGTGTTTTTAGTTATAAAATTTAGACTTATAATTAATTATAATATCATCATCATCATCATCATTTGCCTCTTTGTCTCAGGAGACAATAGGTGTTGCGTCACGTAGTATGATCTGTGCTGAATCACAACGTTTCATGTGGCTGTAGTAATGGCCTATTCTGGAGTGGCAATCCTTGCCACAGTTGCTGCAAGTAAAACTGGAGACTAGAGCCGATGCATGGGATGTTCTCTGTGCTCTTTTGCCTCCACATGTGATGTTTTTCTTATTTCTTTTGAGCTGCCGCTCGCCATGCTTGCCTGTCTTTGGCCAGCCGCTCCCAGTGTTTTTGTCTATGCCGCATGAAGTTAGATCACACTTGCAGGTGTCAATGAAGCGTAATAATGGGCTCCCATGCTGTCTAGCACCACATGCGAGTTGACCATATAAAATGTTCTTTGGGATTCTATCATCGCTCATATGGCACACGTGTCCCAGCCATCTGAGACGTCGCTGACTCAGTAAAGTGTGCATGCTTGGAATGCCAGCACTGTTCAGGACTTCTATATTGGAGATGTGATCTTGCCATCGGATGTATATTCGCCTGAGACAGCGCATGTGGAAGGTGTTGAGGCGATGTTCTTGTCTAGCATATGTTGTCCATGTCTCACTACCATACAGCAGAGTGCTGAGAACACAAGCTTTTTATACTTGTGTCTTGGTGTTTCTTGTGAGTGCCCTGTTTTCCCATACAGCTTGCATTAAATATAGCAGTGGAGGCCTTCCCAATGCGACCACAATTTCATCATCGAGGAGAGGTTGCCATGAGAGCCAAGGTATGTAAAGGTATTGATTACTTCAAGCGTATGACTGCCAATGTTGATAGATGGAGCTCTGCTAATATCCTGGAACATTATATTTGTTTTCTTCAGGCTGATGGTCAAGCCAAATTCATTTGATGCTGCAGCAAATCTGTCCATGAGGTGTTGTAGCCTTCTTCTGTGTGTGATGTTAATGCTGCATCATCGGCAAACAGAAGTTCCCTGATGGTGACTCTTTGCTTTGAGTCGCGCCATGTTGAACAATTTTCCATCTGATCTTGTGTGGAGAAATATTTCTTCTATTGGGGATTCAAAAGCATGGGAGAGAAGTAGGGAGAAAAATATCCCAAAGAGTGTGGTGCAAGACGCACCTGCTTGAGCCACTGTTGATAGGAAAGCGCTGAGAGGCCCCATCAAACATCACTGTACCCTTCATATTGTTATGGAATGATATGATTTTAAGCAATGTAATTTAACCATATTAAGTCGATCTAATTTTGCAGACATTTTAAGTTGTCGCATTGCCAGTATACTAACTAATTCAGTAGACATTACAATATAAATCCGTTGAAATTTAAAAATAAATTGCGGACTAGGGACTGAAAGGGCTAAGTAGTAAGTAAGTTTAGTCTGCTAAGATGAGAACTTGAGTTTAGTAAATAAGTTCAAGTGGTTTTGAGTTGTAGAATAGTAAAGTTTATATTGTGTGAGTAAAGTAGATTGTAGTGTATAATGTATGGATAAAAGTTGATGAAATTACGAGTATAGGTGTAATCGTTGATAATAATAGAAGAAAAAATTAAATAGTTGCAGAATTTAGGGATCAAGCTTGAACTTATTTTGTCTATACAATATGTCACAGGCTTCTTGGTCCAGATATTTCCGTCGGACAAAGAAAGAACAGGACAAAGAAGAAGAATTGAGTATTAAATCAAAACAAACAAATGGGATGGACCTTCAACTGTGTCCAGACTTGTTTCCCTCAACAAAAAGTGTGAGTAATATTCTTGTTTTCCGAGCTATATTTACGTTTGTCATTATTAGCATGAAAATACCATATCACTGTGGAATACCAGGAAATGAAACAGACCGACTGGCCAAGGAAGGTGCTGTAGTAGAGCGACCGGATGTGCCAGTTACCTACCAGCAAAAGAAAAGGATGATTAAATCAATCAGAAAGCCACAAATACCAACACAAGACGCTACTATAATATAGAGCAGATTGGAACAAGTTGTCATTCTGCGCCTTAGAACAGGACACGATTCAGCCATGTGTACAGGCACATCAGACCGCAGAGCACATACTTCAATACTGCCTTGAATATGATATACTGAGGCAAACTCACTGGCCTAACGAAACAACACTAGACAGAAAACTACATGGAACTCTGTGTGAGCTACAAAAGGCAGTGAAGTTTATACAAGAGACAACATTGAATATATAGACAATATTTCAAGTGAACGAAGGAAGGAAGGAAGAAATATGCAGCAGAGACCCTCTTAGAAAGACTAAGTAAAAGGCTACCTTGAATTGTGTCAATTCTAATCAGTTGTTTATATGTTCAGAATTTTGATATCGACAGTATACATATATATGTGTCTGTATTTTTTAGGTCGGTTCACAGTGTGAGAGGATACACACCTCCAACCAACGTTGAACAGACAGTGGTTTCAAGTGCTTCCAAACTGGTTTGTGCTGCAGTTGGACGTTCTTTCAGATTAGATGATCGTCTGTCAAATTTAAGGTAAGTCAGTGTAAGAAACAGAGAGTTTCTGTGGCGTAGAGATTAGGTGCTCGCATCTCATTCCAAAGGTACTCAGTTTGCTCACTCATGGAGCCATCTGGATATTTTCCAGAAATCCTGATCAAGTGTTGGTGAGATCAGTTTCTAGTCCTATCAGACAGAGTAAAACGTAGGCCCCAAGTTCAAGTTGAGCACGTAAAAGAACCCTTGGCAGTTCAAAATCGAGAAGAGCATGCTGGAAAGCCACTGTCCGGGCAAAATTCATTAGAACTTTTAGCAAAAATATACATACAAAATACTTTTACACTCTTCTATATTACATGGGGTCCTGCGGTGCTACAGAGTTCATGCACTGCTGCTGAAATCTTACTCTGTAAGAAAGAAATCGGAGCACACATGGTTACTCACTGAAGTGCGGTGATGATGGTCCTATCAATGCCGTAAAAATAAAATCTCATACACCTAAGTTCCTTGTCTTCTTTCTTTACCTTTGTCTGTTTCCTCTTTTCCTGTTGTATTTGAATGTCCAGGATGTTTTTCATGTTATCAGTTATATGAGAACTATCATCAAAGCACTCCGGACATGTCCATAGGTGCTCGATCTCCACCTCAACAAATCCAGTGCCCAACCGTCCTGTTTGGAAAGACTCTGAATCGTTAAAATGTATTTCAGTCCATGGTCCCTCTGATATTGTAGCCATACCAGCCAATCTATCAGCTCGTTCATTACCACTAACTCCTGCGTGGCCTGGGACAAAAATGAATTCTCTGATCATTGTCTGTACTAGTACCTCCACCCAGTTGCGTCTCACATTCCTGATTCGACTTTCAAATCATGCTCATGGAGTCACTGAGTATGAAAAACGAAGTAGTTATGAGATGCAAACATTTCACCCTTCGTAACGCCCAAACCTCCATTGTCAAACTACTTGTTGTGTGCATGTAGGCACCACTGGCCTCTCTTATTATTTTAATATAATCGTGTATTACATGGTTGTTTTGATATCAGGAGATCTGTTGAAATAGACCTGTCTGTAGTGGTGGGATGATGATGCTCACTAATGTTTCAGAATATAAGGCAAGCGGCGTTACTCCACCACAGAGATCGGATGTAACCAAGATTTAACCCTCTCAGAGTATATAAAAATGTTTGGAACAGGGTGGAGGTACTAGTACAGATATGGATCAGAGAAATCACCATGTTTGTCTCTGGGCACGCATGAGTCAGGAATAATAAAGCGAGCTGATAGATTGGCTGGTACAGCTACAATATCAGGGGGAAAATGCAATGGACCAAAATGACATTCTCAACACATGAGTCTTTCCGAACAGAGGAGTTTCAGGGTTGTGAATCCCAGTGGCTGACCAGATTCAGAGAGTTGGGTGTCGATATTTGTACAGCCCAAAGAGAACAACAAACCAAATATGCAAAAATATTGATTAATCAACATCAGAAGGATGCTTGTATTTGTTGATGCAGAAATCAAGTATCTATAGAACATTTCTGAGAGTTATGATGATTTTTTAAAAAACAACTGTCGTTACTCTCTGTAATACGCTTTTAAGGCAGTGTAGGACCCAGGGACATCGCATGTGAAATTTAATGGCTGCATGGCTTGTGCAGTCGCAGTGAAACTGTTCAGGTCAGGATTTTCTTTTATGCCCTCTGACAGAAAAAACCAACTTGGCAGGGTCTCCAGCGCTCTTATTCATTTGGCCAGACGATATGATGATAGTTCTCATATAACTGATATAGTCTGTGTAGTTGCGAGGCTTAAAAGGGAGCAAAGAATAGTAACACAGTGACCTACAAGGCCTGACATAAGGCGACCGAGGTGGGAAGCTCCCCTAGTAAATAAAATATGTCCAAATTTGGATATATGCTGGCTACTGTAGGTGCATAACTGATACAGCATACAATCGCTCTTAGGCTCAGATCACATACAAATCACAAAGAGTGGTTTAACAAGTGATCGATATGGAGCGTTCGAAGAAGAAAGAACATAACTAATAAAAATGTTTGTTGAAATGAACAGTACCAAATGGAAAGTTGATGTTTCTCTTTCTTCCAGCTTCTGACGCAGTTGATGGATGAATTGATCATCCTATTCCCAACACGAACTCAGTACAATGAACACCATCCAAGATGCTGTCAATTTCTTTTCAACCCTGTTCAGGACAGGTCTAGTTTGACGACATGGCCAAATTAAATCTGCGAAAAATTTATATACAGCTGGAGCCTGTGAGGTTCGACCCAGAGACAGATACATTCTTGATGGCAAGACAGCTTTCCAGGTCGCCCTACTATTGTTACAAGTCTTAATTGGCGCAAGTATAAAGGAAATTCTGGCGAGTCCAGGAATGAGAGAAGTGTTACAAAATTTGAATATAGGAAACAGTTGCAAGAAGATTATGAAAAACTTGGATTAAAGTTCAAGTGATTATTGTTATCTATTAAATTTTGCTATTGAGACTTATTTGTTTCTTGTTATTTTATTCATCTGGTTATTTATGTACGCTTGCGGTGTAGTTTAAGGTGCAGGAGACTGTACATTTATGTGCTTCATCATAAAAGGTCTTGATGTATGGGAGCTGGTAGGGAAGATGATCAGCTGGTCTGCAGAAAAAATGAAAATGTCTCTAAAATGCTTCGATATAGACACTATGTGCTAGGAATCCCATGCGCAAGATCGCCAAATGTGGCGATATAAGAATAGAAGAGGAACTCGCATAGCTAGAATCGTGGGGCGCAGAGAAAGTAAGCTGTGCGAAAGACAAAACATACAACACCCACATGTCAACCGTAATCATGTATGGCCCACCTTGGTAGGGAATGTGTTCGAGGATTGGACTCTACAATCACCTCAGCACACTTCTGAGGTTGTTGACAGCATCGCTTGCGATGAGCGACTATTATATAGGTGTTCGCCCGAGTGGTTATTGGGGCCCAAATTTGGGGTGTAAAGAATAGAACCACTGTTACCTGCCATGCATGTCGTAAAGAGGCGACTAAGGAGGTTTGGCTGAAATCAAATGCATGTGTTCTAGGCGGTAGAGCGTCTATGCGTTTAGGGCCTGCAAACCAATGTGCAACGTATTCACGTTCTTGGCAGGCAAAGATCAAACATATCACAAAGAGTGTTTAAAAATTGGTCGAAAAGAATGAAGCATAGAATAAGAAGATATAGGTGTTCACGTAGTGTCCTAGAAGTGTTACTATACAGTAGTGAGTGCTGGAAAATGACCCACAACATCTTACATAAGTGCTGTATAGAAGTCGATTGTGTTTTGCAAGGGCTTAAAAGGGGAGCAAAGATAGCATTACTGTAGTACAAGCTTTCAAAAAGACTACTACGGTAGAGTCTATGGAATTTACCCTAGTAAATAAAAAGCATCACAGAAATCAGATGAGCTGGACTGCAGGTGCATAACTGGCACAATGTAAAACGCTCAGGTTTAGATCACATACAAATCACAAGAGTGGTTAACAAGTGGTTGATATGGAGCGTTCAGAGAAGAAGCTGCTAATTAAATATAAAGAAAAAAACATCAAGGCAAACTGGTATTTACTTTATTTATATTTGCTAAGTTCAGCAACAAAATTTGACACTACTGTAATTTAATCATCATCATGATGAGCTACATATATATCAAAACAAAACAAAAACTAGTACATCATAAGCAATGCCACAAAGTAAATAAGCTTTTTAATCTGACTTTGAGAAAACATCTAAAGCAAGTAACACATATAGTGGTGGTTTGTTACATACATACATATGTGTAACACCACCATATTTAGTTGTCTTTTATGATATGCTTAGTAGGGAGCATTTGTCATATCAAGGACTCGGAGAATAGATTATACATGAATGTGTAACACAGATGATATATATATATGTGTGTGTGTATATAGAAGTTAATACATATTTATGTGTGTATGTGAAGAGAATTGTTATACATATGCTTGTTTTATATAGTAGGTACATATATATTCCTCTTGTACAGTTATAAGTTACATAGGACCTGCAAGTAATTTTTTCATACCGCTCTGTCCTGGGAAAGTTGCTCAATCTATTTCAGTGGAGTGAGTTCATATTTCTTGCCTTCTCTCAGTAAAGTTCGTTTGGGGTTTCCCTAGGGTGCTCTTTATAGAGCAGGTACAGGCAATGGGGAAAAACATATGTGCTTTTAAATATAAGTGTTACAGAAGAGTCCACCATATGTCATGGACAGAGAAGATAACAAATAGATCTATTCAGAAAGAACTCAAAATCAAAGAAAACTGGCTAATGATACAAGTAAGAATGAGAAAATTGCCTTATTTTGGATATATGAAGAGACACGAAGGGTTGAAGAAGACAATTGTGGAAGTAGGTATCCAGACAAAGAAAAGACCACGGAGAAGATGGATTCAGGTTGTAACTGATAGTTTGAACATGAAGGCTACAGCGGCAGGACATCTGGCCTGTGAGAGAGAATTCTGAAGGACTGTTAGGGTTGAGAGTCACAGTAGTGTAGTTGTTAGTGAACTCGCTTCTTACGCTAGTGGTCTGGGTTCGATTCTACAGTGGGCGTGGAATTTTCTGACTGTAACCACTCTACTATCTACCCGGCCCCAATTTGGTACCAGGAAAAGCACTGGGAGGTAAAGGCGGCCGGTGTGATGGTGAACACGTCACCCATCATGTGCCAACGATCAATGAAAAATACAGGCACCTTATTACCCTATATAAAACATGGTATTAGAATGGTTTCTTTCCCTTTTTTATTATTAAGGTGACAAAATTCTGCCCAGGACAAGCAATTTGATGATGATGATAGAGAAGATAATACATACATCTGTGTGTGTATGGAATATTTACATATATGCAATTTTATATATAATAGACTAGCTGCAATCCCTAAGGGTATGGTTTTAAAGGGTCTGTAGAGTAAATTAGTACGCTGGAGAACCAGAAATCCACCAAAAAATAATTGCATAAAAATAAAAGAAGTTTTTAACTTGCAGAATTTGAGAAAACTCACTGAATTGAAGACAACTAACTGAATTGAAGGAAAATCACTGTACTATAATTTATAGAATAAATCAATAAAGAACTAATTAGAGTGAAGAACCAAGGAATCATCAAAAGAACTTGTGTTGGGAATCTGTTTCTGTGTTATAGTAACTTTCACGGCATCACATTATATATGTATAGAATAGATAATATATATACAAATTTGTATGATATCCAGACATATATATTATATATATTATATATATATTATATATATATATATATATATATATATATATATATATATATATATTATATATATATATATATATATATATATATATCTAACATATGCTAGCAGAGTTGGAAAATGACTAAAGATATACAGGGTGTTCAAGATAATTGTAGCCCCATTGACAATTCGAAAGTTGCCAGGTACACATTGCGTTGTGTGTTTATTTACTATTTAAACCAGTTCTGACTAGCTCGTCCCGTCGCATTTGTTCATCGCCTTCCCTTTCTACATACACACTGTCACACAACCTTGACCTATACTACGTCATAACTGAACCTTCCCATTTCCATACATATATCCAGATTACTCCATTCACGGGCTGCTTTTAAGTTGAACACCCTGTAGAAAGCAAGGTGAATGCATTTGAAATAGATGTCTATGAAAAATAATGAATATAAAATGAAAAGGATTCAGGAGAAGTGATGAAATCAGAGAAATGTCTAGTCAACCACTAGTGACAACTCTTATAAGAAGATGGAGATGTAGGCATACCTTAAAAAAATGATCAAAGAATACCAAAGCAGGTATTGAAGTGGGAGGCAAAGAGAGGCGCTCTTGAAGACCTGAAACGAACTTGCTGAGAGATGTATGACATCAACTAAATTCCATAGTAGAGATTGGCGCTTGCCCAGTACAGAGCGGTATGGAGACATTACTTGCAGGCCCTATGTAATATGTAATGATATGAAAGGAATATTATATACAGTTATTCAACCTTGCCCCAGGTCATCCATAGACTAGCGGGGGGAAGAAGGCACTTAGATCTCCTGTGATAGTGGTTTACCTCTATCCTGCAATATGTCTTTATAAGTCTGAGTGGGTGGATGCACTGGGCAATGCTACAATCGAGAGCGGATCTTCTATAAAAAAAAACAACATCATCAATGCTCAAAGAAAAACATGCGCCTAAAATTTTAAAGAAGATGGGTATTCTCTATCTCGGTTTATTTATGCATACCAAGGTGGGCAAAAGGGGGAAAATAGAAAACCCAAATAGATACTTAACCAACACAAAACGGGTTGTTAGTCTAAACACCGAAATACATGGGGGAGATGGGAAAACCGGGACTTCAAGATCCTAAAAATAAAAATTTTAAAAGCTTTTTAATTTTTAAAACTGACTATATCAAAAAACACATTCATTGATTTTAATAAAATAAATGATACGTGGTATATGTATATAAAAAATAATAATTATAATTGTTTATAAAAATTAGAAATAATATGGGGTTATCAAATTGTTTTCCCCATAGGATTCCCTCAGCATGAAAACAAATACAATATTGAGATAAATAAAAACACATATATAAAAACATATTTTTTTAAATTTTGCAAATAAATCCAAAATTCCCATCAAAATATTTTTTTGTGGCCTTTAATTTTTCGTTTTTCTTTGCGATCGTTCCCTTCTGCATTGCCAAAAATGCTGTTGGGCTTTTTGAAAATTTTGGGGAAAAAATTAAAAAGACAGGGGCCCCCGGTAATCCCAAAAAGTTTGACAAAAGGGGCCCGGGGGTTTAAAAAACGGTGAAATGGTTGGTATCTTATTTTCCCGTTTTTATACCGAGTGACTGCCCCTCCTTGGGGTTTTTGGGGCGCCGGGCCCGGGTGCTAACCCTCTTGTGTGGGTTCAATTCCATGATGGAAAAAGCCCAAATTCCCCAGATTTACGGGGGTTCGTGGGCAAACCCAAAATTACGATTCCCTAACCGAAGGGAAAAGGGTGAACCTCAGTTTCTGGGTCAAAAAAATACTGAGGATTTCCCTGAAATGATTCGTAAAATCCCCAAACAGGAATGGGGAGATGAAAATGGGGAAAGGTCGGGTTTAGACAGTGATCAGAAAAAATCTTAATTTTTTTTCTGGGCATGCAGGGTCAAGGGGGGTGGGAGGGATAGGGTTGGCAGGCAAGGTTTTTATAAAGAGGCTGAATTTAACCGGAAATAAAAATTCTTAAAGCATTGAGAGAGTCTTTTCCCAAAAGGGGTTTTGGGGGTTTTAAATCCCAGTCACTGAAGATTGAGGAAAATATTTGTTCCCCAGGGGCAAAAAAATCTTTTTTTTGTTTTTTGTGTTGTTGATGAAGATATTGGTGACTTAACAATACAATCTCAGAATATTCACATTTTCTGTCTGTCTTCGATCTAAACAGATCACATATGCTGGAAGAATTGAATCTTATTCTCTACAGTCATTCTTATCAAATAAGTTAACCATTCTTTGTGGTCTGTTTGGTTTGTGTTGAGAACAAGAACACGCTGCACCCCAGTTAATAGGCCCCTGTGGGTCTTTGTGGCTAAGAATTTGTCTTGCGCTTCGAAGATCGTGGGTTTGAACCTGGACAGCACCGTTCTGTTCACCATACTTTTCTTCAGAAAGAGCAGGATCATCTAAGGTAAAACCCGATGCAGAAGTCAATCTTTCGACTTTAGGCTTCTTTTTATTAATAGGCCCCTACGGCATGTAGTACAGGTGCATCTAAATTTCAGCATAAACTCAACTATAAAGAAAATTAAAAAGAGAGTGCTAGAATTTCTCAAATGGACTGGATTGTTTATTGAACTGACATCAAAGCACTTCAGGTAGAAGGATAGGTGTTCAGTCTTCCCCAACAGATGTTATGCATACTGATGGTTCCTGTGGGCTCGCTGGTTAAACACACTCCTCTCTCTGCCCCTCAAGCATACAGTCCACTTCAACAATCCCGATAGCCAAATCGTAGATACTTGAGGGCAAGTCGATCTGTCGTCTTTCTAAACTGTCTCTGTCCAGCTTGCCTCTTACGTCCACATCTCTTCTTTCGTATGCATATTTTCTTGCTTGATCTGCTGGAGAACCAGACAAGCAGTGCACAAACTCCTTGGAAACATACGGATGCTCATTGGAAATATTACAACATACAAAACAGACTGGAAGCAACAGGGAAATAAATAGTGAGATCAAAGAACAGTTGGGGAAAAACCTGCAAGAGAAGTTGATGCCTTGTTCACAAAACTCCAGGAGACAGATATAAACTTCATTGTGAATTAGTTGCTTCACAAGCAGAGGGAATTTATTAGGATATCAAATCGTGGCTGCATGAGGAGCTACTAATAGTAACCTCTGAGTCATGTCATAAGAAGAGACTACGGTGGGGTCTGGGAAGCTACCTAGTAAATAAAAGCGGGGCAGAAATAGGATGTGTTGGCCTATTTGTGGCGCACAACATACAATCGCTCTTGGGCTCGGATCACATACAAATGTCAAAAGTGGTTTAACAAGTGGTCAATATGGAGCGTTCGAAGATTAGGATTTCATACCTTCTTTGCTTCTTTTAGACAGCAAATAAAATAAGGATCAGATGTTATGCTTTTTATTGATCAATCTTGATATGTGTTTTATATTTCGGTTTCTGTATCTTCAACAATCTGATATCCCAACATTTGAGAAAAAGTTGGTCTTTTGTGCACCCTGAAATCTGGCATACACCTTGGCCTCCCCTGTCACGTGACCTGTATATATAGACCCTTCCCAAGCGCACCCAGTTCTTCTATAGAGATGATACCAGATATCGTTGATAACTACAAGGCTTCTATTGCTGCAGGATGTCTAGACGGAACATTACTCTCCGATCTGTGTGAGATCACCCATCAACGGCTCATGAAGAGAGCACCGATGCCACTTCTGGTATGTCTTGGGGAACATTGATGTCGTTGGGCTAGGCTCTTGACAAATGACCAGGTACCTAAAAGCGCAGTCTAAAGAGTTCGAATCCCCATTAGGATCAGCGGCATACAGAGAAAAAATATAAAAACCTTCTTTGGGACAACGAATTAAGTAATTCGCTCCGGTGTCATTTGAGACGCATGAAACACATATCGGTCGATATCGGTGATAGCTCCATCACTAACATCAAAATATTGGAATGTGTGAGTTAGTTTGATGTCTTTGTTTAATGAGAAATTAATTTCTATATAGGTATTGTTGCAGACAACAAGGGGATCAACATTACTATCGGCTGTTATGCCAAGGTTTTCCATAACTGGGGTTGGGCCAAAGAATGGAGCAGGAGGATATTGGGGTGATGGTCTTCGGTCATGTTTGTGCAGTTAATGAAGAAATGACATGCCTTTCAAGGCCTCGGATTTCAATAGTCCCAGCGTAAGCGGAAAAATAGTACATACCAGTTGCCGGAAGAGCAATTGTGAAAATAGCTTCATTTTTAACAAATCGTAATAATGTTCTCCCATCTATCTGTTTTGGTTCGCTGGGTTGTCTGTTGACAGGCTCTAACATGGATCCAAATCCCAGAATTTTGGTGTCAAAAGTCGAAGTTCAACCATTCCTGTGCTTGTCTGTAATGTGGCACCATAATTGGAGTAAAACTTGAGCCCATAGTTGAAGAATGGTGATTTGACAACAGGAAGATTGACAAATTCTGAAAATGGTAGTGGGATTTCAAGAAGCTGCCAAACTGGGTCATCAGGGTAATGCTGGTAAATATGATCTTCTGGGTCGGTCAGGAAGTAGAACTCATCATATCTGAAGTTAAGAAATAGTCAGTTTTTAAAACTTTAGTAAATCTAGAACATTTTGATCTCCTACATAAAAAATTACACTGCCTACATAGATTGCACTGCCTACATCTCACTACTAGTATGTTCTTTCCCAGGACAGCGACTGTCACTTTTTGACTACTTCAGTTACTATTACTACTACCACCGCTCCTGGTACCCATGGATCTTCACAAATCTCTATCTTTGGTGTTTGCTATCAACATCTGAGTTGATAGTAAACACCAAATAAGATCTGTGGAGATCATGATTGTCAACGTCAGCCGGCACGGCACCTGAGGATAATGATGATGATCTAAAAAATAGGGCGAGGGGTTTATTGTCTGACTGTATGTTATGTCTGATGTTTAGGAAGTCTGAATTTCTTACTTCCCTTCTTGCGAATCCGTTACTTGATTTCTTGAATGCTTCATTCGAGCACTTGTTAACCACTCTTTGTGATTTGTATGTGATCCATGCCCTCTTCTTCTTCTAGTCTCAGGAATTCAGAATTTTCACTCTTTTTCCCATAGTGCAATGGGGGAAGTACCAAGCTTTCTTGAAAACCCAGAAACCTCCAACAGCTCCAGGCGTGTAGTGCTATGCTTCGTGCTGCAGAGACTGCTTAGTGCTGCAGAGACTCCTACCCAGGTAAAGTTCATTGGTCATCACTGCAGTATTGTCCCATTTCTAGTGCGGTTGGAGCTCTAAAAACATCACTTATTGGTATTGACGGTCATGTGATTATAATTCAGAGAGCCTCTTTCGTGGTGCTCTAGAACAACCACTATTGACCACTCTTTGTAACCTATGTGATTTTCGCCAGAGAGAGTACTGAGCAACAATCTCACGGACGCCATATCGTTCTCGAAGCGATCAGTTTTCGACTGATCCAAGCCTAAGAGTGATTGTACATTGTGCCAGTTATTCACCTGCAAGTAGGTCAGTACATCCGATTTCTGCAACGCCAGTACATCAAATTTTTGAGCGTATTTTATTTACTGAGGTAACTTCCTAGGCACCTACCTCAGTTGCCTCAAGCGACATGCCTTGTAGGTCACAGTATTACTATCATTTGCTCCCCTTGAAAGCCGGCAACAGACGGGCGCTGATAAACTGCCTTTAGGTTGAAACGTTGCTGTGTATTGTTTTTGTACTTTGTAAAACTATCGAACTTTGTTTTTACATGTTTCACCATTGCTACATAGTTTTACTGCATATACGATGGTATGACATGGACCACAAACAGGGAACTTTTGGGATAGAGCAAGACAATGACAGGTGGAACAAGAGATAAGGACAGAAGGTGGTGATGGATAGAACACACACTGAGAGACCTTCAACACATCATGAGACAGGCCCTCTAATGGAACACCCAAGGTAATAGAGATAATTGAAGACTCAGGAACGGCTGGAGTTGGCGATGGAGTGCAAGAAAATGAGGAGATCTGGAAAAGATGGCCTTGGATGAGGAGGCTTGAGAGTCCTAGGTTGGGACCTATGCCTCCCTAGGGGTAAAGGGTGAAGAAGTTCTTTAGGCATATCATTCAAAAACTGGAGGAATTGTGTCCAAGAAGGTTTTGTAGCAGCAGCATTATCAGCAACAGCAATAGTAGCTGTGGTAGTAACTGAGGTAGTTGAAAAGTGACAGTCGCTGTCCCAGGAAAGAACATAGTAGTAGTGAGATGTAGGCAGTGTAATCTATGTAGGCAGTGTAATCTATAAATTATTCAACAGAAACCTACTTGTGGTACATCTGAGGTAAATTATCCTTATGACCGGTCACATGTCTTCGCCAGGTACAGTTGACCAATCTCAGCTTCATCAATGTTGACAACTGTCCATGAGTTACGAAAGGCCTGACCGTCCATCCTCATTCCTGGCTTGTATCCTGCACCCTTTGAGTATCCTAGTACAATCTGCAGTGGATACCTCGTAGCTGAGAACAGATAAACCATAGTTTGTGGCGTACTCATTAAGGCAACATAAACGTTAATCTATTTTAAAAAGTAAGTAAAGAAAGGGGCAGAAGGTGGCAATGGATAGGATACATACTGAGAAACACCTGACAGCATCATGAGACAGGCACCCCCAATGGAGCCTGTCCCTCCATATTTACCTGTATTACATCCTCTGTCTTACCTACCCTTATATCCCTCCATATTTACCTGTATAATACATCCTCTGTCTTACCTACCCTTATGTCCCTCCATATTTACCTGTATCTTCTTCTTCTTCAGCGATCTCTGGTCATGCGCTCAATTTACTGTGGACCACAAACTGGGCAGTCAGCTTCAGGTCTGTCAGGTTTCCCAAGCTTAGTTTTCAGGTCGACTGGGTGTGGCCACATGTTGCTTCTCAGCTCACACAGAAGAGGACAGTCTTGCAGGATATGCTCTGGTGTCTGTTCTGCCTGCTGACACTGGCAGAGAGCTGTTTGACTTATTCCTAGTCTGTATAAGTGTTTGTTGAGTCTGCAGTGTTCGGTGCGTAGTCAAAATATAATGACCTGGTCTGTTCTGCTTAGGTCTTTGAGGAGTCTTTTCCATAATCATATCCAGTGTTTGTCTTCCAGTCTACTGCAGATTTTCTCTGTATGAGGGTTTTGACCTCTTGAAAAGACAAGGGTTGGTAAATTTGCTCTTTGGCACTTCCCTCCTTAGCTAAGACATCAGCACTCTCATTGCCTGCAATGCCACAGTGAGATGGAATCCACTGCAAGTGAATTTCTGCCTTTTCTGAAAGCTGAGAAAGTTCTCTTTGTAGTTTTTGTACTGTGTTCAGTGGATTTAGCACCCAGAGCTTGTATAGCTGACAATGAGTCTGAAAGAAATACCATCTTGCTTGCAGCTGCTTGCAGTTT
This sequence comes from Arion vulgaris, assembly GCA_020796225.1. Lineage (NCBI taxonomy): Eukaryota > Metazoa > Mollusca > Gastropoda > Stylommatophora > Arionidae > Arion > Arion vulgaris. The sequence continues at coordinate 20,156,488 of CM036775.1, forward strand.
ATTCATTCTGTGCTGCCATCAGAAGGCTTGAGTTCTGCTTTGTGTTGGAACATATTCTTCCAGTGGGAGCGCTAGAACACAGTGGTGCATCTGGGTCCTAATGTACATTCCTGCTCCACCATTCATGGTTGCCTCCATTCCCGATCCATCTGTGTAAATTCTTATCCAGCTGTCTTCTGGAAACATGTAATGGAGATGTTCCATTGTAATTGCTTTTTCACTAGATTAGGCTGGCATCTTTTAATAATTTGGGGATGGAGGTTGAGAAGTTTAGTGGTACTGAGTCTGGTTCCCAGTGATCAAAAGCAATTCTTCAGGTAGGGAATTAGTTTAGTAGTTCAAGTATGACTTTCCTATTCTTTTGCTTGTGTTAGACTGCGTTTTAAAGTCTGTTCTTTGTTCTAGCCGCCATTTTTCATGCAGTGGATGGTGAGGCATTCTTTTGATCCTTTCAGTCTGTAGAATCACTTTTCTCCTTCTTCTGTCTTCCAAGGGCTGGATGTTGGCTGCCTTTTCCATTTCTACAAGTGGTGTAGATTTCATGGCTCCCAAAATATACGCAAAACACCTGTTTGTGTTTTTTCAGTATCGATTTCTTTGAATGGCTGCTGATATCCATGTCGATGATGCATATTAAAGTGGTCTAACTGCACCAGTGTACACCGGGCTCAGGATTGAATATCAGCTCCCCAGGTATTTCCCAGCCAGTTTCCCCAATCACTTTGTTTCCTCATAGCCTTTCTGTTTGTTTCCATTATGTGATGTTTCCATGTCAGACGACTGTAAAACAACTCCCAAAAAGGTTGGGTATGGGAGCGAGGAGCGATATCATCGTTAAATTTCAGTCTGAAGTGTTCTTCCTTTGTTGACAATGAGAAAGCGTTGCTATAGTTTTGCTCAGTTTTTTTCTGACCCTTTTTGCCCACATTATGCGCTGTTCAGCTGGCCTGGGTTTAAAGATGGCAGGACCCAGAAACTCGGAGGTGTACCACACAGCTAGATCGTCAGCATGGAGAGAGTGTGATACATGTCTGGGCAGAGTTTGTTGCAGATCATTAATATATACCAGGAAAAGCAATGGGGACAGTACGCTGCCCTGGGGGACTCCTGCTCTTAATTTGAATCTGGGACTGTGCACTCCATCCAATTTTACAGATGCTTGTCTATGGGTAAGAAAGTCTTTTATTCAATAGTACATTCTACCCCGTATTCCACTGCGTAAGAGCTTGAGTAGCAAACCATTTTTCCCAGACTTTGTCGAAGGCCTTGGAGCATGTCGAAGAACACAGTGAGGTTTTCTTCTTTCTTGGAAGCCATTTTCTATGCCCTGTGCAGTATGCACTTGGTCATCAGTGCTTCTATCTGCCTGTAGCCTGTCTGGGCTGGACCCAGTTTATGGTTGATTCTAAAAACCACGGGAGTCTAGTGGTTATCACTCTCTACAGTTTTGCAGTGAACGCAAACTTATAGGTCTGTAGCTCTGCGGATCCTTTTGTTTTTTCCACTTTTGAAATGGGTGGTTTGTGGCTTTTTCCAGATGTCTGGGACTCTCCCTTCTCCATATTGTTAAAATCTGGAGAGAAGACTCTGTGCTATTGGCCTTTTTGTTTGAGCATGTTTTGATCTCCATCTGGCCCGGGGGCCTTTTACGATTGACTTTTCAGTCTCTCTGAGCTCAGTCAGTGTGATGTCTACCTCCATACAGGAGTTCACTTGTTCTTTTTGAATGTAGCATTATCTCACTTCTGACTTCTTTCCCTTGCTCCTGACATTGAGCATGAGCTTTCTTGCTTGAACATGGCCATCAGGGGGGCTGCTGCTTTCCTGTGAAAGTTGTTCTCCTTGTTTGAAACTGTTTCCCTCTGGAGGGGTTGTCATCGTTAAAACTTTTGAAGTCTAACTTTTAGTATCTTTTCCATGTTCAAAGAGCGTTTTTTTCTTTCCAGATTTCTACATGCTGGTTTCTTTCTCTAACATAAAGGGGCCCTTGCTCTATTTGTTGCATTACATTTTGGGCCGTTGTGCGAGTTCCATTGTATTTCTGGCACTCAAACGAGCTATGGAGAACTTCCCTCTCTGGTGTCCCAAAATGGCTTGTAGTTTTTTTTTCCTCCCTCTGGGTATAGCCTTTTTGCAGCATCTAAAAAGGCTTTATTGAATGAACTTTCATCTCTGTCCCCTTTTCCTGATTGATTAATTTCTTTACAGTACTTGTCTGCTATTCTTGGAATAGCTTCCAGTCTGCCTTTTTTAATTCCAACTAGGGCAGAGTTTGTAAGTTCCTCCCCTTTTTAATGTTATTATGAGAGTTTCCGTCTATGGTCACTACCTCCAATCTGGGCGCAGACTTGCCCTTTGGGTTATCCTGTGAATGTGTCTGTGGGAAAAGCCAGATCTGGGGTGCTTGTTGTGCGCCACGTGTGAGTAACATGTGTGAGGATCATCTGGGTGGTTGAGAATGGTGAGACTGTTGGTGATCAGCCATTCTTCAAAGGGTTTCACCTCGAGGATCCCGCGTGTCATAGCCCCAGCTTGGTGAGTGGCTGTTGAAGTCTCCTACTATAAGCAAGTTGTCATCTTGAACTTTGATAGCTTCCCGCTCAGTTTGAATGGAGGGTGGTGAGTATATATTGTATAGTGTCATCTTAGTGTTGTTGATAAGAGTTGAACAGCTGAATTCTGTGCTCATCTGATTGGACCTGTGAATTCAACTGCGGTGTGGAATTACGACTAGTGTTCCTCCACCCTTATGTCTATTTTCTCTATCCTGACGGAAGGTTTCAAATCCTCTAATGTGAATCTATTTCCGGATTAAGGGGCGTCTTGGATACAGCAGATGTCAATCTTTTCTTCTACTAGACGTTCCTCTGCTCTCGTTTTTGTTGGTTTTCCCCTTCTGCATTCCATTGCATAATTTTGAGGGTGAAAGTTTGTCCTTCTGCCAGTAGTAATACCCCGTCCTCCTGGCTTTCAAGAATCAACAGGGCCCAGTAGCTAAGGGGGGACCCCTTCGAGGCAGAGGGCGGTCCCCCCACCACCTGGCTGTTTCCATGGTGGTGGACCACAGTATATAAATATTTCGCATGGGCCCTTTGAGTTGTTCGTATGTCGATTCCTCCCGCCAATAATGGGTGAAAATTCGTTTCTGAGGACATCTTTTTTTTTTGAGGTTGTTCTCTGGGGCGTTGCAGTCCCCTGCTGCGAGATCTGTCTTCGGGTTTGTCTGGAGTCGTCCCACTCTAATGACTCAGCCTTCTGTTGCGGCTCACCATTGAGCTTTTGCAGGGTTGTCTTCCTGGACACTAGTTTAATCCCTTATGTTTAAGGGAAAGTGTCATAGAAGTAGAAGACAAGACAAGAAAAGGATGTCCTCCTCAAGAGAGAGGACAAGTGCTATTTGTCCCATAGCTGGGGATGGGTTGGTTGCAGCCAGAGCATTTACCACTCGCGGTGGGTTCTGCGCTGTCACCTTATGAGGCCCCATCCTGCTCCCCGCCTTTGGTCTGGCCTTTCACCTTCAGTCTGTTCGGCTTGGTTGACCTGCCAGGAGTTAGACTCCACGCCCCACATAGCCTGAAGGATCCAAAAACACAAACCCTCCCAACCCCGATGGTAGGCTAATATGGAGGTTTACCTGTATAATACATCCTCTGTCTTACCTACCCTTATGTCCCTCCATATTTACCTTAATACACCCGTCTTTTCCTACCCTATGTCCCTCCATTTACCTGTACCATCCTCTGTCTTGGTTATTGGTTACTAAACGACATCATTGCACTCCGGGCAGACCCATGGTCTCAGTCTTCCCAACAGATATCGAAGAGTATGTATACTGATGGTTCCCGTGGCTCGTTGATTAACACTCTCTCACTCTGCCTCCCAGGCATCCAGTTCGACTTGAAGAATGGGTAACTCCAAACTGCCTAATGCTTTATCGATTCAACATCAATTTTGTGTCCTCATCCAACAGGCAGTCGCGAAGAGACCGAAGAATATCCCCCTTTTCCATCTTCACTCCCAACAATCGTCTGTTGATGCAAGCCTGTCTGCTCTCTCATTACCGCAAACACCGCATGTCCAGGACAGTATATCCCCTAAGCCTCTGAAGGTTGAAACTCTACAGACATTCACTCATACAAACCTGCTTCTGGATCTTGTGAAGCATCGCTGAGTCAGATACAACCACGCTGTAAATGGAAGTCCCCGAGATCCAATGAGAGCAGCAATGCAGCCTCAACCTCCATCCCCCTGTCTTACCTACCCTTTATGTCCCCCCATATTCACCTGTATAATACATCATCTATCTTACCTGCAAAGCTTCTATAAAGCTGGTGGTAGGTCTCCTTGCCACTTTTTTCTGCCTTAAGTAACCTGTCTGAGCATGAGGACGAACAATCTCATTGATTGAGTGTTTGATGTCCTTGCAACAACCCATCGGAAGAGAACCACCCGGAAAGATACCGGAATAAGTCTAACTATCTGACTGCTCACAAACATAAATTGTACCAATAGTTTTCAAGGTAGAATAATTTTTAAACTTTCTTTCCCACTCTATTGTACTATAATAGTTTTTAAAATCTTTTCACCTCTATTGTTTTTTAATAGTTGTTTTATCTTTCTTTGCCAATCTACTGTTCTCTCTCTCCTGTGATCACTGCCCAGACTGATGTACAGACCTCCCCTAAATTCTATTCATGTGGAAATCTGATTCATGCAGACTTAGCATTGGTGTTTTACGTCACATCTTCAGCACCATTTGGAGTTCTGGATCCTTGGTGATGTGTCCGGTTTCGTCAAACGTTTTCAGGTTGCTCTCCGTTCTGTTTGCCATCTAGTGTTTTTTTACGGTGTAGGTAGCTAACGCCATACCTCCTTAGTCACCTCTTATGACATGTGTGGCAGGTAACAGTGGTTCTATTCTTAACACCCCAATTTGGACCTGGTAACCACTCGGGCGGTCTACTATTCTATAATAGTATTTGAAATCTTTATTTGCAAATCTAGTGTTCTATTATAGTTTTATCTTTCCTCGCCAGTCTATTCTTCCCAAATAGTAATTTATTTTATTTCCCCAACCTATTGTACTAAATAATTTTTTTAACCTTTTTTTGCTAAGATAAGTCACAGGCTGTTTATTACCTTGCTTTCTCAGCTCAGTTTCACACGTCTAGTGAGGTCGTACAAGATCTGTCATTGTCTCATAGTCTTTGTTCGCAAGCTGAAACATCAAAATGTCATCATCAACAATGAGATTTATGATGTATCAATAAATGATAAGCGGAAATTATTAACCTATTAACTGAGTAATTTACAAATAGCTGGTGAAACCTCCCTGGGTATTAAAAAAAAACTTAATTTTTGCTGACAAACAAAAAGATATGAATGGAATATATAAAGGAGGAATTTATATAATGTGACATCTAATATAATATATATATACCTCTTGTAACGTTATATGTTACATAGGGCCTGCAAGTAATTTTTCCATATCGCTCTGTCCTGAACTTGCGCAATCTTTTCTATGGAACTGAGTTGTTATTTATTGTTTTTCTCAGAAAAGTTTGTTTCAGGGTTTCTCTAGGGCAGTCTAGGGCATCCTTTCATTCTTGAACCATTTGTCTCCCACTTCAATCCCTGCTTTGTTACTCTATGATAATTTCTTCTCAAGATGCACGCAACATATCTAGATCTTCTCCTTTTTATAACAGTTGTTACTAGTGGTTGCAGACATTTCTCTGATTTATTCTTTTCTACAATTCATCTCATTCCCACTACACAGTATTCTAGTTACAAAAGTCATCTTACATCAATAGCTCTTAGATCCAAGGCTTCAAACACAGCTGGGGTCTTGTACAGAGAAGATTTCTTGCCTTCTGGTGGTTCAGCTGGTGGCTTCATTGAATGATCAAATAAGCACATCCTACCCACTTCCGATCTTTCTCACCAACCCAGCGTCAACTTTTTCATGGCAGTGCCTGGAAGAGTTAAAATGAACATTTGTCAATATTTAATCGAATCCATATCAACTGCTAGAATGAATGCTCAAACAAACACACCCTATCGACTTCACGATCTTTCTCACCAATCAAAGTTATTATTTCATGGCCATGTCTCACCTGTGTGTTGCGGGGCCCGCAAGGAGCAAGAATAGTAACACTGTGACCTATAAGGGATGTTGGCACATCACCCATCGGCACATGATGAGTGATGTGTCAACACCCTACCGTTTTAAAGGTTGTATTTTGCCTTTGGGCCCCAACGATGGATGATGTAGCACCCGATGGATGATGTGGTCAACATCATCGCCGCCTTTCTTCTCAGTGCTGTTTCTGGTACCCAATTGAGGATGGGTAGAGCTGAGCTGTTGGTCCTAAAAATATTCCGCCCAATGTAGAATTCCCAAACAACCATTATCAAATATTATAAGAAGCGAATGGAAATATTTAGGTCATGTTCTTAGATCAACGAAAAGGCCAAATTGACAAGTCTTATGTAGTCACCAGTTGGGAAAAAGCGTGGAAGACCAAGACCACTCTTGAAGAAACCCTCCCAAAAAGAAAGTAAACTATTGGGATGTAAAACCATACAAAATCTCCAACTGCTGCAAAGAACCGTATCACATGGAGATCTAAAACCTCTGCCCTATGTCCGCCTTTGGCGAAAGGAATAAACTAACTAACTAATGTAGGAATTGAACCCCAGACTATCCTAAGATAAAGTAGGTTCACCAACAACTATGTTACTGCAGCTCTATGACAGCTGTCAAATCAAAGAGATTTCTTACCTGTCAATCATCTTTCCATTTCGGTTTTTTCTTCTGAAGCAATTTTCGGTCACTGTCTTCAGCGATCATCCTTGACCTGAAAAAAAAAAGGTATTTCGACAATTTGTTATGGTTTTCTGAGCCAACGTTATTGCAATCCAGACACACCCATAAGTGTTCAGTTTTCCTCAAACAGATGTCAAAGTATGCATACTTATGGTTCCTGTGGCTCCTGGTTATACCCTCCTCAAACTGTACAGCTGGCATCCAGTTCTACTTGTACAATGAGTAACTCCAAACTCCTTAAATTTCTGGATCGATTCAACATTTATTTAGTGTCTTCATCCCAAAAGGTGATTTAAAGACAGAAAAATATCTTCGTCTTCAAATGATCCATATCAACCACTTGTTAAACCACTCTTTGTGATCTGTATGTGATCCGAGTCTAAGAGTGACTCAGTTGCAACTACGCAGACTTCAGTTGTAACTACACCTACCTCAGTTGTAACTACTCAGAACTCAGTTGTAACTACTCAGAGCTCAGTTGTAACTACTCAGACCTCAGTTGTAACTACTCAGACCTCAGTTATAACTACATCTACCTCAGTTGTAACTACGTCTACCTCAGTTGTAACTACTCAGACCTCAGTTGTAACTATACAGACCTCAGTTGTAACTACTCATACCTCAATTGTAACTACTCACTTGCTGAAAGTGCTCCTCAATCCTATCTCTCTCATCCATGAGGCTGCGAGGCATGCTATTCATCGACAAGTTCTCGATTGAGGATAGTAAATCTTCTGCAGCCTTTTCCTTCTCCCTCTCCACAGTATCATCCAATCGTCTGAGCTCTTTCTCTCGTTCCTCCAACAGAAACCTGCAAAAAAAAATATAAATAAAATCTTCCCACACATATGTGGAGTCAACCACTCCCCACACAAGTTTGTAAAACAGTGATAAATATTTATAATGACAGTAACGCTTTAAAGCAAACAGAAATAGTATGTCAACAATAAAAGAAAACTTAGATACTGTCCACTTTTTAGGGTGGTGTAGGATAAATGGGATGAGCCTGAGGAATTGAATGGTCGAATGGCTAGTGCATCGCCGTGAAGCTGTTCAGGTTAGGATTTTCATTTATTTGCACAACAGAAAAAAATCCTTGGCGTGCCGATGGATTGAACTCGGTCTCCTGCATGGGAGTGGCGCTCTAACCCATTCGACCAGACACTCCCCCTATGACAATAAGAAAAAAACAATATAATGTAAGGGGTTTAACACTTTGCTGACCAGCAATCCAGCATTACTGTCTACATTTACCAAGGGAGTTAACACTTTGCTGACCAGCAATCCTGAGCATTACTGTCTACATTTACCAAGGGAGTTAACACTTTGCTGACCAGCAATCCTGAGCATTACTGTCTACATTTACCAAGGGAGTTAACACTTTGCTGACCAGCAATCCTGAGCATTACTGTCTACATTTACCAAGGGAGTTAACACTTTGCTGACCAGCAATCCTGAGCATTACTGTCTACATTTACCAAGGGAGTTAACACTTTGCTGACCAGCAATCCTGAGCATTACTGTCTACATTTACCAAGGGAGTTAACACTTTGCTGACCAGCAATCCTGAACATTACTGTCTCCCATTACCAAGGGTGTTTGCAGTTTTCTTACAAAATAACTGTTTTTAAAATTAAATTCATAACAAATTTAAAAAGCGACATACCGCCTCAAAATTTTCTGAGCACCGTTACGAATGGTTGTAACATCCGAAAAAATAAAAAAATGTAAATTTGTTGCATGATTATGGGGCGGCCATCTTGATTTTATGTGGCTATTTATAGAAATTATAGAATATGTTTGAAAACCAGCCACTTTTTCTAGTTTTTAGTGAGTATATGCAATTTCAAGGCAATAAAATGTTAAGGACATGGTTGTCAATGAATAAAACAAGCTAATTATGAGTAATGGTTTAACAATTGACAACATAAAAAATAAACTATAGTTTGAATAAATGCAAAACATTATTTTTTTTTGGAGTTAATTGTGTTTATTCAGCATCTCACAATGAGTGTTTGTGAATGTTAAATGAATAAACTACACCTCTAGTTATAGTCTTATCTGCTTCCTTCATGAACTCAAGAAAAAATTCTTGGCTGCCGTGGATTGAACGAGGGTCTCCTGCATGGGAGCCGCACTCTAACCCACTCGACCAGACACTACCCCTATGACAACAATAATAAGAACAAAAATATGTAATGTAAGGGGTTTAAGTGAAGGATTTACTTCATTTGCATCGGGTTTTCCCATATGATTCGTCCTGTTGTCAAAATGGCATGTCATCTACAGAGATTGTTGCATAAAGCACAGACTGCGTAACTCCAGCATCAATCCTAGGGATTGGATGAAAAATTGCGCATGTGGCTTGGTCCAGGAATCAAACTTCCAACCTTCAGAGCGAGAAGCAGATGTCTTATCCACTTCCCCATAGAGACCACCAGATATCTATAGCAGCTTTTGTCATACACAAGTTGGGGGACATTTCAAAATAAATGCTTAAGAAGAATTCTGATTAAATACAATACTAAAATAAGTTACCTACCACCAAAAGAATGATTAAATCAGTCAGAAAGCCACACATACCAATACTTGCACAAGTTCGATAGCGGGTAAGTACCATAAGGGAAAATTTAAAAGTTTTCTGGGGCCTCAAGGGAGCAAAGAATAGTAACACTATGACCTATAAGACGTTGTAAGAGGGACTGAATTAGGGGCCTAGGGAAGCTACCCTAGTAAATAAAAGCGTAGCAGAAATCGGATGTGCTGGTCTATTTGTGGGCGCATAACTGGCACAATGTACAATCACTCTTAAGCTCGGATCACATAAAATCACAAAGAGTGATTAACAAGTGGTAGCTATGGAACGTTCGAAGAAGAACATTTTCCATATCAAATAAGTCTATGTCCATGTTATTGAAACAAATCAGAAACAATAACAACGATTACAAAAATGGAAATTAATATTTAAAAGAAGGACAAATCAGTTTACCTTAACAAAGCGTTCCTCTTCTTCCTTGTGCCGTTCTTCAAGCAGAAGTTGACCATCAAATACTTGTGCATTTTCAAAATCCTGAAATCATGTTTAAAAAGTAAGAATAAATTTTTATACATTCTTAAAATAGTGAATTAATATTATTATTATTATATTAAAGTAAGTTGAATACATTTGAAAATAGATGTCTGCGAAAATAATGAACATAAAATGGGGCAAATTCAGGAGAAGTGATGAAATCAGAGAAATGTCTGGTCAACCACTAGTAAAAACTGTTATAAGAAGGAGAAGATGGAGATATGTTGGACCCACGTTGAGAAGAAGTGATCAACGAATATCAAAGCTGGCATTGAAGTGGGATGCAGAGGATTCAAGAAAGAGAGGATGACCTAAGGAGACCCTGAAACAAACTTTGCTGAGAGAGGCAAGAAATATCGGTCTCAGTTCTATGGGAGCTCAGAGGAGATTGAGCGAGTGTCCCAGGATAGAGCGGTATGGAGAAATTGCTTGCAGGCCCTATGTAGCGTCGAACAGTACGAGAGGAATTATAATTAATTCTATTATTATATTCCTCGTCTATGGCTAAGTGAAGCCTTTGCCTTGCAATTGGAAGGTTGTGTGTTTGAATCTGGACTGCACCATTCTCTTCACAGGTGCATTTTTCATGCTTCGACAATACTCTGGCAGGTGGCGTGCCACTTCTATGGAGAGGGACCGAGTTATATGGGGTAAAACTCAGTGCAATGAAGCCAACCCTCGTCTTTATATAATTACATGTTACATAGGGCATGCAAGCAATTTCGTCATACCGCTCTACTATGCAAAGACAGTCTTTTTTTCTTCTTTATTCTCTCTAATCCTTTTTTGCCTCACAGCATCAGGTTAAGAAGAGATGTATAGAGCGGGCTTTTGTTTGCCCTTCATAAATAGTGTTTTTTCCAGCCTCTGTTATTTCTGTGGTCCACCTTTGCGTGACGGCAATTTCTTTGATTCTGCTATATCGGAGTAGCATTGCTCATTGAGGCGCACCGACTGCTGATAATCTGCTTATGTGTCTGAATCATTTAATTTGTTGTTTCTTGATGAAGTTCAGTACTGATGTTGTACCCAATTTTCCTGATGTCTTCATTTCTCAACCGGTCTCTTTGTGATACTCCCAGCATTTTGTGTCGACACTTCATCTCTGTCGTGACGAGTCTACTGGTTAATTTAGTATAAACTAGGGGTCTCTGTGGCTGAGCAGTTAAGCCCCTTGCTTTGCGAGTCGAAGGTTGTTGGTTCAATTCCGGACCACAGCCTTCTGTTCACGAGTGCAGTTTTTTTCCAGAGACCCTAGGATTGTTGCCGGAGCTACGGAGTTTGTGCTTTGTGCAATACTCTCGGCGGGTGGCGTGACATTTCTGCGGAGAGGGACCAAGCCATATGGGGTAAAACCCGTGCAATGAAGTCAATCCTTCGGCTTTAAAATCCTTTTTAGTATAAATTAGAAAGTAAATGAATCCAGCGTAACTTTAAAAAAATATTGACATGACAAAAAAGAGGGAACTGTGGGATAGAGCGGGACAACAGCAAGTGGAACAAGAGGTAACGCACATAAAGTGGCGATGGATAGGACACACACTGAGGAGACCTCCGGACAGCATCACAATACAATGAAACCCTAGGTAATAGAGGTAAGGAAAGACCCAGAAGCACCTGGAGGCAGGAGTTGGAGATGGAATGCAAGAAAATGAGGAAAGATCTGGAAAAGATGGTCTTGAAGACCTTCGATGAATTATGCCTTTTAGGGTGAAAGGTGTAAAAGAAGCAGCAAAATAAAACTACAAAATGAAAAGGCTAAGTTACATAGAAGATGTTCAAATAGAGAAGATGTTAAGCAAATAGAAGATGTTCAAAAGATAGAAGATGTCAACAGCATGAAGATGTTCAACAACATAGAAGATGTCAAAACAGAAGATGTTCAAAAATGAAGATGTTCAAATAGAAGAGTTCAAAAAATAGAAGTGTAACTAACATAGAAAAATGTTCAAAAATAGAAGATGTTCAAAATATAGAAGATGTTAGAAGATAGAAGATGTTCAAAAATAGAAGATGGATCAAAAATAGAAGATGTTAAATAATGAAGATGTTCGAACAACATGAAGATGTTCAACAACATAGAAGATGTTCAAACATATGAAGATGTTCAAAACATAGAAGATGTTAAAATGAAGATGTTGAACAACATAGAAGATGTCAAATATAGAAGATGTTCAACAACATTGAAGATGTTAACATAGAAGATGTGAACAAGATGACAAAATGTTATCTTGTTAGTTCAAGATGATAGTTTCTGAGAACAGATGTTGGATGAGATAACGGTTTAATGGTTGTTTCATTTGTGAATGTTGTATTGAAATGATAATATATAATATTATATGTTATGAATGTAGTTATATAGTTGATAATCATATTTGAGGTTAACAAGGAGAGAGAAAGGAATGTTGTGGAAATGGAGGGTAGAATTGCAAAGTGGAAGAAGGATAAGGGAAGTGAGGAGAGAAGTGAGGGAGAAAGAAGGATGATGACAGTGAGAGTTGAAGATGGATGGAGAAGTGAGAGTTGAAGATGGATGGGAGAAGTGAGAGTGAAGATGGATGAGAGAAGTGAGAGTTGAAGATGGATGGGAGAAGTGAGAGTTGAAGATGGAGGGAGAAGTGAGTTGAAGATGGATGGGAGAAGTGACAGTTGAAGATGGATGGGAGAAGTGAGAGTGGAGATGGATGAGAGAAGTGAGAGTGGAGATGGATAAGAGAAGTGAGAGTGAAGATGGATGGGAGAAGTGAGAGTGAGATGGATGAGAGAAGTGAGAGTGAAGATGGATGGAGAAGTGAGAGGGAGATGGATGAGGAAGTGAGAGTTGAAGATGGATGAGAGAAGTGAGAGTTGAAGATGGATGAGAGAAGTGAGAGTTGAAGATGGGTGAGAGAAGTGAGAGTTGAAGATGGATGAGAGAAGTGAGAGTGAATGAACAAACAGTAAATGTGATGATGGATGAAGAGGGGAGAAAGTGTGGAAGGAAGATTTAGAATGTGAGTGCATTGTTAGTCCCAAGCAAAACCCCCAACCTGGAGGAACAGAAAGCCATATTTAGCCTGTCACCTTCTCAGTGACCTGTCAAGCCTCTGTGACCCTGCCAGGAACATCCCGCTCCAGCCAAATCACCAACCTGGAGGACCAGAAAACCATATTTAGTCTGTTCCCACCTCAGTGACTTGTCCAGCCTGGGTGACCCTGCCAAGAACATCCCGCCCATGCCAAATCCCCAACCCAGAGAACCAAAACGTCATTTTTAACATGGCCTCTCCTAAATGACATGTCCAGCCTGGGTAACTCTGCCAGGAACATCCTACCTAAGCCAAATCCCCAACACAGAGGACCAAAAAGCCATATTTAGTCTGGTCCCTCATCAGTGACCTGTCTGGGTGAGCCTGTCAGTAACATACATTCCCACCATCCTAGCCTACTGTATCATTGATCATGTATGTCCCACCTGTGGTAAGGGATTGTGTTCTAGGATTGGACTCTACATTCACCTCCGTGCACACCAAAGAGGTGCGGCAGCACATGTCTGAGACTGTCTGCGATGGAAGGTTATTATTATTATCATTAGAGCAAAGCAAACCTATACACGGCAATGACCTAATGTGGAGGCTGTCACAAACTGTAACCATAAAACTTGACTCACCTGGTGCCTGTTGCGCTACTTCCATGCTATGGTTAGGAGTGGACTGGTGGGTCCAAGCTGACGTATCATTCAAGTGAGTCACACTGCCAAAACTGTCATCAGGTTGTCTATGCTGTATTTTTGGTTGCTCTGGTTGTTTGATGGAGGCTGGAGGAAGAGCACGGGTTGAAGACCCTGTCACCTGCGATAAAGATGGGCAACATAATGAATAAAATAAGTTCTACATAGATTGAAATAAAAAGAGGATGAGAAAAAAACCTGGATACCAATAAAGAGACAGTGAACATGTATCAGGGGCTTCCAAAACAAAAGGAAATCAAAACAAACACAAAGCTGAGAATCTTTCAATCAAATGTGAAGTCAGTGCTGTTCTATGGCTCGAAACATGGAAGACAACAAAAGAAACCACCAGAAAACTACACACCATTATTTCTTACTGCACCCAATGCCTAGCTCTACAACATAAGAGTTTTTTAAAAAATACAACCAGCTGCTAGCTCTAAAAAAAAGAGAGCTTTACTGAGGATCATCATCATCAAGGTGCGTATCCTTTATAGGACGTTGCTCTCTTTGCAGCACATCTGAAATTCACTGTCTCTTGCCAGTTCACCCACTTGTCGATGGTCATGTTCATGGTTTCTTTAATATCTTGTAGCCATCTTCTTCTTGGTCTGCTCTGCGTCCTGGGACACTGCCCTCTGGTATTGTTCTTTCCAGGCCATCGTGACGCTTGATGTGACCAAAGTATGTAATTTTTCTGTATAGTATGTTGTTTATCAGCCAATTCTCTTTAACATTTAGTTCTTTCAGGACATCAGTGTTCTTTTTTTCTGTCCATGGCATTCGTAGGATCTATCTGTAGCATTTAGTTTCGAATGACTGGATTTTCGTTCTTAATTTTGTGTAATAGTCCATGATTCACAACCATAAGTATCCACTGGGAAAATGCATGCTCTCAATATTTTTAATTTTAGTATTTTGCTGGTGCTTTGCCACATGCTCTTCACTGAGGATCATCTTTCATAAACAACGGTGTATGTTGAACACAGAATAATTAGGTTTGATCGAACAGTGCTTGCACAAACACATGTTATAAGCTTTTTATGCTTGTACTGGGTGTTCAAGATAAAAGTTGCCTATCAATGGAGCTAATCTGGCATATATTTATGAAAATGAGAAGGTTCAGTTATGACGTAGTATAGGTCAGGTTGTGTGACGGTATGTAATTGTAGTGCGGGAAGGGGCGATAAACAAATGTGACATAGAACAAGCTAGTCAGAACCGGTTTAAATAGTAAATAAACACAACCAATGCATATCTGGCAACTTTTAATTTGTCAATGGGCTCTTTATCTTGAACATCCTGTATATTTGAGACGAAACAGCAGCACACTTACACACAAGTGTATACACAAACATGCAGACATAATTTGTAGTAGCTTCAAGTTTATTATAAGAAAAGAATAAGAAGTTTTAAGAATCCCAGGGAAAGCACCGGAGGATGGCAGAAGAATAACTGGATGTCAAAAGGAATCATGGAGATGAACTGTGACAAGAGAGTTGAAAGAAAGTGACCTGATGCAGGAAACAATTAATGAAAATGGCTGCAGAACGGCAGCAATGGAAATATTTTGTAAAAGCTGTTTGTGTCAAATGGGACATGAAGATAGATAGATAGATAGATAGATAGATAGATAGATAGATAGATAGATAGATAGATAGATAGATAGATAGATAGATAGATAGATAGATAGATAGATAGATATGTCAAGTTACTCAGATGGCAGCGGAGGAATGGACAGATTAGCAGAATTAGAGTAGTAATTAGATTATTTAGATAGCTGAGACTATTACTTGTACTCATGCAGAGTCAGCACAATCATCACAACATCACGACGTTTTGATGTGTAGTAAAATAGTGACAGTTAAATAAAGATAGGAAAGTGACAACAACATTGGGCAAGACCAGAGGTACAGCATGGTCGACAAATAGTAATAATAAATGTAAAATGAAATGAATTCACCTTGTTCGTTAGATATATTTGTGTGAGGCCTAGAAATATTGCCTACTCTATATCAAGTGATCACCACGAAGGAACCTCATTCAAGATAGGGAATAGATAGATAGATAGATGTAGATAGATAGATGATAAAGATAGATGATGAGATAGATAGTAGATAGATAGATAGATAGATAGATAGATAGATAGATAGTAGATAGATAGATAGATAGGGTAGATATTAGATAGATAGATAGATAGAATAAAGAAAACTGCAAGATGTGTTCTGAGACAGGCTCTGTATCCAGCAGAATTGCGGTCAGCTAGTTATTTTTAGGACTAGCCATCACTGTGACCATATACTGAGATTAGCTAATACGAGATCACCCTGCGCACAATCATCAACAACATCAACGAGGAAATAAAACGTAGATGAATGTGGTTGGGACATACATTAAAAATAGTGAAGACCAGACACCCACATGTGGCTTTGAAATGAAATCCGGGAGGGTAGAGAAACATGGAGACAAATAGTAGAAAGAGAAGAGGCGGGAAAACCTGGAATGAACTAAGCTGACTTGCTCAAGACAGATTTCGTAGGAGGAAATTTGTTGACGTCTTATGCTTCAAGGGGAGATAAGAGAAGAAGTCATTCTTAAGAAGGGCGAAAAGTGAAAATTAGTATCCTGTTGATGACCCAGAGAACACAGAAGCAGACTCGCAGACTCCAGCTCCCAGTGGTGCAGATCGAGGTAACTTTTACTGGCTAAACAAGGCTCTGGCTCGCCTAGTGGGATGGATTCCACTAGGTTTAGACCATAGATTCCAAAACTTTTCCGACCCACCGCCCACTTTGCACAACATAAACTTTGTAACGTCCCGCTCCCATTATAACAGCTTGCCAACGCAACCCCCATATATATATATATATATGTCAATCAAGCGCCATGCCTGCCGGTGTAGACGATCATGTCTCTCCACAACTCTCTGCTTGGTGCATGTAATCAGTTCTGACATCGATCTTGCGTCGAACCATGATGTCAGGCCATCCAACATCTTCTCCTGTCTTCCGCAATCTCTCCTTCCCTGAATTTTACCTGTTGTTACCAAATGTTCTAAACCTTCTCTTCGCATTATATGCCCGAAGAAACTTGATTATCGGATTCTTATATATATATATACATGCTCTATTTTCACTTTGACATAGACAATTGATATATATTTATGTCCTACATGGTCAATTTTCAAATGATTATGTGCATGAGGTGGCTTAGGAGATAGTGACGCTGTATATTAACCCCGACGTTCTGAGTTCGAATCGCGCTGCGGACAGCGTTGCAAGTTCTTTCGCGTGGATTTTTACAAAGGACGATGGCACCACCGTTCAGAAAGCAATGGCAAACTACTGAACGTAATAATGCCTAGAAAAATCACAAACAGCGTTAAAAAGCTGGGGTTGATTAGCAAAGTCCTGTAAAGGATATGCAATTAACTTTATGTACATGAAATAGAAAATTGATGAAAAAATGGATCGTATAAGATGAATTAAAATGCAGAATTCAAATTGTTTATGATAATTCAATCGCAAAATCACGAAAAAAAACTCCATCCAAATGCTTCTGAGCCCACTATCGTCCCCTGGAAGGCTTCAGCACCCACTGGGGGCGGTACCGCCCATTTTGGGAACTCGTGGTTTAGACTAATAACTCCCGTTCTGTGTTGGTTGATGTGTCTACTGGGGTTTCATGGTTTTCCCGTACATATCGGTATGCACAACTTACGCAACCGTTTAGTCTACTGATGGGATCTTGTGGGTGTTTGCTGTGGGTTTGTTGCCTCCACAACTCTTTGTACTGTTTGAATCAGTCACTTTTTCTGCCACAGGCAATGAATACAATTCTAGCCATAACAGATAAAACGTAAATAAACAATATGTACAATCAAACAGACCTGCAAGTCTTTCTCAAACTTCTCATATTCTGGAAACATTTCCATGGGGAATCCCAGTAATATAGAATGTGACGTATGTCGGTAATATAAACAGTAAATCTTGATTGGTCACGTCAATATGCTAAAAATAATCAAAATCTAGGCCACGAGGACAATATTATCCAACCATTTTTGCTATTAAGAGTACGTCTGATAAACGAATCTAAAATTAAAATGATATAAGGAGAGCTTGATGGAGGACCGGTTGGTGGAAAAAAAAACGCTTCAAAGACACCGAAGTCTCTCTAAAATGTTGCAATATAGACACCAAGTGCTGGGAATCTCTTGCCCTAGATCGTCAAATGTGGCGCTACCACAAGACGAGAGGAATTTGCATAGCTGATAATCGACGTACTGTTGAGGGTAGGAAAATAACATGTCGGAAACGACATAACACACAATACCTACCCCGAATATGTATGCCCAACCTGTGGTAGAGGATTATGTTCCAGGATTAGAATCTACAATCACCCCCGAACACCATCACATATCAAGACATTGATTTGGCTGTACACACCTGGACATACGGGAGTGCAGTGGCGGCTCGTCATTAAGGGCCAGTGGGACCGGGCCCCACTAAAAATAATATAATGTGTATTTATTATTTTATAAATTAAAATATAGCAACGAAAAACCATGATTTATCCGGAAAATAATGTTCTGAAAGCCCGACACAAGTAAAAAATGGATCAATTGAGCCTGTCCACCTGCGTGAGTCCGCATGTTGTCCACCGGGGGAGACAGTGATGACTTTCTTTGCGATCAAACAATGTCCCGATTTCAAGCGGCAGCGAAGAATAATGGACACAGAGCTCGATATCACCCAAGTGCCGAGTGACGCTCTCATTTATGTGACATGGGCTAGTCTCAGACACTGGAACGAGTGCGAGAACTAGGCATTACGTTTGGACATGCCAGACAGTGTCGTCTTTGTGGTAGAGAGAGAAGGTATACTAATCAACTCCTCATGGGTACTGTCAGCAAGTGAACTTTGGGATGACTGCTACAGCGGAGGACAGAGCACGCATTAGAATGCCCAATGTGCCATGACGCCAATCGCATAGCATAACATATCTCCGCACATATCAGATAGGTGCAACAACCCTCGACTGAGGCTGTTGTCATCAACGCTGGCAATGGACCACTATTATAATGTTATTAAACTGCGTGGAAGTGTAATGCACGGATCAGCACTGTTCAATACGGCAACCGAGGGCGTAATAGCGCCTGTGTCCTATATTCATCGCGCCCTTTTTTTTTTAACTCCATCGACTTTAGTTCTAATCAGATTTCATCTTTACACTCGATAAATTATTTGATCCCCAGGCGCATTTATACTGCAATGTTTACCGAACTAGCCAAATACTGTAGTTTTAAAAAAAAACAATAACAACACAGAGCGACGTTTCGACCAAAAAGCCTTTAACAAACAAAGGATACAACTGAAGTGAAGAAATTCACTTCTTACACGTCACATAACATATAGAAGCAGACAAGCACAGACACATTTATTGAGTAAAGTTGGCCGAACGCAAATCCTAAAGTTGCATTCTAAGGCCTAACGTAACTGCCCTCTCTGGGACAACCGGACAAGGTACTGTTGCACTATCAACTAATATCCACGGAAACACTGGGGTGGGTGATGCTGGCGAGCGCAAAATCTCAGTTGTGTTGATAGCGCCGAATGAAACGACCCTCTAAAATACCTGTGCGCAGCCCCAGTCCAGTGTTTCCATGGGACAGGGAAAATGCAGAGTAGACATTACAAATTGCCAACATGCGCCAAGAAACGGCTGAGAATACTGCTAGTCAGGAATAAACTCACCGTGGATAGAAAAGTAAGGTCGATAATGTAAAGGCATGACCGGTACACACCCAAGCATTAGCTAGGGCGTTACTTTTCGGGCGCCGATCATCCTACACAGAGTAACATGACGTTCAAACACTATGGCTCAGATCATATAAAGGTCAATTAAACAGCAGAAAAATGATCGTTCATGCAACATGATGTGTCTGCAATGACTGAAATAATCCGGAACGACCTCATATAGTCAGAAAGAGCGAATATTGTAGACATACTCTTTGGCGAAGACCATAAAGCCCAGATATACAGCAAAAAATGATTGTTAAAGAGCAATGAATAAAAGAAAAGTGACAGTTCCTGTGACTAGCCCTAGAAGGGTTGAGAATGCTCCTAAACCGGAACGACCTCACCCAGTCAGCAAAGTAATAAATGCTCTCTGGCGTAGATCTAAGCCCAAATATACGGCCTTAAAACATTAGTAAAGCGTTTTATCATACGATGCGTACGGAACGACCTCACCAAAGACAGGAAATACGATAGAGAAGTCGAACTTCATTAATTAACACTGGCCATAAAAGTACTGATGGTACGAGGGCTCAAGGCAAGTGTTTCGTGGACAACAGGTCTCCTGTAACGATCACACATGAAGGATCTAATCTTCAAGTACCTCTGAAGACGGCGATGGCTGACCGCATGGTGAGGGACACAGGTAAAATAGTAAGGAGGCATCACGCAAAACTCAGTCAGAAGCGCAATACCAGGCGTCAAGGCTTCCGCCTGAATTAACAGCTGGCGTTCGCAGAAGTACAAGAACACAGGTGACCATCGCAGGTTTACGGAGTTCCTACACTGCCGCTGAGATCTGCCTGTGTAAGAAAGAGATCGGAGCACACATTGTTACTCACCGAAGTGCAATAATGATGGTCCTATCAATCAATTCCACTATTAAAAACTGCAACGCGGAAAGAATTCACAGTCAATATTTACAATTTGACGAAACAATCCTTTAGGAATCAATTCGTTAAAACAGTAAATTTCTAAACCACACGAATAACCGTTACATCGACTCAATAAAATCACTAACAATATATTCTACCAAACAGCAATCTATATCAACTCGCTAACAGTCAGTATGATGGAGGATGCTCCAGAGCAGACAGACTAATACACACTGACAAACAAGACATTTGTTCAGCACGGGTTAAATACAAAGGAACTATAGTTTTTGGTGACCTTGACATCAGAAGCCTAGGATACTTCGACGAGTCACTAGACTAGGCTCTATTTTTTCCCTCCATATTCACTTCTTGAGAGAGGGTCAACATTTAGATTCACACCGCTGTTAGAAAAAAAATATTTAAAAATCAGGCGTATCTAAAGGAGGGGAAACTTAATGCACTAGAAAAGATAAATGGAATCCCTATCTAGACGTGTTGTGACAGAATACAATGTAAGGGGAGAGAAAAGGTAAGA
Source organism: Arion vulgaris (assembly GCA_020796225.1). Taxonomy (NCBI): domain Eukaryota; kingdom Metazoa; phylum Mollusca; class Gastropoda; order Stylommatophora; family Arionidae; genus Arion; species Arion vulgaris. The sequence continues at coordinate 20,177,301 of CM036775.1, forward strand.
ATTTGAGAAGGGGCGACTATCATGGTAATGAGAGCTGTCAAGGGAAATAACAATGATTTTGATGGGCAAGGTATTCGTATATAAATCTAAATTTTCATTTAATATATATCTCATATGTGGGTCAGCCTGGAGTGCAATGAGGTCAGTTTAGTAACCAATATGTGAGATTCTAACCACAAAATATCAACGGTATAATTTCTCACTACTGCTGCTCCAAATACCTCCCTGTGATGCGTGAGGTCCATTGTTTGTTGGCCTTTTGACTTCTTCTTCTTCAGACGCTCCATATCGACCACTTGTTAACACTTGTATGTGATATGAGCCTAAGAGCAATTGTACGTTGAGCCAGTTATGCACCTACAAGTAGGCTAGCAATTTTGATTTCTGCGATGCTTTTTATTTACTAGGGTAGCTTCCTCAGGTCGAATCTTGTGAAATGCCTTGTAGGTCGCAGTGGTACTATTCTTTGCTTCCCTTGCGGGCACCCCACGGGCCTTTTGTTACGATCAATAGTGAACTATCTCAACGTTTGATCTCTGCCAGAAGGTGTGGGTGGGTTGAGGGGGAGGTAGAAAGTGCCTTCAAATAGCACACTCTTAACCCTTTAGCTGCTAAGGACGTATATATACGTTTTTCCTATTCACTTTTAAAGACGCATTAACACGTCTGTTATTATCTCTCCTCTGTAGGCTAAAGACGTGTTAACACGTTACACATTGCTACTGTCACTGCTATAGGTGTACATTCACATTTGTGACCTAGAAACAAAGAGTAGCTATTTTTAGCTCAGCCTTCGGAAAGTATGTAGTAGCGAAAGGATTAAACACAATAAACAAGCTTTGATCAGCTCTCATCTGAAATATGAGATACTGGAAGCTTACCCCATTTCTTATACTGGATCCGCCGGATGCGTCACTGCAGGTAGACTCAGATTAAACAAATTATGAAGGAGATATGAAGACCTGGCATAAGTAGGTTGAGGGCATATGCCACAATTGGGGTTAAAAAGGCATGAGAGAGAGAGGAAAGAGAGAGAGTGGTCCACCATTTATATTTCATTGTAATATGCTGTAAAAATTGATATAATTGTTAATTTTTCTGTCCATGGTAAACTTTCTACTATTCTTGCATTCAAAGACATTAGACGATTCAACAACTGCTTTATCAGTAATTCACGCAATAGATTATACAAGGTGTTCAACTTAAAAGCAGCCTGTGAATGGAGCTAATCTGGCATATATGTATGGAAATGAGAAGGTTCAGTTATGACGTAGTATAGGTCAAGGTTGTGTGATGGTGTGAATTGTAATGCGGGAAGGGGCGATGAACAAATGTGACGTAGTACGAGCTAGTCAGAACCGGTTTAAATAGTACATAAACACAACGCGATAGGTTATCTGGCAACTTTCGATTTGTCAATGGAGCTGCAATTATCTTGAACACCCTGTATACACGGCATTTTTTCATTTTTACAGTCGGTCAACTGGCAACTGTGACAATTTTGCTTGTCTCGCTCTTGCCTTTCAGCTCATCCTTAAGTCTCTTTTTAAACGATTCTGCTCCTTTGCGTAATGTTGTTTTCCATATAACTCGATCGTCAGCTAGTTTTTCCATTTGTTGGAAGTGATAGAAAAGTTCTTCATTTAGGCCTTGCAGATATACTTATATCTGAGCAGAGGTCTATAAAGAAGTAAATGGTGGAAGAGAAGAAGAAGAAGAGGTCTATCTTGGGGCCTCTTCCCCTCCAAAAGTTCACAGAACAACACCTGTTGGGGTATGCAGCAATTGTCCATTCTTCTCACATGCTTTATAGTCTTCTAATGAGTCTCATCTGAGTTTGGCCAGACTAGATGGGTTCTACACCCACCACACGACGACGCACGGTTTCCAACGCTATCTTATAACAACTCTGTGCTTATCAGTGCAATGTATTACACTGATAAACTGACATTGCAGACGAAGATCCAAATATATCGAGCCTATGTAATTAGTTCTTTACTATATGGCTCAGAAACATGGACAGCCTACTCAAGACACGAGAGGAGACTTAACATCTTTCACCTTCGATGTCTCCGCAAGATTATGAACATCAAGTGGTACGACAAGATAACCAACTCTGAAGTACTGCAACTGCAAAACTGCCTTCCATCATGGGCATGCTCAGCAGTAGATGACTAAGATGGTTGGGACATATGAGAAGAATGGAAACTTGCCGCATACCAAAACAAATGCTGTTCTGTGAACTTTCGGAGAGGAAGAGGCACCAGGGCAGACCACTGCTCAGATATAAAGATGTCTGCAAGGCCTCAATGAAAATTTTTCTATAGATCCCAGCACATGGGAGGGACTAGCTGATGACAGAGTTGTGTGGAAAGCCAAATTACGAAAGGGCACAGAGTCTTTTGAGAAGAGACTTATATAGGAGCTGAAAGACAAGAGAGAAAAGCGAAAACTCAGAAGTTGTCACAGTAAAACACTTGCCAATTGACCGTCTGTAAAGACGAAAAAGGCCATATATATATATATTACACATCATGCGCATACCGATTCAAAGTACCTATTTTTAGTAAAGTGACGACAAGCAAACAATGTGAATTAGTAGTGTTAAATTTTTCTGAAAAAGTCAATGGAAAATTTGTGTTACTTTTGTAGTTTTCTTTCAGGAGCTGAAAAATGAGTGGTGGTTTGAAACAGCAGGGATAAGAGGATAAGGTGAATATTTTAGGATAATAGCGAGAATTTGGGTAAGCAGGAAGTGTAAATATGGGGTAGAACTTACTAGTTCGCCTTGAGTCTGTTACATGAGAAAAATATACAAGTTTAATTCAGTGAATAAAAATAATAATAATTCCTCTCGTACCGTTATACGTTACATAGGGCCTGAAAGTAATTTCTCCATACCGCTCTATCCTGGGCAACTCGCTCAATCTCCTCCATGGAACTGAGACCGATATTTCCTGCCTCTGTCAGCAAAGTTCGCTTCAGGGTCTCCCTAGGTCGACCTCTCTTTCTTGAACCCTTTGGATCCCACTTCAATGCCTGCTGTGATATTCGTTGATCATTTCTCCTCAAAGTGTACCCAACATATCTCCATCTTCTCTTTCTTATAACAGTTGTCACTAGTGGTTGACCAGACATGTCTCTGATTTCATCACTTCTCTGAATTCGTTCCATTTTATATTCATTATTTTTCGCAGACATCTATTTTCAAATGCATTCAACTTACTATTGAATATTGGGTAAGATAGTTTGTGTTTACAGTAAACATGATATAGAGTATGGTGAAAGAGGTAGCTGGGGCATATAATGACGATGAAAGGGGTTTTTGCATTTCGTATTTTGTACGTAGTTTTACTGTAGTCTTCCTGATTATTGACACCTCAGTCTGATGTGATATAGATGATGTCTCGGTCTGTTATACCAATGTTGTATCCACTGGCGGCTCGTCATTAAGGGTCAGTGGGGCGGGCCCACCAAAACTAAGGTGTAACGTGTATTTATTATTTTATACATTAAAATATATCCTAATCGTAACCATGACTTTTCCGAAAATTTCTGTCTGGCCCCACCAACAAAAACGATCACGAGCCGCCACTGGTTGTATCTGTGGTATAGTTGGTCAAAGTCTGTTGCACCATTATTGTATCTTGTAGTAGATGGGTCTATGTCTGTTGTGTCCTGCTCTTAGCCAGATAATGATGTCTTTGTTACGCCTGTCGATTTGATGTTGGGCATAATATTTGTTTTACAAATCTCTCATATGTGGTATTATCCCAATTTGAACTAATAATTTCTGATGCAGCAATCCAGGAATCATTGTAGCAACTGAGAGACTGTTGAAACATCAAGCTTGATTCCTAACCTGTGGTACTTTTGACATATGTAAAATGAAAACTTGAGTACCCAGACAATTGCCATGTCTACAGACCTTACTGTATATACTGTGCAAGCAACTCTAGGTCGAGTGTCTTGCAGTGGAATACCACAAAAGACCGTGGGTTTGAATCCAGATTGCATTGTTCACAAGTGCATTTTATCCAGAGACCTCTAGGATACTTGCTGAAGCTACGGAGTTCGGGCTTTGTGCAATACACTCGGCAGGTGGCGTGCTATTTCTGTGGAGAGGACGAGCTATATGGGGTAAAACTCCGGTGCAATTAAGACAATCCTTCGGCTTTAGACCAAGAAGTGAGACAGCAGACTTACTGGCCAAGGAAGGTTCTGTTGAAGAGCACCTTGGTGTAACCAGTTGTGCAACATAAAAAAATATGATTAAATCATTCGAAATTCCCCAATACTAGCGCATGCTCTTCTTTCTTCTTCTTCTCCTGTTATGTAATCATATTTTGTCTCACAGAGTCGGGATAAGAGAAGATTTCTAGAATGGGTTTTTGTATGCACTTTTTTAATAGTGATTTTTACTGTCTCTGTTACCTCTCTCTCTCTCTCGCGATTACTGTCCAGACTGATGTACCAGATCTCTCCATAAATTCTATTCATGTGGAAATCTGATTCATGCAGCATTGGTGTGTTTTACGTCACATCTGCAGTCACATTTGGAGCTCTGGTGCTTATCCCTCGGCGATGTGTCCGGTTTCAGCAAGCGTTTACTCGGTTCGCTCTGTGGCTCGGTTATTACTGTGTGTCCTTTTGTGTGGACAACTTTTTGCTTTGCATCCACTGTATCGGGATAACATTGCTCTTTGAGGCACACTGTCTGTTGGTAATCTGCTTATGTGGCCGAATCATTTAATTTGTTGTTTCTTGGTGATGTTCAGTACTGATGTTGTACCTACTTTTTTATGATGTGTCAATCAACGCTTGGTGACTAACATAATTTGAGAAGATTAGAACAGACTGCCATTCTGCATCTCAGAACATGACATGAGTCAACAGGAACAGGCATACATAATTCAAGATTGATAATTCAGCCATTCCTACAGACACACCAGACTGCAGAGTACATACTTCAAGACTGTCCTGAATGTGACATACTTAGACAAACTTACTGACCTAGTAAACAACACTGGCCAGAAAACTACAAGCGAATGAAAGGAAGGATACAACCAGTGGCGGCTCGTCATTAAGGGACAGTGGGACCGAGCCCCACCAAAAATAATGTGTAACGTTTATAAATTAAAATATAACCTAACCCAATACCATGATTTTTCACACAAAAATATGTCTGGCCCCACCAACAAAACTTAGCACGATCCGCCACTGGATACAAGAGACATTGAATATATAGACAATATTTCAAGTGAACGAAAGAAAGAATCGGCTTCATATGCTGGTTCTATGTAGTTTACAACCTTTGTCTAAGAATATGATAGTAAACTTGCACTGCAAAATAATTACGCAAATGTAGCGAAACAAGAGATGAGGTGTCTTAGAAGAGATGCATGTGTGACAATAAGAGACAAAATTAGAAATGAAAAAAAATCAGAAGACTGGATGTGAAACCAGTCATGCAATTCATAAAGAACAACAGATTAAATGGTCTGGACACCTGACCAGAATGCCCTGGTATCGCCTACACAGAGAGCCACACAGAAAAAGTATAATGAGTACAAGGCAAAGAGGAAGACCACGCAAAAGATGGAGCGACGGCATCAAGAACAGCCTTACGAAAATGAATATCAGTTTACAAAGTGCTTTAAAACAAGCACACACAAGATCACTACGATTCTCCCCCAACACTTCTATAAAGAAGTAAATGGTGGAAGAGAAGAAGAAGAAGAAGCGAAATAAACTCAAATCAAGACTAACACATATATAAACTTACGTGAAATATGTACTTTTTTCCTGGTCCGGTAGAGGGTCCTTCGATGCCCATAGGTGGCACCTCACCACTCTTAATCTGCGACACCTTCTTGCCCACATGAGTGCGACAGTAAATCTCTTTGTCTCCAGTGTTCCATCACTGCGTTGGTAAGTCTGTGGTCAACGGAAGACCACAGATACGACACGAAGCATTGCTTGTGGAAGATGATGCCTGTAAACAAAAGGCGTATGAATACAAATTAGATAAAGGGTTGGAGTTTTTCACATGTTGAAATAGTGTAATCGTGGGAAGCCGTGCCGACTGGCGTAGGCGATCATGAATCTCCACAAATCTTTGTCCACTGTGTTTGATATCATCTCAAATGTTGACGCTCTTCCGCACCATGAAACCAGCTGTCTAACATTTTCTCTCGCTTCTTATTCTGTCTCGTCTCTCCTCGATTTTTCAGCCGTCTGCTCCTCTCATTGTCATCAACATCAATGTGCCCAGGAACAAATATGAATATAATTCTGCGATCACTCGCACCCAACTAGACTCCACCTCCCGGATCATACGCTACGAATCACTCAAAATGCACGAATAAGTGTATGACTCCATCCAGAGCTGTGCCTTAGTCAACACCAGTGAAAATGTAGGTTTAGTCTAGTTTAGTCGTCGGATCACCATCACTGCACGTAGAACAAATTAGTCCATAAGTGCTCCGATCTCTCCCTCAGTATGTCCACCAGCGTGTGGCGACTAACGACACCGGTTCTTTGTTGGTTTACAATTCTTCTTTGTCTGCCAGCATAGCGTTCTTGTCGAGCTACACCACACTTAACTTTGAGTTCTTGCAGTCTGGTTAGTGTTGTGGATTCACCGCTATTACGTGAATCATGTACACTCTCTCTCCCTTAAGGAATTTATAATATCAGCCTGGTCCATTGCTCGTCCGCTTTGGACAGCAGCTAAATACTATTCTGGGGAGCAGAAAATGTAGGTATGACGTGGAAGTGAAAACAATGTTGGGTGGTGGTTGCCTTTAACAGTATCTTTAGCTTGTTATCAGTTATATGAGGACTATCATCATGGCACTACGGGCATGTTCATAGTTGCTCCGATCTCCGTCTCAACAAATCCAGCAGCGTCCAGCGGCCCAACACACCAGTTCGATGTTGATTAAGCAATCTCTTTGCATATTTGGAATGTCATTCTTTTTGGGCTGCACCAATATTGACACCTATCTCTCTGTCTGATCAGGAGTGGAATCGCAACCCTGAAACTCCTCTGTTGGAAAGACTCTCTCAATGCGTTAAGAATGTCATTTCGGTCAATTTCGTTCATTACCCCTGACTCATGCGTGCCCAGGGACAACAATGAAGGTGATTTCTCCAATCCCTGTCTGTACTAGTACCCCCACCCAGTTTCATCTCACCATTCCTGTTTCAACTTTACAAATCATACTCATGGAGTCACTGAGTATAAAAACACGAGAGAAGTCATGAGATGTCAACAATATCACCGCCTCTGTAATCGCGCGTACCTCCCTTGTCAAGCTACTTGTGGTTGTCGCGTAGGCCCCACTGGCCTCTCTTATTATTTGTCCTCCTGGGCGTGCTGAATAAGCCCACGCACAGCGATGTTGGTGAATGACTGAACCATCTATGTAAATAACTGTATCGGTTTCATTGATGATATATGTCGTCTTCACATACGGTCAATTGGCAAGTGTTTTACTGTGACATCTTCTGAGCCTGTCTCTCTAGCCTTTCAGCTCATCCTTAAGTCTCTCGTGCCTGTTGCTTTTCGTGTTGTGTTCGAGCCGAAAGCAAGAATGAAATGTCCTCTCCATCTATCCCTAGCATGAGCAGCTGATACGGGGAATGTGCTTTACCCATTTTGCACATACCTCTCCATCCTATTGTTTTATCCAAAGAAAAGACAACGTCCATACGTTTGGAATCAAGCAGGGGATGCCAGAAGATGGAATGGAATACACAAATAACCATCAACGGCTTTAAGGTCCATCCCTCTAGATTTGTGGTCAAGGTTTACTCCTCTAGCCTTCCGCATAACCGTGATGACCCACAAGACAGTGGGGATTTTCTATCAGGATTTGCTTTCCCGAGTCTCCATCCCCAAGGCAGTGAGTTAAACAGTTGCAGATGGTACCGCGTACTGTCATATGGTAGCATATGAAACATCTGATCTGACAGTGGGTTTATTGACTGGACCATCATTATTGTACTTTAGTGAGTAACCATGTGTGCTCCAATTTCTTTCTTACACAAGAAGATCTCAGCTGCAGTGCATGAACTCCGTAGCACTGCGAGGTCTGCGATGTAATTTTGAATATGGTGAAGATATTTTTGTAGCGATTTTATTTTTAATCTTTTCTAATGAATTTTGCCCGTGCAGCGCTTCCAGCCTGTTCTTCTCGATTTTGAACTGCCAAGGGTTCTTTTACGTACTCAACTTGAACACGGGACCTCCGTTTTATCGTCCGTCTCCGATAGGACTAGCTGACAGTGGGTCTAACAGTTGCAGATGGTACCGTCTACTATCATACAGTAGCAGATGAAACATCTGATCTGACAGTGGGTTTTACAGTTGCAGATGGTACCGTCTACTGTCATACGTGCACAGATGAAGCATCTGGTCTCAGGTACAATCACTCCACCGGTGATGCCGGGGACCGAAAGGAAGCAAAGAATAGTAACACTGCGACCTACAAAGCATGTCGTAAGAGACGACTGGGGTAGTGGCCTAGAGAAGCTACCCTAGTATATAAAAGCATCGCAGAAATCGGATGTGCTGGCCTACTTGTAGGCGCATAACTGGCACAACGTACAACCACTCTTAGGCTCAGATTACATACAATCACACAGAGTGATAAACAAGTGGACGATGTGGAGAGATCGAAGAAGAAGGGACACTACTCGTAAAAAAGCACCACAAAATAGAAGAACAAATTAACAGGTAACTGTCCTTGACTTACCTATGTCTACCTGGTCTTGTTTAGCTGCTCTGCGGTTGCACCTGAAGCAGGGATCAATAGCGGCTGGTTTTGGAGCTTTTTCATACTTAAACTCGTACAGGGTGGCCTTCTCATATGTAAATGAATATCTGGTGAAAGTATTTCGTTAAGTTTGTTAATTTCTTCACATATTGGGTGTCTTTGTTGCTTTTTAATTCTCAATATATATATGAGACTGCAGTAAAACTATTTGATTGGCAAAACACGTAATCACAAAGTACTGTAGTTTTACAAATTACAAAAACAATGACAAAATACAGCAACGTTTCGACCAACAAGGCCTTTATCAAGCAAACGAACAACAGGAGTGACAAATTTAAAAAACAAATGGACGACCAAAAACAAACGTTTCTAATGAAAATCTGGAAATAAAAACGAAAATCTGGGAATAAAATGAATAACGAAATAATTGTAACACAAAAACACACATAAAAACTAGAAATAGAACGGAAGAGAAACAATGAAAAATCTAGTAAATATATAACTTGAATACATGCAACATATACCCACATAGATTACAAGACATGGGAAGAGAAAGTACTAAGAAGCATAGGAATGTAATACGTTGAGCCCACGTGGTCGCAAGGTACCATACAAAGAAATCAACCGATTCTCCAGAGCAAATCGAATGCCATCGGTCACAGCCATCCGATCGTGTTCCTCGGATGATCGCAGTCGACTTGCTCTGGAGAGATATATCAAACCAGTGTGCAACGTATACACGTTCTTGGCAAAGATCTAACATATCACAAAGTAATTAAAATTTGTCGTAAAGAACGAACGCAAAGAAGAAAGAGAAAAGACAAAAGTCATGACTATAAGCAGAGAACATAAAGATATCAACATACAAATAAATGACCAAACGCTAAAGCAGGTGAGAGAATTCAAATACCTTGGACGTATCTTCACATCTGATAGTAGACTGGACAGAAGATCGAAACTAGAATCCAGCAAGCCAACAACATTACATACCAACTTACACCAATCTTGAAACACCCAGCAATTTCAGTAGAGACTAAAAGACAGATTATAAATTCAATCTTTATACCAACACTGTGCTACCAGAGCCAAACATGGGCACTGACAAAAGAACAAGAAAGGAAAATTACCACATGTGAAATGAGATGCTTGAGGAAAGCAGTAAATAAAACAACAAGAGACCATATAAGAAATGAGGAAATTAGAAGAACAGTCGGAACAACACCTGCTATTAGATTTATTGAAAACAGAGACTCAAATGGTTTGGCCACTTGGTCAGAATGAACCCGAATACACCAGTTGCAAGAGCGTACAACCTAAAAATGGAAACATCAAGAGGAAAGGGCAGACCAAGAAAAAGATGGGTTGATGTAGTTACAGACATCTTAAAACCCCACAATACCACACCATATCAAGCGACCGAGCGTGTATTATCTCGGAAACCGATTATCGGTTAAGCCTGCTACGCCTAGCGGCAAAAAAGCAGAGAAGGACAAAAGAAAAGAAGAGTGCCTACACACGAGCCGCCACTGTTTGTTTACCTACATGCTCTGATGTAACCAACAAAAGGCTTATCCTTAGGTTGAAAGTGTGTCCCTCGGCTTTAATCCCTTACATAGCAAACAATAATACAGGTAGTGGTTAGAAATCTACCTTTATGATTGCGTTGCTTATCATATTTGACCATCTAATGACATGGCAATGATAAGACTTGTGTATATGATAATTGGGTCATGACCTAATTAGATGTACTATATGGACAACTACAGGTACAGGTATATTACCAGTATAATATGGGCCTCTATGGGCGTAGAGGATAGGTGCTCGCGTGTTGTGCGAAAGGTAACCGGTTCGCTCCCTCCTGGAGCCATCTGGATATGTTTTCAGAGTTCCCTGATCTCAGTGTAGGTGAGATCGAGTTTAAAGTCATATCGACGGACGATAAAACGTACATCCCGTGTTCGATTTAAGCACGCAAAAGAAACTGTGGCAGTTCAAAATCAAGAAGAGCAGGCTGGAAAGCCGCTGCCCTGGTAAAATTCATTAGAAAAAGATATAACAAAATTCCTACAAAATATCTCCACCATCTTCAAAATTACATCGGGACCCTCGCGGTGCTACGGAGTTCGTGCACTGCAGCTGAGATCTTCCTGTGTAAGAAAGAGATCAGAGCACATATGCTTACTCACCAAATTGCAATAATGATGGTCATATCAAGAAATACAAAGCAAAGAATGGATGGATACTATTTAAATAAAAAATGGGACCAAATTGCTATTTAGAAAGTCCCATTAAAAATATTAGCAGTGTCCTACAGTATAACAAGGAAAGTTTCCAGTACCCAGACCATACAATATGTCAATGGTAGATTTCAGGACATATACACTTAGGCCATACAATATGTCAATGGTCAATTTCAACACATATACACATAGGCAATACAATATGTCAATGGTCAATTTCAACACATATACACATAGGCAATACAATATGTCAATAGTAGATTTCAGGACATATACACATAGGCAATACAATATGTCAATAGTAGATTTCAGGACATATACACATAGGCAATACAATATGTCAATAGTAGATTTCAGGACATATACACATAGGCAATACAATATGTCAATAGTAGATTTCAGGACATATATACTTAGGCAATACAATATGTCAATAGTAGATTTCAGGACATATATACTTAGGCAATACAATATGTCAATAGTAGATTTCAGGACATATATACTTAGGCAATACAATATGTCAATAGTAGATTTCAGGACATATATACTTAGGCAATACAATATTTTGAAGAAATATCTTAAACGCTTCTTTACGCCCATGTAGTACCGGCCCGTAGGAAGCAAAGAATAGTACCACTGTAACCTATAAGGCATGTTGTAAGAGACGACTGATGTAGAACCTAGGAAAGCTACCTAGTAAATAAAAAGCATCGCAGAAATCGGATGTGCTTGCCTACCTGTAGGCACATAACTGGCACAAGGTACAATCGCTCTTAGGCTCAGATCACAGACAAATCACAAAGAGTGGTTAAAAAGTGGTCGATATGGAGCATTCAAAGAAGTAACCAGTTACAAACTCTTCTTCTTCTTCAGCCTTCGCCCCTAGGGAAGCATAGGTCCGAAACCCAAGCTCACCTATCCAAACCTATCTTTTTCAGATATCTCCACTCTTTCTCGATTTTTTTTGTATTCCATCTCCAAGCGCTCCTGGGTCTTCCCTTAGTTATATTGCCTAGGAGATTCTATCGGAGAGCCTGTCTCGAGATGCTACCAGCGGGCTTTCTCAGTGTGTGTAGTATTCATTGCCATCTTCTGCTCCTTATATCTTGTTACAACTGCCATTGTCCTGCTCTAACCACAGTTCCTTGTTTGTGGTACTGTCATAACATCACAGATGGAGTATCCTGCACAGACATCGATTGATGGAATGTCTGCAATTTTTGGTGTTCCCCTTAGTTGTTCTCCATGTCTCCACTCCATGTATAAGGACAACCTTGACATTTGAGTTAAATATCATTATCTTAGTTTTATTCCTGATCATTCTTGAACTAAATACAAACTCTACAAATCATTTAATTAAAAAACGACACCACAAAATCACATTTAGTCAGAAACTACATAAATCTGTCACAAACTTTACAAATCTATCATAAACTTTACAAATCTGTCATAAGCTTTACAAGTATGTCATAAACTTTACAAATCTGTCATAAACTTTACAGATCTGTCATAGACTTTACAATCTGTCAAAAACTTTACAAATCTGTCATAAACTACACGCAGATTAGATAATAAAGTACATGAACTGTGTGACACACATCTGTCATAAACTACACATACTGTGACACACATCTGTCAAAAACTACACATACTGTGACACACATACATCTGTCAAAAACTACACATACTGTGACACACATCTGTCATAAACTACACATACTGTGACACACATCTGTCATAAACTACACATACTGTGACACACACCTGACATAAACTACACATACTGTGACACACATCTGTCATAAACTTCACATACTGTGACACACACACCTGACATAAACTACACATACTGTGACACACATCTGTCATAAACTTCACATACTGTCACACACACACCTGACATAAACTACACATACTGTGACACACATCTGACATAAACTACACATACTGTGACACACATCTATCATAAACTACACATACTGTGACACTCATCTGACATAAACTACACATACTGTGACACACACATACCGATCATAAACTACACATACTGTGACATATACCTGACATAAACTACACATACTGTGACACACATCTGACATAAACTACACATACTGTGACATATACCTGACATAAACTACACATACTGTGACACACATCTGACATAAACTACACATACTGTGACACTCATCTGACATAAACTACACATACTGTGACACACACACCTGACATAAACTACACATACCGTGACACTCATCTGACATAAACTACACATACTGTGACACTCATCTGACATAAACTACACATACTGTGACACTCATCTGACATAAACTACACATACTGTGACACACATCTGACATAAACTACACATACTGTGACACTCATCTGACATAAACTACACATACTGTGACACACATCTGACATAAACTACACATACTGTGACACACACATACCGATCATAAACTACACATACTGTGACATATACCTGACATAAACTACACATACTGTGACACACACCTGACATAAACTACACACACATTAATTATGTCTTACAGGCAAATACACACACGTCCGTAATAACCTACACACACACAGTATGAGTAACACACACAATAACACATCATAAGCTAGACACCAATTAACAAAAAACTACACACACGCATCCGTAAAAGCCTACACACACCTGTCATAAACTACACACAAATCAGGTAAATCATTCATAACACACAATCCTAACAACGATATGACTACACAAATTATCTTCGGAACATATTTAATATCTAACTTCCACCCAACACATATTTCTCACATCACTTCCGCATTTGTACTAACTAATAACTACAGTCAAGTACTAGACATAGACATACCTTAGTTAAGTATTATTACTCACCTGTAAGTCTGATCGTCTCCGTATGTCTCAACAATTGCAACCTTTGGCTCCAAACTATCCGTACTAGCATTCCGTGATTTCATATTCTGATTGCTTGGTTTATACGAACTTGCAGATCGAACAGACATTTTCGAAACTTGAAACAAACAAATATTATACGCTAAAGTTTAGTAAACAACACACACCAAACATTAACAAGTCTAAGCTCGGTCAACTAAAACCATAAATGAATTAAATTGCGACCAATGCTGACAAATAATTTAGTAAATCTTTGTAACTAACAGCTTAAAATCACATTAAATGTTTAAAAAATGCTTGTAAATTCCCACAAAAATTGACAAAACACAGATTAGTGCTGGCGTTGTCCGACTCCTTGAATAGTTCAGGTGACATTTACGACGCCATGTTGGGTTTGACTCGACAGTCAAAAAACACGAATAGTTGACCTACTTTCTGTTAAGTGGCTCAGGTGTAGAGGCCTACGTTGTGTGAGAACACACGGTGTGTTTACTCACCCGTGACCAAATGGGTTTGAATATTGTAGAAATACTACAACTTGGAATGTATCTTCATTCGTATCTTTCTTTGTCAACTTAGGCTTGTCATTAATATAATAATAATTCCTCTCGTACCGTTATACGTTACATAGGGCCTGCAAGTAATTTCTCCATACCGCTCTATCCTGGGCAACTCGCTCAATCTCCTCCATGGAACTGAGACCGATATTTCCTGCCTCTCAGCAAAGTTCGTTCAGGGTCTCTGTAGGTCGACTCTCTTTCTTGAACCCTTTGCATCCCACTTCAATGCCTGCTTTGATATTCGTTGATCATTTCTCCTCAAGGTGTGCCCAGCATATCTCCATCTTCTCTTCTTATAACAGTTGTCACTAGTGGTTGACCAGACATGTCTTTGATTTCATCACTTCTTCTGAATTCGTTCAATTTTATATTCATTATTTTTCGCAGACATCTATTTTCAAATGCATTCAACTTGCTTTCTATATCTTTAGTCATTTTCCAACTCTCGCTGGCATATGTTAGGATTGATACAACATTTGAATTAAAAATTCGTAATTTAGTTTTGATACTATACCGCACTCACATGGGGGCTTTACACCGTCGTCCAACGCGCTACGAACACGCTGGGCAGGCGGGCATAACACCTTATAAAAGGGCCTTACAACAAGCAAGCACATTAATATAGTCATTAATATAGTGTTTGGAATTTTTGTAGTGATGCCAGTCCATGGACGCAGTTGAAGATATTGCGAAAGAGATCAAATCAGCTATTGGTATGTTGAGAAATATTGAAAATAATTTTCCCAAAAATAGCATCTGTTTGATAGGTATGGCGGGCTTTCAGAAAAGCCACAGGTTCTCCAGATTTACGGTGTTCGTGGCACGAACCGAAGGTACGGTGTCCATGGCACCGAGCCGAAGAGCTAAAAACTCAAGTGCTTCTGGATCAGAAAAAAAAAATACTGAGGGACGCTTCTTCAACCAGAGATCGAGTCTTTTTTTGGTTTTATCATAGCGTGAACGTCTGACAAGAATGCCCGGGTATCGACTACTACAGAGAGCCACACTGGAAATGTATAACGAGTTCAGAGCAAGAGGAAGGTCACACAAAAGATGGAGCGACGGGCATCAAGAACAGCCTTAAGAAAATGAATAACATCTTATTTTAAAAAAAAAAAAATTTTCGATCCAGAAGCACTTGAGCTTTTCAGCACGTTGGCTCGGTGCCATGGAATCGTAACCTTCGGGTTGGTGTCATGAACACCGTAAATTTGGAGAACTTGTGGGCCATGTGTACATGTGGACAGGCACACCGGACTGCAGAGCACATACTTCAAGACTGCCCCGAATACGATACACTGAGACAAACTCACTGGCCTAAGGAAACAACACTCGACAGAAGCTACACGGACCTCTCTGTGAGCTACAAAAGACAGTGAAGTTCATACAAGAGACAACATTGAATATATAGACACATTTCAAGCGAACGAAAGGAAGGAGAACCTGTGGCTTTTCTGCCAGCCCGGAATTTAATCGCACTCACATGGGGCTTTACACCGTTGTCCAACGCGCTATGAACACGCTGGGCAGGCGGACATAACACCTTATAAAAGGACCTTACAACAAGCAAGCACACACAAGATCACTACACACACCTCACCCCACTCTAACACTTCAATACAAAATAAATAGTGAAAGAGAAGATGAGTGTAGGGAGAGCAACAAACGTGTAAATAGGAATCATCTGCTTGCAGAGAAGCATATGTAATAGTGGCATCTAATAAAAACAAAATACATTTGTCGTGTAACAGAAAGACATCTTCTTTGCGTTCGTTCTTTACAACCAATTTTAATCACTCTTTGTGATATGTTTGATCTTTGCCAAGAACGTGTACACGTTGCACATTGGTTTGGTAGGCCTCTAAACGCATAGACTTTACACGTTTAGGACATGTGCATCCGATTTCAGCCAAACCTCCTTAGTCGTCTCTTACGACATGCGTGGCAGGTTACAGTGATTCTATTCTTTACATTCCAAATTTGGGCCCCGGTAACCACTCGGGCGACAGAAAGAAGTAAAAACTGACATTTTATTATCATGAAGTTTCCGCATCGAAGATTCACGCCGGCTGCTGCTACTTCCCATTGCCTTTGTGGTACCTGAGACTGGGTAAACATAACAGCCGTTATAGTGGGGAATCGCTTCTCGGCCTCTAGGCTAAGATCATAGTGTAGTGACTACTTGATCGTGGCCACAGGCTGGGAGCCTTTATTAAACGCCAAATGGCACAATAAAATTCATTTAAACAAATTCCAAGCAGCTCTCATTTGAAATAATGTCGACGCTCAGAGTTTTCACGCACAATGGTACTGGGTCCACACGTTGTGGTTCTTCCGGATAGGGCCCAATTAACACAAACAAAATTAATTAACAAAACAATCACTGCGGAATTTAACCCCGACCACTTACCTAATTAGCGAATGCACTAACTACAACGTAGACGATCTTTGATCTCCACAAATGTCTGTCCTTGGCGCTGACTGTTAGTTCTGATATTGACACTCTCCCGTGTCATAAGACAAGACTGTCCAGAAGTTTCTCACTCTCTCTCTCATCTCCTGTCTCGCCTGCTATTTATTTTGTGTAATATATTCGAAACCTACCTCCATATACTTACACTAGCCGGAGAGCTAGCTGGCTGTGCTCTGAGAATCGCCCGTCTGCGAGGCTAGACAATGAGTGTCGTAAGAAATCAAAGTTTGTGGTTTGAATCCTGTGTTAGGTAAATTGTTTTTTTCGGAGACCCTTAATACGTGTTTAATGTCGTTTTATTTACCATATATTTACAGACACACACGCACACACGCACGCACGCACACACACACACACACACACACACACGAAGAAATGATTCGTATTTACAGACACACATACACACACACACACACGAAGAAATGATTCGTATTTACAGACACACGCACGCACAGACACACACGAAGATATAATTCAAATTTACAGACACACATACACACACACACACAGACACGAAGATATGATTCATATTTACAGACACACATACACACACACGAAGATATGATTCGTATTTACAGACACACACACACACACACACACACACACACACACACACACACGAAGATATGATTCATATTTACAGACACACACACGAAGATATGATTCATATTTACAGACACACACACGAAGATATGATTCATATTTACAGACACACACACGAAGATATGATTCATATTTACAGACACACACACGAAGATATGATTCATATTTACAGACACACACACGAAGATATGATTCATATTTACAGACACACACACACGAAGATATGATTCATATTTACAGACACACACACGAAGATATGATTCATATTTACAGACACACACACACGAAGATATGATTCATATTTACAGACACACACACGAAGATATGATTCATATTTACAGACACACACACGAAGATATGATTCATATTTACAGACACACACACGAAGATATGATTCATATTTACAGACACACCCACACACACACACACACACACACACGCACGAAGATGTGATTCATATTTACAGACACACACACACACACACGAAGATATGATTCATATTTACAGACACACACACTGACACACACACGAAGATATGATTCATATTTACAGACACACACACACATACACACACACGAAGATATGATTCATATTTACAGACACACACACACACAGACACACACACGAAGATATGATTCATATTTACAGACACACACACACACACACGAAGATATGATTCATATTTACAGACACACACACGACACGAAGCTATGATTCATATTTACACACACACACACGACACAAAGATATGATTCATATTGTGTTGGACATGCATGGATGCAGACGAGTGCATGTAGAAGATATGCAATGACCTGTGCATATTTTTTGATCGATTCAAGGTTACACATCATATACATTAATTGCTCGTGAACCAAATATAGAACGAACCATTCGGGGCATGAGGTTCCGCGAATGAGAGCACGTAACTCAGCATCCGGGCTAACAACCTTGAACATCATCAACATGTGCAGTCATCATCCCACCTCAAGAGCACATAAGGCAGAGACAATAAACTGTCCACTCAGTTCAATTTTGTGCTTTTCTTTCAACCTCAACCCTAGTCTTATGCATGTCTATTGTTTGTCTTTTCCCAGGTGGATGATGGAAGTGGTTGTCTACTCTTGCCGTTAAGCATAGGGGTCGGAGATTGAATTTGCGTTCCATGGCCAGATGAGTTGCCCTTGTTGTGTTATATCCGTGTTTATTTAGTGTGGTCTTGATATTGTCTATCCATCTTTTTCCCGGTCTTCCCTTAGCTCTAGTACCTGATCTCTTTGTATTGTATGCTGTTATTTGTGGTTTGTTGTATTCCATTCTCATTAAATGTCTAAAACACTGCATTTGTTGTCTTTCGATGTATTCGGTGCATAAAGTTATGCCCACTCTGATTCCGATATCCTCGTTTCGTAGTCTATCTTTCCTGGTGACTCCAATCGCCTTACTCAAGCATTTCATTTCGCACGTGGTGAGCTTTCAGTGGTGTGTTGTTGTCATAGACTAAATTTAACACTGGTAACAAAGTGTTGGTAGAAAAATACTTTTTATCACCTGTTATTAAGTGAAAAGATACTCACTCGTAAGTACAAATTCTCGTATACTGAAAACTCGTAAATCAGAAAAAGTTTCTAAGAAAATATTTCAATTTCAAGGGAAACAACAAGGAATATGTAATAATTTTTGAAATCATTTAAAGAATTGCGTCCCTTGTTTTTAAATGTGTCCAATAAATATATTATTGATCGACTATTGAGATGTTATTAACTAGAGCAACACCCGCCTGTCCAGCGTGTTCGTAGCGCGTTGAACTGCGGGTGACAAGCCCTCTGTGAGTGCGGGTTCAATTCCGTGGGCTGGCAGAAAAGCCACAGATTCCCAGATTTACGGTGTTCGGGGCACAGAACCGAAGGGTTACGATGTCTATGGCACCGAACCGAAGAGCTGCAAGCTCAAGTGCTTCTGGATCGGGAAAAATAACCAAAAAACTAGCAGACTTTTCCTCAAACTGGGGTCCGCGCACCCAGGTCCCGGACCCCCTGGGGGTCAGCGAGATACTCACAAGGGCTCTTCAAGCGTTTGAGGAGATATTTTGATCTTTGACATTTCGAACATAAAAATAAACTTTTAAAACATGTATAACATTTTTAAAACAGTGGTTAAATAGTTCCGCTGAGAAATCAAAGGACCCAAACTAGACCGGAGTCTAAATGTCTGACAGGACAAAAAGAAAGATCATTTGAAGTTTCCCGCGGTCTGAAAATTTGGAGCCAGCTTGACTGTTGGTGTGGTGTATTAATAACTCCATCGCTAGAAGAATGAAATTTGAGTAAGTAATTGGCTGAATCGATCTTGGAAAGATAAAATAAATAACGTTGACGTTCATTGGATTTTGCTACAATACATTTTGACAGAGCTTCAGGATGGATCGCTGGCTGAAATTGAAACTCAAATGTACTGATTATGCTAATGATGGCGCATCTTGTTCAAGGCAAGAGGAAACCTCTTCCTGTTTGTTAAAATGTTATTGGTTATTGGTTACTAAACTGACGTCATTGCACTCAGGGCAGACCCATAGGTGTTCAGTCTCCCCCAACAGATATCGCAGAGTATGCATACTAATGGTTCCTGTGGCTCGCTGATTAAACACACCTTTCACTCTGCCTCTCAGGCATCCAGTTCGACTTGAACAACGGGTAACTGCCTAAATCGCTTGATCGATTCAACATCGATTTTAGTGTCCTCATCCAACAGGCAGTCGCGAAGAGACCGAAGAATATCCCCTTATCCATCTTTAACTCCCCAACAATCGATGCTGTTGATGCAAGCCTGTCCGCTCTCTCATTACCGTAAACACCCGCAAGCCCAGGACAGTATATCCACGTAAGCCCCTGGAGGTTAGAAACTTCTATAGATGACATCCACTCATAATGAAACCTGCCCTTCTGGATCTTGTGAAGCATCGACTGAGAGTCAGACAACAACTGCCCCAGTAAATGAAGTCCCAGAGATCCAAGGTAGGGCAGCAGTAACGGCCTCAACCTCCATCCTCATACTAGAAGTAGTTGTCCTGTATGCCCCACTTCGCTCTGCAACAACCCTACCATGCGCATTAGCCAAGAAACCCAAGCCGGACTTCTCACTACGATGAACTGACCCATCTGTATATACAACATCATCAACCTTGCAGTATCTTCTATCAGCTGCTTAACAGCGAGATCAGCCTTCATGTTGCCCCAATCTCTACATTCTCTTCCAAGAGTAATGATAACGTTGAGATAGTTGGTCATGCTACCATCTGTTGGGATCCATTCTTCTCCTTTTGGTATTGTCGCAACCGTAGTCACCTGGCCAATTGTTCTCTATAAAATGTTAAATTGAACACATTGTTTACTATTGTAACACACATATAATTCATTTCTGTTTCTTTTCACAAATATAAACTTTTGGGGATCCACGGCAGCAAAATGTATTTTCAAGGGGGCCACAGTAATTCAAAGTTTGGGAATCGCTGAGCTAGAGGGTCCCCTCGCTCGACTGTTGTCTTGTTCGACTTGGGGGCTGACTACCCCATCCGGTAAAAAACTTTAGCTACAAATCCTATTTAACCATGAACTAACAAGAGTTAGTTTCTCTCGCGATCCCAGCCTAGACTGATGAACCAACTTTTATCATGAATTTTACTGTAGTTTTTAGGACTCCGTTCCCCGTACAGCTTTCGCGAAGCTCTGTGTTTCGTGGCCAGGTTTCGTTCTTAAACCTGCTATCCGTTGACAATCCTGCAGAACGTGTTCTGTCGTCATGTCCGCCTTTTGCATGGGCACAGGCTAGTTGTGCCTATTTTGAACTTGTTGTACATGTGGGCGCGTAGCTTGTTATGGCCGGTACGGAGACGAAGTATGGCAACTTGTTCACTACGAGAGAGACCATAGTATCCGTCGCTGTTGTTAGCCTGAGGATGGTATTTTGTCCATTTGTCTCTGTAGTGCGAACCGTGGTTGTTTTGACTTCCTCATAACTGATCTCTAGATCAGTCTGAGGTAGTCGCCCACCTTCTTCGGCTAGTTTGTCGGCTGCTTTGTTTCCCCTTACGTTGCAGTGTGATGGTATCCACTGAATGTAAGGCCTATGTCCCAACTGTGGTATAAAAGGCAAGAAAGAGAGAGAGAGAGAGGGTCTCATACCTTTGAGCACTGAAAGACCGTACTGAAATAAACATATTAACAAGAAGGCCATATTGATAATTTATAAAAGATAATCCTGGCAAAATTGGTATCACTAATGGTGTCATTGGTAGCTTGAGACTTGCTGTGGCGTAGAGGTTACCCGTCATACATTTCTCTATCATCTACCCATATCGGTAGCTGACCAGACACATAACTTCCGCTCTCAGCGTGTCCGCATTTTTCCATGTAAGTATGAAATCGAATCCATCTTTCGCCCGAATGGTTACCGGGGCCCAAATTTTGGGTGTAAAGAATAGAACCACTGTTATCTGCCACGCATGTCGTAAGAAGTGACTAAGGAGGTTCGGCTGAAATCGGATGCATGTGTCCTAAACGTGTAGAAGTCTATGCGTTTAGGGGCATACCAAACCAATGTGCAACATATACATGTTCTTGGCAAAGATCAAACATATCACAAAGAGTGATTAAAATTTGTCGTAAAGAACGAACGCAAAGAAGAAGAAGGAGAGTGTAGGTAAAATCGTCTTCCTAGTCATATCGGAGACGGACGAATGCATCTTTAGTCATCCATCCTTTAATAGATCCACGATTTAGTTTGTTTAGTATTCATTGTGTATGTGTGTATGTTCCTTGACAAAGACTTATAGTCGATACGTTGGATTTTTATTAGCTTTTTGATTTGATTATTCATTTTGTTTGCTTATGTGATACCACACATACGAGTCTTTGTTCTAAAACGCCAATTTATTACGTATCACCGCAGCCTCCACACGGTTTTCTCCAGATCGGATCTAATCACCTCAGATTTGTAGGTTTTCGTACATAACCTCTTGTTCCAAATGTAATCGGTTTGCATCCTTGTGGAGTCCTGTGTATATTTTTCAAGAGATCCGTGATCTCATTGTATGTGAGATTCATTTACTTGACATCGAGTGATCTCATTGTATGAGAGATTCATTTACTCGACATCGAGTGATCTCATTGTATGAGAGATTCATTTGCTCGACATCGAGTGATCTCATTGTATGAGAGATTCATTTGCTCGACATCGAGTGATCTCATTGTATGAGAGATTCATTTGCTCGACATCGAGTGATCTCATTGTATGTGAGATTCATTTACTCGACATCGAGTGATCTCATTGTATGTGAGATTCATTTACTTGACATCGAGTGATCTCATTGTATGTGAGATTCATTTACTCGACATCGAGTGATCTCATTGTATGTGAGATTCATTTACTCGACATCGAGTGATCTCATTGTATGTGAGATTCATTTACTCGACATCGAGTGATCTCATTGTATGTGAGATTCATTTACTCGACATCGAGTGATCTCATTGTATGTGAGATTCATTTACTCGACATCGAGTGATCTCATTGTATGTGAGATTCATTTGCTAGACATCGAGTGATCTCATTGTATGTGAGATTCATTTACTCGACATCGAGTGATCTCATTGTATGTGAGATTCATTTACTCGACATCGAGTGATCTCATTGTATGTGAGATTCATTTACTCGACATCGAGTGATCTCATTGTATGTGAGATTCATTTACTCGACATCGAGACAAAACTCGACAATCCAGAAACTTACCTTCGTCTTTGTTCCGGGTCACACTGGTGTGACGGGCAATGAGAGAGCAGATGCACTGGCGGGCAATGAGAGAGCAGAAACGCTGGCGGGCAATGAGAGAGCAAAACACCTGGCGGGCAATGAGAGAGCAGACGCACTGACGGGCAATGAGAGAGCAGACACACTGGCGGGCAATGAGAGAGCAGACACACTGACGGGCAATGAGAGAGCAGACGCACTGGCGGGCAATGAGAGAGCAGACGCACTGACGGGCAATGAGAGAGCAGACACACTGGCGGGCAATGAGAGAGCAGACACACTGGCGGGCAATGAGAGAGCAGACGCACTGGCGGGCAATGAGAGAGCAGACGCACTGGCGGGCAATGAGAGAGCAGACGCACTGGCGGGCAATGAGAGAGCAGACGCACTGGCGGGCAATGAGAGAGCAGACGCACTGGCGGGCAATGAGAGAGCAGACGCACTGGCGGGCAATGAGAGAGCAGACGCACTGGCGGGCAATGAGAGAGCAGACACACTGGCGGGCAATGAGAGAGCAGACGCACTGGCGGGCAATGAGAGAGCAGACGCACTGGCGGGCAATGAGAGAGCAGACGCACTGGCGGGCAATGAGAGAGCAGACGCACTGGCGGGCAATGAGAGAGCAGACACACTGGCGGGCAATGAGAGAGCAGATGCACTGGCGGGCAATGAGAGAGCAGACGCACTGGCGGGCAATGAGAGAGCAGACACACTGGCGGGCAATGAGAGAGCAGATGCACTGGCGGGCAATGAGAGAGCAGATGCACTGGCGGGCAATGAGAGAGCAGACACACTGGCGGGCAATGAGAGAGCAGACACACTGGCGGGCAATGAGAGAGCAGACGCACTGGCGGGCAATGCGAGAGCAGACACACTGGCGGGCAATGAGAGAGCAGACGCACTGGCGGGCAATGCTACGATTGAGAATGGGTCTTCTATGGACAGAAGTGACATCATCAACGTTCTCAGAGAAAGCATACGCTCTGAAGATTTCAGCGGTGAAGATAAAGGTTATTCTCTATCTCGGTTGCGCAAGTTGTGCATACCGATAGATGCGGCTAGACGGGAAAACCACGAGAGAAATCGCAGTAGATACATCAATCAACACAGAACGGGAGTTGTTAGTCTAAACACACTGAGATACATGCTTGGGAGGAGATCGGAGCAATTATGGACATGTCCGATGTGCGATGTGCGATGTGCGATGATCCTTAAATGAACAATGAACAATTTCCTCGTCGTAATACCTTCAGGAGGGAGCGAACCGTGTACTTTTGAAACGAGGGGCTAATGCTTAACCACTTCGCCACAGATATCCCTTAAATGGACAAGATCTAAATGTTAGAGAAATAGATAAGTAAGATATGGAAGTCAAAGAAGATCAAAACAAACACAAAGCTGAGAATCTTTCAATCAAATGTGAAGTTAGTGCTGTTCTATGTCTCGGAAATATGGAAGACAACAAATGTGAAGACAGTGCTGTTCTATGTCTCGGAAACATGGAAGACAACAAATGTGAAGACAGTGCTGTTCTATGTCTCGGAGTAATGGAAGACACCAAAGAAGCCATCAGAAAACTACAGAACTTCATAAATGGATGTTTACGTAGAATAGAGGGACTGAGATGGTATGATAAGATTACGAACGAGGAACTCAGAGAAAGAACTAAGCAGGTACCAGTGGAGAAAGATCTCAGGAAGAGACGCTGGCGATGGATAGGACATACACTGAAATGACCGACCATTGCAAGACAGGCACTGTTTTTAAACCTGCAGGGAAAGAGGAGTAGGGGAAGTCCTAGACAGACCTAGAGAAGAGAGCTGGAGGCCGATATTAAAAGGATAGGTAAAACATGGAGAGAATTGGAAGAGATGGCAAGAGAGAGGAAGAGCTGGAAGAAGTTTGTTGAAGACCTGTGCTCCGTTGGGAGCTGAAAGGAGAAGAAGAAGAAGACGATTAATGTGTATGCACTCCCTGTACACCACTGACTATCTGGATAGTTCAAACGATATTCATATATGTCCCGCCCATCGGAATGGATGGGGTATGCCACGTGGTAACGACAAGTCATTATTCATTATTTTGGGAATGTTAAGGCAGAAATCTGAAACAGCGGCTGCATCATCTCATTTGTTAAACTGTTTTCTCACCGGTTGCACCAACAGGTGTCTTACTGTCACCACAGATTAAACGACTGTCCACTGCGCCAGAGCTTCAGTTATGTTACATTCGTCTCGCTCCCAGTTATACTTTCAATTATGTCCCTTCGTACACTCATCCAATTATGCCCCTGTTTTTCCACATCTAATTATGTTTCTTGGTTATTTCCTTCAACTTTCAACTCCCAACGGAGCACAGGTCTTCAACAAACTTCTTCCAGCCCTTCCTCTTTCTTGCCATCCCTTCCACTTCTTTCCACGTCGTTCTTTTCTTATAATATCAGTCTCTCGTCCGAGTGGTTACCAGGGCCTAAATTTGGGGTGTAAAGAATAGAACCACTGTTACCTGCCACGCATGTGGTAAAAGTGACTAAGGAGGTTTAGCTGAAATCGGATGCACGTGTCCGCTAGGGAATGCTAACCAGAAACAAATGCTTGCAGAAAACGGATGCACCAGGCCGTAAGGCGCATAACATGGTGCAACGACCCTTACAATGAGGAATGGGATAACGGATTCTACGGTCTACGGGAAAGCATAAATCATAGGACTTATATCCTACAAAACTGCCCCCAGTATGCAGACTTGAGAAGAAAGAGGTGGCTTACTTACACTAGCGTCCAAGACAAACTGTATGGCGTGGCTGATAATCTGAGGCAGACCGTTGCCTTTATTAGAGAATCCGAAATCCCAATCTAGTGAGAACTCAGAAGAAGAAGAAATAACAGTCTCCAGTTCTCTTCTCCATGTATTTCTAGGCGTTCCCTACTTCTCTTTCCTGCTGGTTCCAAAACAGTGCCTGTCTTGCAATGCTTCCGGTCGGTCTTCTCAAAGTATGTCCTATCCATCACCAGCGTCTCTTCCTTAGCTCTTTATTCCACTGGTATCTGCTTAGTTCTTTCTCTGAGTTCCTCGTTCGTAATCTTTTCATAACAATCTAACTCTCTCTATTCTACGTAAACATCTATTTATGAAGTTCTGTGGTGTTTATCACATTCAGCTATGCCCGTCGCTTATCAGATCAAATTATCTCTCTCTCTCTCTATCTCTCTATCCTGTGTGTGACGCCCCTGGCGCTTAGGGCAAAACAAATATACACCATTCTTCTATATCCTTGGCCATCCTTTGTATCTGTGGCGGCTCGTCATTAAGGGCCAATGGGGCCCACCAAAAATAAGGTGTAATGTGTATTTATTATTTTATTCATAAAAATATAACATAACCGAACCATGATTTTCAGAAAATTTCTGTCTGGCACAACCAACAAAAATTATCACGAGCCGCCACTGCTCTGTATTGTGTTCGAGCTGTGATTCATTTCTTTCACTTCTACTTTTCTCTCCCAGGTCGGTGTGGGTGTTCCCATGTTAGTGTACACTCTGGTGTCCATCTCAGTTCAGTTTTCATGACATTTAGTCTCCATGCGTATCACATGTTCAATCCATCTCCAGCTTCTCTTGTAATTGATGGGGCTCATATTCTCTTGTTGACACTGGGCAAACAGTATACCTTTTGCTTCTCGTATTCAGTTATGTATCTTGGACGACATTCCTTTATTCTTCTAGAACCTTCTTATTCTTTACGTTTTACCCCTAGCGAGGCAGAGATCCATAACCAAGGTTTTCCAAATCGTTCCATCTTTCCAGATCTCTCCACTCTCTTTCCATTTTCTTGCATTCTGTTTCGTCGGGTCGCTTCATGAGCCCTTTCTTGTAGGATCCTTTTTCTTCCTCCTCGGGTTGCGTCATAAGCCCTTCTTCCTCCTCGGATTGTGTCATAAGCCCTTCTCCCTCCTCGGGTTGTGTCATAAGCCCTTCTTCCTCCTCGGGTTGTGAGTTATTTCCTTGGTTGTGGTTTCTGAAGTTATCTAGTGTTTTTTTCGAATGCCTGATAAACGCATCCCAAAACAGTTGATGTATGGCGAGCTTGAAGGGGCAGACGTTTAGCTGGTGGACAGAAAACGCTTTAAATACACTCTTAAAGTGTCTCTGAAATGCTTCGATATAGACAATACGTGCTGGGAATCCCTTGCGCAAGATCGCCAAATGTGGCGCTGTAACAACAAAGAGGAACCCGAATAGCTGAGAATCATCGTATTGTTGTGTCACAGAGAAAACGAGCAGCGCGAAAAGACAGAGCACACAACACGCACATGTCTAACCTTGATCATGTATGCCCCACCTGTGGTCGGGGATTCTGTTCTAGGATTGGACTCTACAGTCACCTCCGCACACACCAGAGAAGTGCAACAGTACACGTCTGAGATTGTTGTCATCATCGCTTGCGATGGACGGCTATTATTAGTGTTTTTTACGTGGTGGGGTTGCTAGTCCCACATAATACCTCCTCAGTCGCCTCTTATGACATTCGTGGCAGGTAACAGTGGTGCGATTCTTTATACTCCTGATTTGGGCCTTGGAAACCACTCAGACGTCCTAAGACCTTACTTCCAGCTTAAATCCATTGGATTGCTTCGCACCATAAGTCAAGTTAAGGACACAAACGGGTCAAGACATTGCTCCACTTCATAATAGTTTGCCAATGATACAGATTTGGCTGGCTAAAGAAGCACAGATCAATAACATCTTTGCTTTAATGACACTCGTAGCCAGAAAAGGGGAGGGAAGGAACGGCCTTCATAAACGCCAAAATGTCACACTGAAATGCATATAACCAAGCTCCAAGCAGCTCTCATTCGAAAGGATGAGACACTCGGAGTTTACTCGTACATCAGTACTGGGTCTGCTTGTTGTGGTTCTTCGGCAAAGACCACGCGCCCTTCCCACACAAATACTAATGCCTGCTGAAGATGTCTGGTCTGTTGTCTAAAGAAGGGGCTAGAGGTGGAGGATTGACTTCATTACACCGGATTTTCCAATATAGCTCCGGCCTCATCAATTACATCCTGAGTTTATCTTCTCCGTGGTATTCCTCTTCTCCTCTTAGCCTGGATGTCTCCTTCCGAAATAGTCTTCTCCAGCTCTTTGTGTCTCCTTACATGTTCAAACTACTTCAATTTTCTAATTATGTGTAGCATCAGCAAGTTTGAGTTCTATCTGGATAGATATATCTCTCTATCTCTCTCTCGATCCCCGTTTAAACTGATGTACCAGATTTTCTCACTTTTATCTATATCGCCATCCGATTGTTGTTTTAGCCTCCTCGTAGCTGATTTCGTAATCAGCCTGCGGCAGTCGCCCTCCTGCCTTCGCCAGCTTATCTGCCTCTTCGTTTCCACTTATATTGCAGTGTGATGGGATCCACTCTATGACTGTGTGTGTAAATGAGTTTGTTAATGCTCCGAGGATCGATTTTAGCTCATTTAGCTCCGTTCTGGTTTAGCTTTTAGTGCTTGTGATGGCGACAGAGCGTCGGTGAATATCACTATTTTGTTGCGTGAGGCTCTGCTTCTCTCTAGAATCATTTCAGCGGCTATCTGGATAGATATATTTGTTCTCTTCTCTGTCCAGGATATACGAAGGCCTCTTCTGTAACACTTATATTCAAAAGCATATATATGTTTTTCCATTGCCTTTTTAAATGTCTATGATTCACACCAATTCGTTACCACTGGGAATATGCATGCTCTTAGTATTCTGATATTTATTTTTCTATCAGTTCAATTTCTACTGTTGTAAGTTGTTTAAATCCCATAAGCAGCCCCACATATTTGCTCAGGCAGCGGCTTTACAGCTTATCCGTATCGCTGTTCAACTGTCAACGGTTCTTTTACGTTCTCAACTTAAACATAGGACCTACATTGCATCGACCGTCTTTGATAGGACTAGAAACTAGATATCATCTACATTTATATCAACTCTTCTTCTTCACCTCTTCCACCATTTACTTCTTTATAGAACTGTTTGGGAGAGGTGAATGTAGTGATCTTGTGTCTGCTTCATCTAAGGAACTTTGCAAGCTGTTATAAGACTTTCATAAGGCTGTTCTTGATACTATTGCTCCATCTTTTGCATGGTCTTCCTCTTGCTTTGTACTCGTTATACTTTTTCAGTGTGGCTCTCTGTGGTAGACAATACCAGGGCATTCTTGTCAGTTGTTCAAACCCTTTAATATGTTGTTATTTTAAGAATTGCATGGCTGGTTTCACATCCAGTCTTCTGTTTTCTTCATTTCGCATTATGTCTGATATTGTCACACCTGCAGCTCCTCGAAGGCAGATCCGTTATTCTCTGGGAACAAAATCCCGATCATTCCACACGCAAAACCAACAGAGAACCTTTAGACAGAGAAGCGAGAACTTTACCTCGGAACCTTGGATACCCAGTGGATGTACAATTACATATCCATCTGTCAGGACACACGACGATGAATTGCGAGAACCGCTGCATAACTTTTATTGACGTCATTCTCCCACAGTGCACTATATAAACACGAATGACAACTTTTCTGGCTACTTCCCCTTTCATTCTCTTTCGTGGACAACAGAGGTTCAAACGTTATCATTGAGGTAGAAATCTGTACATGGCTAGTAACCGCTATTTATTTTTTTAATTTTTTATTTGTTTGTTATTAGTAACTTTAAATTATATATTGTGATATTGGTGGTATTCTGTTATTTTGGAGAGGTTTGATTGATTGATTGATTGATTGATAAGACCAGCATCATTGCAAGTCGGTGAACAGCCGCGTGTGTTACGATCTCTTTCTTACACGGGAAGATCTCAGCAGCAATGCACGAATTCTGTTTCACCGGCGAGTGTTCCCGGCGTAATTTTGTAGATGTGGGAAAATTTGAAGGAGTTTATATTTTAAAATACAATTTTGCCCGGGCAGCGGCTTTGCAGTTTGCTCTGATCAATTTTCAACAGCCAGTGGTTCTTTTATGTGCTCAACTTGAGCACGTGACCTATTCCATGGTCTCCATGTTTCTGACCCATAAAACAGAACGGTTGTGGTGGGAAATGAGCAAAAAACCCTAACTTGGCTGTTGTATCATTGAACAACACGGAAAGCCTTCTCGTCCAAAGACAGTCCAAATATGGGTCCTGGAATAGGTAGAAAGTCCACATATATCCTACCTAACTTATCATGGCTATGTACAACTTAAATAGTACACATCATTGAACCAAACACCCAAATAGCATCACTCACCGTTTGGTCCATGACCGTGCAGTATATTATCTCAGTATGATGCAAGTCTTCGAAATGCCGCCCTTGAAATCTTTTTTCTTTAAAATAACCTTTAATTATAATTTTGATTTTGCTGCTTATGCCGCCCCCTTTACGGTACCGCCTGACGCGGCCTCCTCTCTGTGTCATAGCACGGTACAGCCCTGGTTTTGTCTTTGCCAAACATCGCTCACTACCTCTGTAGAAATAGAACGGAACATGTCGAGAGTATTGCACAAAGCACGAACCCCGTAGCTCATACAACAATCATAGGGATCTCTTGAAAAAAATGCATGCGTGAACAGAACAGCGCGGTCCGGATTCGAACCCACGACCTTCGAAATGGAAGGCATAGTCTTTACCACTTAACCACATAGACCTCCTGCCAAAGAATAATATGTACAGGCCTAACACTGTGCCTCTGAAAATTACTATTTTCTTTCTTTTGTAACATGAATTCACGCACAGTTGAAGGTTTTCTGTAGGAGTCCGCAATTAATATATAGCTGGAGACAGAAGCTTGGCTGATCATCATAACACTGTTAGGCAGCGCAATTAATTCGTTTTCATAGCCGGTTTTACTCCGACAGGAAGAACGGGAAATTTACTTGACACAGGATCCATTCGACCAGGGGCTACTATCTATTGAAGATGAATTTGTTATTTCAACCGATGTCTCCGAAAAATGTAAAAATGCAAACATGTCACATCTCTTTTCTGTTGTCTACTCTGCTTTTGTTTTGCCGTTAGACTTAGAAGGTTTAATTGTTGATCGGTTTCCGAGATAATACACGCTCGGTCGCTTGATATGCTGGGGTATTGTGTAGTTTTAAGATAGCTACACGTTTTAAGATAACCAAAAAAAGGTTCACCTTAGGTTGAAAGAAGCGTGCTTCGGCTTAATCCCTTACATAACAAACAATGAAGTTTTAAGATATCTGTAACTCCATCAATCCATCTATTTCTTGGTCTGCCCCTTCTTCTTGATGATTCCATTTTCAGGTTGTGTACGCTCTTGCAACTGGTGTATTCGGGTTCATTCTCACCAAGTGGTCAAACAATTTGAGTCTCTGTTTTTCAATGAATCTAATAGCAGGTGTTGTTTCAACTGTTCTTCTAATTTCCTCATTTCTTATATGGTCTCTTTTTGTTTTATTTACTGCTTTCCTCAAGAATCTCATTTCACATGAGGTAATTTTCCTTTCTTGTTCTTTTGTCAGTGCCCATGTTTGGCACTGGTAGCACAGTGTTGGTATGAAAATTGCATTTATAATCTGTCTTTTAGTCTCTACTGGAATTGCTGGGTGTTTCAAGATTGGGGTAAGCTGGTATGTAATGTTGTTGGCTTGCTGGATTCTAGTTTCGATCTCTCTGTCCAGTCTACTATCAGATGTGAAGATACTTCCAAAGTATTTGAATTCTCCAACCTTCTTTAGCGTTTGGTCGTTTATTTGTATGTTGATATCTTTATGTTCTCTGTTTATAGTCATGACTTCTGTCTTGTGAATTTTGATTTTCATGCTGTATTTGATGATACATGTCACCATCAACACAAAAAGAGCACTGTTGAACACAATCTTTCTCCCCACATTCTGCTATCAGTGCCAAACCTGGACACTGACATTAGATGACAGAAGAAAACTAGTCACGACAGAGATGAAGTGTCTACGCAGAATGTTGGAGGTAACAAGAAGAGACCGTTTTAGATATGAAGACATCAGGGGAAAAAAAGAAAACAACAAATTAAATGGTTCAACCACATAAACAGATCACTACAGACAGTGCACCTCAAAGAGCAATGCTACTCTGATGCAGTGGACACAAAGCAGAAACGCAAAAGGTGGACCTCAGGGATAACAGGGGCGATGAAAGACATTATTCATGAAGCGCATACAAAAGCCCGCTCTATAAATCTCTTCTTATCCTGACGTTGTGAGGCAAAACAGAATTAGAGAAAAGAAATCTCCGAAAAATATATTTGTTTAATTTAAATTCTTTGCAGGAACGTGGCAGTTCTTTGAGAGAAATCTAGCGCAGAGTTGGCCTGTTGCTATGTATGCAGCTAGGATTCTCTTGACGTGTTCAATCGTCTTACAGGGAGTGCTCACTGCAGGTAAGATATGGTCATCATCATCATCAGCAACATCATCATTATAAGAATTGTTTCATCACCTTTATCATCATCATGATGATCACGATCATCCCTCCTCCTCCTCTCACCATCATCACTGTTATCATTATCACCATTACCATCATCATTATAATCATCATGATTATTATCATTGTTTTCATCACCATTATCAACATCCTTATCGTCATCATCCCCCTTCTCATCATCATCATCATCGTCGTTCTCATTATCATGATCATTATTTTCATCCCCATTACCATCATCAATATCATCATCATCATCCTCTCCTCCTTCTTCCCCTCACCATTATCATCGTCATCATTATCACCATTATTATCAGCATCATCATGATATTTGGTTTTTCTCTGACTCCAATTATATTTCTAGTCTTCCCCCTTTTTCGCTTTCCTTGTGGGTTCTAGGAAAGGGACCCTTCCAGTTATATTTCTAATATTTTCTCAAATGTAACCCTACTCATAAATTCTTAAGTTAGCAAACATATCATTTGTTTCTTTTGCATTCCGCCGGACATCGTCTAGTATGTTTTTTATAAACTCTGAGGAATTATGAGTTTTCAATCTCTTTTTCTACTATTGTATCTGCTTGGTTACACCATGGCGACTTAAAAACTAAGCTTTCTTCTTCTTCTGCGTTGTCACTAGATTAGGATTTCGGATTCTGTAATAAAGACAGCTGTCTGCCCCAGATTGTCAGAAGAAAAACAAGGAAAAATATTTTACCGTGTTAAGTTACATGATATCAAGAGTTTGCAAGAGCGTATCAAACAACCGTCTTAAGTGCGTGTCACAGCAGTCCCGGTTAGATAATTGAAATTATTCACTTGAAGAAAATGTTTGTTCATTTTTGCGTTGAGTTAGGGAGAAATTGTACGCTTTAAGCGGATGATGGGAACAGTTGGGGGGTGGAGGGTGGGAGTGCCTCTGTGGCGTAGAGGTCTCTGTGGCATAGAGGTCTCTGTGGCGTAGAGGTCTCTGTGGCGTAGAGGTTGTCATAGTTCCCAGATGGCAGCGGAGGAATGGACAGTTAGCCAGATAGTTAGTGTAGTATAATTAGATTATTTAATAGTTGAGACTATGTGTTGTACTCTCTATGCAGAGGTACAACACATAACTACAAGACATGACGTTTTTGTGTAGTAAAATAGTGACGTGTTAGTAACGAATGAGAAAACAAGGAGACGATATAAACCATTAGACACTGATGGACGTATAATAGTCTGTCTGTCAACATCAATAAAGATAAGAAAATCGAACGATAAATCTTGGTTGTTTCCTATGTTGTATCATCGTATAACTGTTGTAAATACCATCTAATGAACACGAAAATGGAAACCATCAAATAAATGAACATCAGCAAAAATCAAGGCTACAATAAAATACCTACAGTACGACTGAATACCCCCCTTCCACCTCGACATGGTTTGTCATTAGGGGACCACCACCGCCATCCTGACACACTCAAAACTCGCCATGGTTAGACGCTAGGACTACCCCCTCCCTACTACAAGGTCTCTGTGGCGTAGAGGTCTCTGTGGCGTAGAGGTCTCTGTGGCGTAGAGGTCTCTGTGGCGTAGAGGTCTCTGTGGCGTAGAGGTCTCTGTGGCGTAGAGGTCTCTGTGGCGTAGAGGTCTCTGTGGCGTAGAGGTCTCTGTGGCGTAGAGGTCTCTGTGGCGTAGAGGTCTCTGTGGCGTAGAGGTTAGGTGCTCGCATCTCGTTCCAATGTACTCGGCCTGTCCCTCGTCTAGCCGTCTGGATATTTTTCAAGAGATCCCTGATATCAGTATAGGTGGACGATTGAGTAGTTACCGGGACCCAAATTTAGGGTGTAAAGAATAGAGCCACTGTGTTACCTGCCACGCATATCGTAAGAGCTGGCTAAGGAGGTTTGGCTGAAATCGAATGCACGTGTCCTAAACGTGTAGAAGTCATGCGTTTAGGGCCTACCAAACCAATGTGCAACGTATACACGTTCTTGGCAAGATCAAACATATCACAAAGAGTGATTAAAATTGGTTGTAAAGAACGAACGCAAAGACGAAGAAGAGTGTAGATGAAATCGTCTTGATAGTCATATCGGAGACGGACGACAAAACGCAGGTCGCGAGTTCAAGTGAGCACGTACAAATCCGTTGCAGTTCAAAAAGTTGAGAAGAGCAGGCTGGAAAGCCGATGTCAGAGCAAAATACATTAGAAAGGATTTTTTTAAATACAAAAATTCCTGATAATTTTTTCGCTATCTTCTAAATTATAACAGCGACCTTCGCCGCTGCTACTGAGTTCGTACTACCACGGAGATCTTCATTGTAAGAAAGAGATCGGAACACACATGGTTACTCACCAAAGTAGAATTATGAAGCTCTATCACTCAATCAATCAATCAATCAATCAATCAATCAATCAATCAATCAATCAATCTATCTATCTATCTATCAATCAATCTATCAATCAATCATTCAATTAATCTATCAATCAATCAATCGATCTATCTATCAATCTATCAATCAATCTATTAATCAATCTATCAATCAATCTATCAAGTAATCAATCAATCAATCTATCAATCTTCAATTAAGAGCATAACTTTATGAAGTGAGGGAGAAACCTTATGGATAAGAAAGAACGCAAAGAAGAATGGGAATAAGAAGAAGATTTCATACAGAAGCAATTGTCCATATTATATCGTAATAATTGAACAAAAAAAAACCACCCTTGTGGTGATGGGACCCGCAAAAGAAGCAAAGAATAGTACCACTGCGACCTACAATGCATGTCGTAAGAGGCAGCTGATGTAGCCCCTAGAGATGCTACTCTAGTAAATATAAGCAGAAATCGTATGTTCTGACCTACTTGTAGACGCATAACTGGCACAACGTACAATCGCTCGTAGGCTCGAATCACATACAAATCACACAGAGTGATTGACAAGTGGAGCGTTCGAAGAAGAAGAACCAAAAAAAACTACTTCGTAAGCCAAAATTATTTTCTAGGGCAACTTGGCAATTTACCAAAATTCTGTCAGCGAGAACATTTAGGGTAGGCTTTCTCTACATTTGATGTTCTAGAACACCTGTGCTGAATCAGCCTCATTTAATCCCTGCTGTTCCAGCAGCTGGCTCTAGTACATCTGTTACTGTCTTACAGTGGACATTTATCCATTTAATATTTGTGTCAAATACACGTGCGACTGTAGGGATGGAGGAGGTTAAAGTTTGCAATACAATGTACGGCCATTGTTATTAAACAGGTTAATGAATGTAATATCAAATGTCCACGAACTCTAACATTGGGGAAGTGCGATACTTTTCTGACGCCACTTATCCTATACGAGTAAGATGACGCCCAAGTGGCAAGCCTATCTGTGCCACAGTTCTAGGATATCTACCTAGTAATTAAAAAGCGGGGCAAGAAATCGGATGTGCTGGCCTAGGCACCAATAGGTGCTGCATAACTTACACAACGCACAATCGTTCTAAGGCTCAGATCACATACAAACCACAGAGTGGTTTAATAAATGGTCGATTTTTTTATATTTTTTCGATCCAGAAGCACTTGAGCTTTTCAGCTCTTCGGCTCGGTACCATGGACATCGTAACCCTTCGGTTCGGTGCACGAACACCGTAAATCTGGGGAATCTGTGGCTTTTTCTGCCATCCCGCGGAATTGAACCCGCACACACAGAGGGATAGTCACCTGTAGTCCAACGCGCTACGAACACGCTGGGCAGACGGGCAATATAATAAGTGGTCGATATGGAGCGTTCGCAGAAGAAGAAGAAGATATCAAATGTCCATTGAGTTGGCCTCCATTTACAGAAGTATTTGACGTAGTTAATGTACAGCACTGGCCAAATAGATTAGAGCGTCTGACCGAATAGATTAGAGCGTCTGACCGAATAGATTAGAGCGTCTGACCGAGTGAAATAGAGCGCGGCACCTATGTGGAAGACCTTTGTTTAATTCACGGTAAGGTCAATGATTTCTTCTCTTTGGGCATAAATGACAAATCCTAATCTGAACGGTTTCACGGCGAATACACTAGCCATGCGGCCAGGGTCGGCGGTATATTTTCTCAGCATGATGAAAGTCTTCGAAATGCCGCCCTTCAAATAGTATTTCCTTATAATAACTTTAAAGTGTATTTGTGTTTTGGCTGCTTATGCCGCCCCTCTTACGGTGCCACCTGATACGGTCGTCTCTCTGCATCATAGCACAGCACGGCCTTGCATGCGGCCATTAAAATCCTCAGGCTCATGTCCCTACTGTTCTGCACCACAATAAAAAACGGTACTACAGGCAGTTAACAACAGCTGTTAATTTTGTGGGACCTATTTTAAGGAATAAACTAAAAAAATCAAACTCTTAGAAAAAATTCAAAAACTTAGAAAAAAAGCAAACAATTGTAGAAGTCTTGGAAAATTTAACCTAGTATCTAGTTTATGCCGTAAACAAACCTATTGGTAGTTCAAAATCGGAAAAGCGGGCTGGAAATCCGCAGCCCATTTCATTATAAATAAAAAAAAAAATTCATACATACATATCTTCACCATCTTCAAAATTACATCGGAGACATTCCCCGGTGCTACGGAGTTCATGCACTGCAACTGATATTTTCCTGTGTATGAAAGAGATGGGAGCACACATGGGTACTCCCCGAAGTGCAATAATGATGGTCCTATCAAACAATCAATCAGATATCATCCTCAACGAGGTCATTATCATTACTATTACCATCATCAACATCACCATTACCATTATCTAATCTCCAACATCATCACTATCGTCGCTATGCTTAAACTAATTGTATTTATGTATATCTAGTTTGTCCTCGATTACAAAACACAATCAAATACATTCATACAGGCGAACATGACAGCAGAGCACATACTGCAAGACTGATAGCGGTTAGCAGCCCCGAGAACATAAGCTTGGCCCGTTAACACAGAGCTTCGTGAGAAGCTGTACGGAGGGACGGAGTCTCTAACAGCAACAGTAAAATTCATGATGGAATTTGGTTCATCAGTCTCAGCGGGGATCGCGAAAGAGAGAGAGAAATACATTCATACAAGCTAACATGTAAAATACGAAACTAAACATAACTTTATTTTTTATGTTCTGTTTTTTTTTTCAGAATGGACTTACGCAGAATCAGAAGGTAAGTCGCTTTGATCTAAAGCATAGATTCCCAAACTTTGTCGGCCCACCGCCTACTTTGCACAACATAAACTTTGTAACGCCCCCCTCCACATTATAACAGTTTGCCAACGCCCCCTCCCTCATATATACATGCTCTGTTTTCTCTTTGACATAGAAAATTGATATATATTTATGTAATACAAGGTCATTTTTCAAATGATTATATACATGAAATAGAAAATTGATGAAAAAATGGATCGTGTAAGACGGCCATACGATGAATTACAATGCAGAATTCACATTTTAAATGATTATTCAATCGCAAAATCACGAAAATAACTTATTTTAAATAATTTATTACTAATTTCTTCTTTAAGGAGCCACCGACCCTAATCGCCTGAACACCCCAAATTCATCTGCAATTTCTATCGCTCACCCCCTCTCCCCAGAACGTTTCAGCGCCCACATGGGGCGGTACCACCCACTTTGGAAACGCTGATCTAAAGCTTTTGCCTGTATATTCGTTTGTTAATAGGTGAGTAAAGTATCTTTTGCCGACGCACACACTTTGCGGAGATTATAGCAATAGTGGTACAGTACTTTCATCCAGGTGATATCATTATTTACATTTATGGCTCTGTTAGACGTGGAACCAGATCAACGTGGGCTTATTCAACACAACGAAACGGTAGCACACTTAATGAGGACTGTTGTTTCTGCTATGTAATCTAACCATATTTCTTCAAAGACCATGAGAAAGATGGTTAGATGGTATATCAATTTCCTGTCAAAAAGCAAAATAACAATCACCCAAGCCACCAGAACAGCACAAGACAACAACAGAAAACCACTACACTAGGCAACAACCGGGTAGCAGTGTGACGACACAAGAAGAAGTGTCTTCAAGACAACAACATCGAGCGTGACTATGGAAATACATCTGTCTCAGGACTCTCTCGATTGTCGTATCAGACTCGATGAATATGCTTCTCAGGGTTGAATCTGGTCGTCGCGGCGAGGAATGGTTCTGCATCCTTCGAAGATCATATATAAAGACAGTGACTTAGCTGTCACATGATGCTCGTTCATCACGGGTGATGATGCCCACACACACATTTTCATCCAAGGGAATGTAGTTGCGCTATGTTTGTCTGTGTGTGCGTAGATGACTAGTGAGCTGTACACATATGGACATGCTGTAGTGCAGGGTAAAGAACGTGCTGTCTTTCTTGTAAACAATGTCCCGACTCAAGCTCGCAGAAATGGAAACTGACCAGATGTCATCAATGCGGTACGCTCTCATTTATGTGATATAGACGAGTCTCAAACATTGAAGCGAGTGCGAGAATTATGAATTAATGTTGAACATGCCAGACAGTGTCGCGTTCGTGGTAGAGAGAGAAGATAAAGTAATCAACTTCTCATGGTTACAGTGAGAAAGTGGACTTTGAGATGGCTGCTGCAGCCGAGGACGGATCACGCATGGTAATGTCCAATGTGCCCTGACATCTATCGCATAACATAATATAATTTTTCAACATAAGAACGAGTCTTGGTTATAGCAGAGCGTGTATGCCAACATACATGATGATGATGATACTCATCCATCACGGGTGATGATTACCACACCATTTTGATCCACGGGAATGTAGTTGCCTTATGTTCGTCTGTGTGTGCGTAGATGACTAGTGAGCCCGATGCGGGCTTGAATGTTCGTTTACAATGTGGGCAAGATATACTTGCACTTGTAGGGAGCTTTACTGCCTTTCTAGTTTGACGTTTTTGTTCCATCCGTGCAGCTCTACATGTCTCGCAGGACAAACAACCGTGTCGACGAAGTGTGCGCCAGGCTGATCTGTCTTAAGCAACATTCTCCCAGTTGTCGACATCTATGCCAAATGATTTCATACATACAAATAAAGAATTAACACATTAATTTAGTTGTAGAGCTTTTTGTTCCTGCTAATCTTTCGCCTACAGAGAGTAGTCTTCTTCTTCTTTGCGTTTGTTCTTTACAACCAATTTTAATCACTCTTATGTTTGATATGTTTGATCTTTGCCAAGAACGTGTATATACGTTACACATTGATTTGGTAGGCCCTTAAACGCATATACTTCTACACTTTTAGGATACATGTATCCGATTTCAGCCAAACCATTGTATCCATTCTTCACCGGGTTCAATGTGTATGACACGACAACACATTCACATTTAACTTAGAAGAAAACTAGAAGAAGGTTGATAACGGTTGCGTCTTGTTATCTGTTTTCGAATTAGCTGAAATGTATATTAAATGTGTTTTCATTGGTCGAAAGAAATGCTTTTTATTGGTTGAAAGATATTTTAAATGTTTTCTCATTGGCTTAAGTGTATTTACTGTTATCTCATTGGTTGAAAGGTCCCGATGAATGGGCTAAGCTCTTCCCAGCGTGTGGAAAAGAGCGACAATCACCAATCAATGTCTTCGAAGGTGACGTCATATTGGACACAACCATTGGATCATTTGTATACAAGAATTATGACACGTCCATTGGTTTAAACATGATCTTGAAAACAATGGGCACTCTGGTAAGACTTGCAATAAAAAATGTAGCTGCTTCTTCTTTTACGTTCTTCTTCTTCCTTCCTCTTCTCCGAACGCTCCACGTCGACCACTTGCTAACCAATCTGTGATTTTATGTGATCTGAGCCTAAGAGCGATTGTACGTTGTGCTAGTTATGCGCCTATAAGCAGGCCAGCACATCTTATTTCTGCGACGCTTTCCAGAACTGCTCCCAGTATGCAGACCTGAGAAGAAAGAGGTGGCCCACTTACACCAGCGTCCAAGACAAACTGTATGGCATGGCTGATAATCTGAGGCAGACGGCTGCCTTTATTAGAGAATCCGAAATCCCAATCTAGTGAGAACGCAGAAGACAAACTGTATGGCGTGGCTGATAATTTGAGGCAGAC
Source organism: Arion vulgaris (assembly GCA_020796225.1). Classification (NCBI taxonomy): domain Eukaryota; kingdom Metazoa; phylum Mollusca; class Gastropoda; order Stylommatophora; family Arionidae; genus Arion; species Arion vulgaris. The sequence continues at coordinate 20,218,188 of CM036775.1, forward strand.
GGCTGCCTTTATTAGAGAATCCGAAATCCCAATCTAGTGAGAACGCAGAAGACAAACTGTATGGCGTGGTTGATAATTTGAGGCAGACGGCTGCCTTTATTAGAGAATCCGAAATCCCAATCTAGTGAGAACACAGAAGACAAACTGTATGGCGTGGCTGATAATTTGAGGCAGACGGCTGCCTTTATTAGAGAATCCGAAATCCCAATCTAGTGAGAACACAGAAGACAAACTGTATGGCGTGGCTGATAATCTGAGGCAGACGGCTGCCTTTATTAGAGAATCCGAAATCCCAATCTACTGAGAACGCAGAAGAAGAAAATTTACTAGGGTAGCTTCCCTTGGTCCCTATCACAGTCGCCGCTTACGAAATGCTATGCAGTGTCACTATTCTTTGCCCCCACCTTTCCTCGTGAGCTCCGGCAACATACGGGAGGTTGATTGCAAGGGGGAGAGAGCAGAAAGGCTGACTGGCTCTGCGACCACATCAGAGGGGTTAGTCAATGGATAGAGCTGACATTCTGAACGTGTGCAGAGAAGATTTGTCAGACGTGTCCTTAGTGCCACTATAAAAGAAGTTCTTTCAATATCTTGGGGCGCCTGATGAAAATCATCGTTTTCTCTGTATTCAACTTCTTCTTCCAACGCTCCATATCGACCACTTGTCAACCACTCTGTGTGATCCGCATGTAATCTGAGCCTAAGAGCGATTTACCTTGTGCCAGTTATGCCTCTACAAGTAGGACAGCACATCCGATTTCTGCGATGCTTTTTATTTACTAGGTTAGCATCCCTAGGGCCTACATCAGTCGCCTCTTACGACATGCATTGTAGGTTACAGTGGCACTATTCTTTGCTTCCTCGCGGCCCCTGCACCACACAGGCGAGTCTCTGAAAGTACTAAGATGGGTGTCTGAGAATGCACTATGAAAGTACTAAGATGGGTGTCTGAGAATGAACTATGAAAGTATAAAGATGGGTGTCTGAGAATGAACTATGAAAGTACTAAGATGGGTGTCTGAGAATGAAATATGAAAGTACTAAGACGGGTGTCTGAGAATGAACTAGTGAGAAGATACTAAAGATGGATGTCTGAGAATGAACTATGAAAGTACTAAGATGGATGTCTGAGAATGAACTATGAAAGTACTAAGATGGGTGTCTGAGAATGAACTATGAAAGTACTAAGATGGATGTCTGAGAATGAACTATGAAAGTACTAAGATGGATGTCTGAGAATGAACTATGAAAGTACTAAGATGGGTGTCTGAGAATGAACTATGAAAGTACTAAGATGGATGTCTGAGAATGAACTATGAAAGTACTAAGATGGATGTCTGAGAATGAACTATGAAAGTACTAAGATGGGTGTCTGAGAATGCACTATGAAAGTACTAAGATGGGTGTCTGAGAATGAACTATGAAAGTACTAAGATGGGTGTCTGAGAATGAACTATGAAAGTACTAAGATGGGTGTCTGAGAATGCACTATGAAAGTACTAAGATGGATGTCTGAGAATGAACTATGAAAGTACTAAGATGGGTGTCTGAGAATGAACTATGAACGTACTAAGATGGGTGTCTGAGAATGAACTATGAAAGTACTAAGACGGGTGTCTGAGAATGAACTATGAAAGTACAAAGATGGATGTCTGAGAATGAACTATGAAAGTACTAAGATGGATGTCTGAGAATGAACTATGAAAGTACTAAGATGGGTGTCTGAGAATGAACTATGAAAGTACTAAGATGGATGTCTGAGAATGAACTATGAAAGTACTAAGATGGATGTCTGAGAATGAACTATGAAAGTACTAAGATGGGTGTCTGAGAATGAACTATGAAAGTACTAAGATGGATGTCTGAGAATGAACTATGAAAGTACTAAGATGGATGTCTGAGAATGAACTATGAAAGTACTAAGATGGGTGTCTGAGAATGCACTATGAAAGTACTAAGATGGGTGTCTGAGAATGAACTATGAAAGTACTAAGATGGGTGTCTGAGAATGAACTATGAAAGTACTAAGATGGGTGTCTGAGAATGCACTATGAAAGTACTAAGATGGATGTCTGAGAATGAACTATGAAAGTACTAAGATGGGTGTCTGAGAATGAACTATGAAAGTACTAAGATGGATGTCTGAGAATGAACTATGAAAGTACTAAGATGGGTGTCTGAGAATGAACTATGAAAGTACTAAGATGGATGTCTGAGAATGAACTATGAAAGTACTAATACGGGTGTCTGAGAATGCACTATGAAAGTACTAAGATGGGTGTCTGAGAATGAACTATGAAAGTACTAAGATGGGTGTCTGAGAATGAACTATGAAAGTACTAAGATGGGTGTCTGAGAATGAACTATGAAAGTACTAAGATGGGTGTCTGAGAATGAACTATGAAAGTACTAAGATGGGTGTCTGAGAATGAACTATGAAAGTACTAAGATGGGTGTCTGAGAATGAACTATGAAAGTATAAAGATGGGTGTCTGAGAAGGAACTATGAAAGTACTAACATGGGTGTCTGAGAAGGAACTATGAAAGTACTAAGATGGGTGTCTGAGAATGAACTATGAAAGTACTAAGATGGGTGTCTGAGAAGGAACTATGAAAGTACTAAGATGGGTGTCTGAGAATGAACTATGAAAGTACTAAGATGGGTGTCTGAGAAGGAACTATGAAAGTACTAAGATGGGTGTCTGAGAATGAACTGTGAAAGTACTAAGATGGGTGTCTGAGAAGGAACTATGAAAGTACTAAGATGGGTGTCTGAGAATGAACTATGAAAGTACTAAGATGGGTGTCTGAGAAGGAACTATGAAAGTACTAAGATGGGTGTCTGAGAAGGAACTATGAAAGTACTAAGATGGGTGTCTGAGAATGAACTATGAAAGTACTAAGATGGGTGTCTGAGAATGAACTATGAAAGTACTAAGATGGGTGTCTGAGAATGAACTATGAAAGTACTAAGATGGGTGTCTGAGAATGAACTATGAAAGTACTTAGATGGGTGTCTGAGAATGAACTATGAAAGTACTAAGATGGGTGTCTGAGAATTAACTATGAAAGTACTAAGATGGGTGTCTGAGAAGGAACTATGAAAGTACTAAGATGGGTGTCTGAGAATGAACTATGAAAGTACTAAGATGGGTGTCTGAGAATGAACTATGAAAGTACTAAGATGGGTGTCTGAGAATGAACTATGAAAGTACTAAGATGGGTGTCTGAGAATGAACTATGAAAGTACTAAGATGGGTGTCTGAGAATGCACTATGAAAGTACTAAGATGGATGTCTGAGAATGAACTATGAAAGTACTAAGATGGGTGTCTGAGAATGAACTATGAAAGTACTAAGATGGATGTCTGAGAATGAACTATGAAAGTACTAAGATGGGTGTCTGAGAATGAACTATGAAAGTACTAAGATGGATGTCTGAGAATGAACTATGAAAGTACTAATACGGGTGTCTGAGAATGCACTATGAAAGTACTAAGATGGGTGTCTGAGAATGAACTATGAAAGTACTAAGATGGGTGTCTGAGAATGAACTATGAAAGTACTAAGATGGGTGTCTGAGAATGAACTATGAAAGTACTAAGATGGGTGTCTGAGAATGAACTATGAAAGTACTAAGATGGGTGTCTGAGAATGAACTATGAAAGTACTAAGATGGGTGTCTGAGAATGAACTATGAAAGTACTAAGATGGGTGTCTGAGAAGGAACTATGAAAGTACTAACATGGGTGTCTGAGAAGGAACTATGAAAGTACTAAGATGGGTGTCTGAGAATGAACTATGAAAGTACTAAGATGGGTGTCTGAGAGGGAACTATGAAAGTACTAAGATGGGTGTCTGAGAATGAACTATGAAAGTACTAAGATGGGTGTCTGAGAAGGAACTATGAAAGTACTAAGATGGGTGTCTGAGAATGAACTGTGAAAGTACTAAGATGGGTGTCTGAGAAGGAACTATGAAAGTACTAAGATGGGTGTCTGAGAAGGAACTATGAAAGTACTAAGATGGGTGTCTGAGAAGGAACTATGAAAGTACTAAGATGGGTGTCTGAGAAGGAACTATGAAAGTACTAAGATGGGTGTCTGAGAATGAACTATGAAAGTACTAAGATGGGTGTCTGAGAATGAACTATGAAAGTACTAAGATGGGTGTCTGAGAATGAACTATGAAAGTACTAAGATGGGTGTCTGAGAATGAACTATGAAAGTACTTAGATGGGTGTCTGAGAATGAACTATGAAAGTACTAAGATGGGTGTCTGAGAATTAACTATGAAAGTACTAAGATGGGTGTCTGAGAAGGAACTATGAAAGTACTAAGATGGGTGTCTGAGAATGAACTATGAAAGTACTAAGATGGGTGTCTGAGAATGAACTATGAAAGTACTAAGATGGGTGTCTGAGAATGAACTATGAAAGTACTAAGATGGGTGTCTGAGAATGAACTATGAAAGTATAAAGATGGGTGTCTGAGAATGAACTATGAAAGTACTAAGATGGGTGTCTGAGAATGAACTATGAAAGTACTAAGATGGGTGTCTGAGAATGAACTATGAAAGTACTAAGATGGATGTCTGAGAATGAACTATGAAAGTACTAAGATGGATGTCTGAGAATGAACTATGAAAGTACTAAGATGGATGTCTGAGAATGAACTATGAAAGTAAGGACATTTCCTTTCTTCACTTTCAACTCCCAACGGAGCACAGGTCTTCAACAAACTTCTTCCAGCTCTTCCTCTCTCTTGCCATCCCTTCCAATTCTGTCCACGTCTTGCCAATCCTTTTAATATCAGTCTCCAACTCTCTTCTTCGTGTATCTCTAGGCCTTCCCCTGCTCCTCTTTCACTGCGGGTTCCAAAACAGTGTCTGTTTTGCAATGCTTCAAGTCGGTCTTCGTAATATGTGTCCTATCCATATCCATCGCCATGTCTCTCCCTTGCTCACCTTCTCACACATCTGATATTTCTCACACTATTTTCATGTATCTCCCTCTTTGATTTTCACACAGCTGCAATAGCTCTAAGTGGGACCACGCCGTGACCATAGAAGGGGAGGTCTACCACCTGGAAGTTACAGAGCGTATCAGCTTCACTTTCACTGGGGAGATGACGATGATCTGGGATCTGAACATCTCATCAGCAGTACTGCATATCCAATGGAGGTATATGAGAAAAAGAATATTCATATATATATAGAGAGAGAGACAAAGAGAGAGAGAAAGAGCAAGATAAAGAGAGAAAGAGATAGAGATAAAAGAGAGAGAAAGAAAGAGAAAAAGAGAAAGAGAAGAGAATATATAAAAAGAGAGGAAAAGGGAGATATAAGAGAGAAGGAGAGAGAAATAGAAAGAGAGAGAGAGAAAGAGAAAGAGAGAAAGAGAAAGAAAGAGAGAAAGAGAGAGAGAAAGAGAGAGAGAGAGAAAGAGAGGGAAAGAACAAAGTGAGAGAAACAGACATAAAGAGAGAGCGAAAGAGAGAAGAGAGAGAGAAAGAGAGAGAGAAAGAGGGAAAGAGAGAGAGAAAGATCGAGACATAGAGAGACATAGAGAGGAAGACAGAGAAAGAAGAGAGATAGAAAGAGAGAAAGAAAGATAGCAAGAGAGAGAAAGAGAAAGAAATACAGAGAGATAAAAAGAGAGAAAGAGAGAGAAAGAGAGAAAGAGAGAACAAGAGACAGTGAGAGCACGAGCGAGAAAAAGAAGTGATAACAGAAAGCAGGAGAAGAAGGGATGGAAAAAATTTGTTGAAGACCTGTGCTCCGTCGGGAGTCGAAAAGGGAAGAAGAATACTCATTTCTTGACAGCTCCAGACTGAAACTGATTTTCCAAATCTAATTTCAGCTTCATGTTGTACATTACAATACGAGATACCCAAGTCCGGCCGTAGCGGTTAGCAAACCAGATGGTCTGGCAGTTCTGGCTTTCTTTTATGAGGTAACATTAAACTTTAACTCTTTCACCTTCTGTGCCGATATACTGTCTTATATTATATTGTAAGATGACGCAAATCCAGTTTACTGGCTAATTCAGTATACATTGCGGAACGACCTCACCCAGTCATTTACAAAGTAGTAAATGCTCTTTGGCGTATATCCAAGTCAAAATATACGGCATAACAGATAATAAAAGAGTATTTATGAGTGTTTATCACATGATGCAGATGGAACGCCGGGCTCACTCAGAAAGGATGCAGTATAAAAGTCTCTTTAACTTTGATCCAAGCCAAAATACACGGCAAACGAGAACTTATTAAAGAGAACTTGTACGAGTGAAGGGGAAGTGTTAGGGACTGACTGTCATCAAGACAGACTCAAAGCACTACCCTAGGGAAAACCGGTAGCCCTGACCTATACCGGGTACCATACACAATGTAGAGGTCTAATTTTAACCGGGGTTTAAAGTACAGTCGTTCTTGTCAAAGATCAATTATAAAACACAATAAGAATGATCAAATTGGTCGCACCAAGGAACGAACGCAAAGAAGAAAAAGAAGAGTACACATTGTGAAGTAAACTCGTCAGGTTGTATAATAAATTACGGATGGAAAGGGTTAATGAAGATCTAGAAGAAAAATCCAACTAAATATACATTGTGTGATTGTGTTGTCAAACTGATTGATGATCAGTGATAGAAGTATGTGGGGCAGTTGTTTTTATAAATTTCCTCAGAATAATACAATATAACCAGTGGCGACTCGTGATCCTTTTTGGTTGGTGGGGCTAGACACAAATGTTCGGGAAAATCATGATTTTGAATTAGGTTATATTTTAATTTATTAAATAATAAATGCAGGTTACACATTATTTGTGATGGGGCCTGGCTCCACTGGCCCTTTATGACGAGCCGTCACTGAATATAAAAAAGGCCCTCATCAGAATATATGTTGTTAGTATAATATTACAAAGTCCCCAGCAAGAATGTAGTCTATCTACGCTCTAATCTTGTTTTGTCTTTTAGCGTCAGGTCGAGAAAGGAGACACCTGGAGCGAGCTTCCCATTGCGCCTCGTCTTTCCTTCTTTTCTTCAATCCTGATTTGACTCACAGCTTCAGGGTAAGAAGAGATTTCTAGAACGGGCTTTTGTGTACACTTCATAAACAGTGTCTTTCATTGCCTCTGTTATCTCTGAGGTCCATCTTTTGCGTGGCCGGCGTTTTGCTTTGTATCTACTGTATCAGAGTAACATTGCTCTTTGAGTCGAACTGTCTGTTGGTAATCTGTTTATGTGGCAGAGCCATTTAATTTGTTGTTTCTTGATGAAGTTCAGTATCGATGTTGTACCCACTTTTTCCTGATGTCTTCATTTCTCAACAAGTCTCTTCTTGTTACCGCCAACATTCTGCGTAGATACTTCATCTCTTTCGTGACTAGTTTTCTTCCATCATTTAATGTCAGTGTCCAGGTGTGACACTGATAGCACAATATACAGAAGAAATATTGTGTTCTTCTTCTTCGCGTTCGTTCTTTACGACCAATTTTAATCATTATTTGTGATATGTTTGATCTTTGCCAAGAACGTTTATACGTTGCACATTGGTTTGGTAGGCCCCTAAACGCATATATTTCTACACATTTACGACATGTGGATCCGATTTCAGCCACACTCCTTAGTCGCCTCTTACGACATATGTGGCAGGTAACAGTGGTTCTATTCTTTACACCCCAAATTTGGGCTTCGGTAACCACTCGGGCGACTGATAATAACAAAATGAAACCTTCACGCAAAAATATGTCAAAAGCGTCATACCAGGCTACCCCTGAATTCATAACGGGCGAAATCAGAAGAAGATGCTAGCCAAAAATTGACTTAGCATCGTTTATTCTATAGTATATAGCAGGGGCGGATCGTCATTAAGGGCCAGTGGGGCCTGGCACCACCAATAATCGAAAGGGAAAACTTCCAGGAATAGACAAATTATAGTAAATTCTCATAAAACCATGAATTTTCACGAAAATGTGTGTCTGGCCCCACCGAGAAAAATGATTACGAGCCGCCACTGGTATATAGTATTAAAACTAAATTACGAATTTTCAATTCAAATTTTGTATGTTAGCGAGAGTTGGAAAATGACTAAAGATATAGAAAGCAAGTTGAATGCATTTGAAAATAGATTGCGAAAAATAATGAATATAAAATGGAACGAATTCAGAAGAAGTGATGAAATCAGAGAATGTCTGGTCAACCACTAGTGACAACTGTTATAAGAAAGAGAAGATGGAGATATGTTGGGCACACCTTGAGGAGAAATGATCAACGAATATCAAAACAGGCATTGAAGTGGGATGCAAAGGGTTAAAGAAAGAGAGGTCGACCTAGGGAGACCCTGAAACGAAGTTTGATGAGAGAGGCAGAAAATATTGGTCTCAGTTCCATGGAGGAGATTGAGCGAGTTGCCCAGGATAGAGCGGTATGGAGAAATTACTTGCAGGCCCTATGTAACGTATAACGGTACGAGAGGAAATATTATTATTATTATTATTATCGTTTATTCTAGTTTGGTAAACTTAACTTAGCTATTATACTATCGTCATTATGTTCTTCTATCCATCTCTCCAGGTGACTGAAGAGGATAATATTAATTATTCTGGTATAGCAAGGTCACTGGAGTCAATCTATTATCCAGGTATGAATATAGGAGCATGGGAGTAGATATGGAGGGGCGTGTAGAAGAAAGTAAAGAAAGGAGGGAAGGGCAGTAGGAAAGAATGGAGAGAAGAGAAGGAGAAAAGGTAGGAGAGAAGCAAGAGTAGGAGGGAGAGAAGAGTAGGAGGGAGAGAAGAGTAGAAGGGAGAGAAGAGTACCAAGGCACGAAAAATAGGATGAAGTGAAGAGTAGGAGAGAGAGAGAGTATATAGATGGATGGATGGGTGACTAGATAGATAGATCGATATATATATAGAGAGATAAATATATATATATATATATATATATATATATATATATATAGAAAGATAGATAGATAGACAGACAGACAGACAGACAGACAGACAGGCAGGCAGGCAGGCAGGCAGGCAGGTAGGTAGGTAGGTAGGTAGGTAGGTAGGTAAGTAGGTAGATCAGACAGACAGACAGGCAGGCAGGCAGGTAGGTAGGTAGGTAGATAGGTAGGTAGATAGGAAGGTAGATTAGACAGACAGACAGACAAACAGACAAACAGACATATAGACAGACAGACAGACAGACAGACAAACAGACAGACAGACAGACAGACAGACAGACAGACAGATAGATAGATAAGCGGAAAAGGTGAGATAACTGATTTAAAAAAAATATAGTTTTGTTCACCTTGTCAGTATTTATGTTCATAAACTTTGCAGCTTCAATTATTTTAATAAAATGAAAACAGGTTCAAAAGTTAATATCCAACCTGGGAGAATTAGGACTCTTCTACCGACAACCTTCACCCAATTCTACCGCTACTCTGGAAGCCTGACTACACCATCTTGTCAAGAATCGGTTACCTGACACTCTTCAAGAACACAATCAAAATATCCCAATCAGGTATGACACCATTTGTTTTACAATCACAGGTATGACTCACATTTGTTTTACAATCACAGGTATGACTCACATTTGTTTTACAATCACAGGTATGACACACATTTGTTTTATTTTCTTCTTCTTCCAACGCTCTATATCAATCACTTGTTAAATCACTCTTTGTGATTTGTATGTGATCTGAGACTAAGAGCGATTATACGTTGTGCCAGTTATGCACCTACAAGTAGACCCGACATCCGATTTCATGCGACGTTTTTGTTTACTAGGTAGCTTCCTAACCCCTACCGTATCACCTTCTTATGACATGCATTGTAGGTCACAGTTTTACTATTCTTTGCTCCCTTTCTGAGCTCCGGCAACACACAGGTAACATTTGTTTTGAGTCTGTTTGTTTGAAAAAAACTTTAATTACTGCCTGTAGTTCCGTTATTTAGGGCGGTGTATGATGGGACGAGAATCTGAGATACTTAATGACCGCATAGCTAGTTCAGTATTCGCGAAGCTGTTCAGGTTAGAATTTTTTATTTATGCCCACCGCCCGAGTTGTTACCAGGGTCCAAATTTGATGTGTAAAGAACAGAACCACTGTTACCTGCACGCATGTCGTAAGAGGCGTCTAAGGAGGTTTGGCTGAAATTGGATGCATGTGTCCTAAACGTGTAGAAGTCTATTCGTTTAGGGGCCTACCAAACCAATGTGCAATGTATACAGTTCTTGGCAAAGATCAAACATATCACAAAGAGTGATTAAAATTGGTCATAAAGAACGAACGCAACGCAAAAAAATTCAAAAAAATAAAAGGAAGGCCCACAACAGAGAAATATTCCTGGCCTTACCGTGAATTGAATACGGGTCTCCTGCATGGAAACCGAACTCAATTCCATTGGCCAGACGCTTCTCGGTTTGTTATATAGGAGATTGAAAACATTTAAAGTCGAGGCACGAATCTTTCAACCTAAAGAAGAACACTTTTTGGTGATATCAGAGCGTGTAGGATAACATACAGGTAAAATAAGAATTAACTTTTAACCCTTTCGTTGCTACATACTTTCTGAAGGCTGATCTAAAAATAGCTACTCTTTGTTTCTAGGTCACAAATGTGAATGTACGCCTATAGGAGTGACAGTAGCAATGTATAACGTGTTAACACGTCTTTAGCCTACAGAGGAGAGATAATAACAGACGTGTTAATGCGTCTTTAGCAGTGAATGGGAAAAACGTATATACACGTCCTTAGCAGCTAAAGGGCTAAAAGGACAGAAACGAAAGAAAAATATTAAAAACACACAATAACCTTAGCCCAGTTGTCCCATGATTCCTAGATTGTAGTAATCCAGTGGATAGCCTCACACTGCAAGCTCAAGGGAAATGAAGATGCTGATAGATTGGCTAAAGAGAGAGCAGGAATGTCCCAAGATGACAACCTGTTCAGCTATGAAGAAACAAAACCATCGCAGAGGGCACTACATGGCAAATTGGGAGAAAGAACACCCAAATCACAACAAGTATAATGGATATTACCAACTGTCCAGAAGGGACCAGATTGTCATACTTCTCGTCAGACTGGTCACAACAGAATGAGACACCACCTGTACACTAGATTTAAGATAGGCACCAACGACCAGTTCTCCTATGGCGTGGCGAGTATGACAACAGAGCATATCCTACAGAACTACCCCCAGTATGCAGACCGGATAAGATGGCCCACTTACACCATCGTCCAAGACAAACTGTAGAGCGTGTCAGACGGCGGCCTTTATTAGAGAAGCCGAAATCCCAATCTAGACAAAACGCAGAAGAAGAAGAAGAAGCACAATTACTCTTTTATGTTTGTTAGTATCTCTTGTTTTCTGTTGTTGCAGCTAGAAGGATTTCGAGGACTTCTGGACTCCCACAAAGATCAGCTGGTAAATAACTTTAGGCCGGTACAGCCACTGAGAAAGAGAAAAGTCACATCTAATTTCGTTCCAGGTACGTAGAGGAGTGGGAGAGGGAGGGGAAATTGATCAGAGAAGGCTTTAAAGCCGGTAAGTAAAAAAAAGTAAAGGAACCTTTCATACCTCGTGGTATATAGGTCAATACAGTGTTAGGCCTGTATTTTTAATTGACCGTCGGCACACGATGTGTGATGTGGTCAGCATCACGCCGGCCACTTTTACTTTCCCAGAGCATGTCTGGTACCCAGTTGTGGCTGGGTCGACCTGAGAGCCGTCGCGGTCGGGAAAAATTCCCCGCGCATTGCGGGAGTTGAACCCAGACCACCAGCCTTGAGAAGCGAGTTCACTAACAACTACGCTACCGTGGCTCTCTTTAAATCCGGTGCCTGAGAAAATTAATAAAAAGATTTTAAAAATTCATTCACAATTTTCAACATCTTAAAGGATTATTATCCTTTACTGTTCTCCCCAAATCCCCGTGACTTCTTCGTCTTCAGCCTTCGCCCCTAGGTAGGCATAGATCCGCAACCAAGGACTTCCAAGTCTGCCTATCTAAGGCCATCTTTTCCAGATCTCTCCACTCTCTTCCCATTTTCTTGCATTCCGTTTCCAACTCCCGTCTCCAGGTGTTCTTGGGGCTTCCTTACCTCTGTTACCTCACCTGTGATAATATAATAGCCGTCCATCGCAAGCGATGACGACAACAGTCTCAAACACGTGCTGCTGCACCTCTCTGGTGTGTGCGGAGGTGGCTGTAGAGTTCAATCCTGGAACACAATCCCCTACCACATGTGGGGCATACATGATCAAGGTTAGACATGTGGGTGTTGTGTGCTCTGTCTTTTCGCGCAGCTCGTTTTCTTTGTGCCTCAACGGCACGACGATTCTCAGTTATACGGGTTCCTTTGTGTTGTTACAGCGGTACATTTGGCGATCTGTACAAGGGATTCCCAGCACGTGTGTCTTATATCGAAGCATTTCAGAGACACTTTAAGAGTGACTTTAGAGCGCTTTTTCTCACATGTGATGTATAATGCAACAACAAAAATTCAGTTTTCGGAATATGATGTTGTTTATAAGCCAATGTTCTTTTAATATAATTATATATATATACATGTTCTTTCTCTAATCCTGCTTTGCCTAACTAAAAAGGCCTACGACAACATTACGTGGCTGTCGATATTAGATGCCTGAGGAAAGCAGTAAATAAAACAAGATGAGACCATATAAGAAATGAGGAAATTAGAAGAACAGTCGGAACAACACCTGCTATTAGATTTATTGAAAACAGAGACTCAAATGGTTTGGCCACTTGGTCAAAATAAGCCCGACTACACCAGTTGCAAGAGCATACAACCTGAAAATGGAATCATCAAGAGAAAGGGGCAGACCAAGATAAAGATTGTTGATAGAGTTACGGACATCTTAAAATTTCACAATACCACAGCATATCAAACGACCGAGCGTGCATTATCTCGAAAACCGATCATCACCTCCTACGTCCAACGGCAAAAATCAGAGAAGGACAAAAAAGGAAAGAAAGATATTGGTTTAGCCCGAGAAGAACAACATAGTAAATATGCAAAGAAATTGATAAATCAAAAACGAACTGGCATTTTGGGCCGCTAGTTGCTGCTGGATTTGTTCAGGCGGAGATCGGAGCACCCATGAACGTGTTCGGAGTGCTAAGATGATTGTTCTCATATAACTGTTTCCAGAAGACAGTTGGATAAGAATTTACTCATATTGATCGACAATGGAGGCAACCATGAATGGTGGAGCAGGAGTGTACATTAGGCACCCAGATGCTACTACTGTGTCTCTAGCGGCCTCCACTGGAAGAATATGTTCCAACTACAAAGCAGAACTTTTAGCCCTTCTGATGGCAGCACAAAATATGAATAAGATGCAAGCAACTGCAGGCAAGTTAGTATTTCTTACAGATTCACTGTCAGCTTTACAAGCCCTGGAAACTAAATCCGCTGACAGCACAGTACAAAACCTAAAAAGAGAATTTGCTCAGCTTTCAGAAAAGGCAGAAATTCACTTGCAGTGGATTCCATCTCCCTTTGACATTGCAGGCAATGAGAGTGCCGATGTCTTAGCTCAGGAGAGCAATGCCAAAGAGCAAATTTACCAACACTTGTCTTTTCAGCAGGTCAAAACCCTCATACAGAGAAAATCTGCAGTAGACTGGAAGACAAACACTGGATATGATTATGGAAAAGACTCAATCAAAGACCTAAGCAGAACAGACCAGGTCATTATACTTCGACTACGTACCTGGAACGAAAGATGCAGACTCAACAATCATTTATATAGACTAGGAATAAGTCAAACAGCTCTCTCCCAGTGTCAGCAGGCGAAACAGACATCGTAACATATCCTGCAAGACTGTCCTCTCCTGGGCGAGCTGAGCAACAACATATGGCTTCCCCAGTCGACCTGAAAACTAAGCTTTGTCGAAACCTGACAGACCTGAAGCTGACTGCCCAGTTTGTATTCCACACTAAATTAAGCGCATGACTAGAGATCACCGAAGAAGCAGAATAAGAATATAACTGATAGCTGATATGTATGCGTACACGCATGTGTATGTGTGCGAGAGAGAGAGAGAGAGAGAGAGACAGTTACACAAACTTCTAACATAATTAATTGTTCACTATTTCTGTGACAGATATACACTGGTCCTACAAAGAAGGCATTACTAACGGTAAGCTATACCCAGTAACACTAGCAATATTAATTTGTTATCGATATAAGGGAAGACTGCAGTGAAACTATATAGCAATTGCGAAACACGTAATAACAAAGTACTGTAGCTTTACAAAATACAAAAACAATAACAATACACAGCAACGTTTCGACCAAAAGGCCTTTATCAAGCAACCGATACAACAGGAGTGACGAATTTCACATCACACTACATATAGATTACGACAGAAACATCACAACGGTCCTAAAATGAAAATATGGGACTAATAACGAAATAAATGCAAAAAAACTAGAAGTGGAAAAATAAGAGAAACAATAAAAAATCAAATATATATATATATATATATGTATAACTTATATTCATTGAACATATACACATATATAATATGGAGCAGGAGAAGAGAAAGTACTAAGAAACGTAGGAATATAGTGCGTTGAGTCCATGAGGTCGCAAAGTACCATACAACGAAATAAAACGATTCTCTAGAGCTAGTTTAAATATGTTCAATATTTCAGCTCTAAGCTGGTTATCTCCGCCGTGACTAGGACAGTGATCGTGTCATACTCTCAATTTGGGGACATCTATAGCCAAGTGTTCTAGCAGTTTGTTTTGCATTCTGATAATCGTGTGTTTGAATCATCCTTACAGCGGCGTTCGGTTCATGAATGAATTTTTCAAGAAATCCCTAGGGTTGTTGCTGGAGTTACGGAGCTCGTCCTTTGCGAAATACTATCAGCAGCTGGCATGCCATGGCTGCACAGAGGGACTGTACATGTATGGAAAACCCTGTGCAATGATATCAATCCTTGGCTTTTAATCTCCCTTTTTTCCCTCAGTTTCAAAGCAAGTGAAAAATGGTGACAGAAATAGGAGTCATCATCATTATCAAGTTGCTTGTCCTGAACAGAAATTTGTCACTCTAACAGTCCTCCGGAATTTCTCTTTCTCATAAGCCAGATGTCCTGCCTCTGCAGTCGTCATGTTGAAACCATCAGTTACATCCTGAATCCATCTTCTAGGAATCTACCTAGTATATAAAATAAATGATGCATGAATCGGATGTGCTGGTCTACTTGTAGACGCATAACTGGCACAACGTGCAATCGTTCTTATGCTCGGATCATATACAAATCACAAAGATTGATTTAACAAGTGGTCGATATAGAGCAGCATTTCCTACAGTGGGCGGTACCGCCCCAGTGACGCTTAAGCCGTGGCCAACGTTACTAACGTAGTTACGTTGGCCACGCTTCTTACAGGTGTGATAGTGGGTTCAGAAGCATTTGGAGGGAGATTTTTCGTGATTTTGCGATTGAATAATCATTAAAAATTTGAATTCTGCATTTTAATTCATCTTATACCCGTCTTACACGATCCATTTGTTCATCAATTTTCTATTTCATGTATATAATCATTTGAAAATTGACCATGTATGACAGAAATATATATCAATTTTCTATGTCAAAGAGAAATAGAGAATATATATATATGGCAGGGGGCGTTGGCAAACTGTTATAATGTGGAAGTGAGGCGTTACAAAGTTTATGTTGTGCAAAGTGGGTGGTGGGCCGAAGAAGTTTGGGAATCTACGATATAGAGCGTTCACAGAAGAAGAAGAAGATTGAGAAACAAGTAATAACATTAAAGATATACTTCCTCTTCTTCGTTTGTTCTTTAGCTGAGAACTGGCATCTTTACTACTCTACCTGCGGAGCTGACAGACAATCTCCTATCAACATTCCAACACTTGGCAGTCGACTGGATGTTGCACTTAGGAATATCCAATTTCATAACTACCATCTGATTCCAGAGACGTCGTTCAAGTTGATCAATAACGGTCATGCAGGTAATATCAATATGGGTATTATCAATACAGGTGATGTCAATACAGGTGAGGTCAATGCAGGTGAGGTAAATATAGGTGAGGTAAATACAGTTGAGGTAAATACAGGTGATATTAATGCAGGTGATGTGAATACAGGTAATGATAGTACAGCTGAGGTCATTACAGGTAATGGCAGTACAGGTGATATAAATATAAGTAATGGCAATACAGGTGATGTCAATACAGGAAATGCTAGTACAGGTGAGGCCCATAAATGTAATATTAATACAGGTGAGGTCAATACACGTTAGACGTTTCATAGGGCCTGCAAGTAATTTCTCCGTACCTCTCTGTAATGGGTAACTTGCTCAATCTCTTCCATGGAATTGAGTCCACTATTTCTTGCCTCTCTCAGCAAAATTCGTCTCAGGGTTTCCTAGGCGTCCTCTCCTACTTGAACCCTTTGCCTCCCGTTTCACTGCCTGCTTTAATGTCGAGACAGTTAAAGGTGAGAGACGCAACCAGAACAGGGGTTAACTATTTTTAAAAATTAACAGAAAAAAACGAACAAATATAATGTCATAAAATTTGACCACATGTTGCAAAAGACATTGCTTGTGATGATAAACAACGTTTAGTGTATGTTGTTATTATTTATTTTTGAAAAAATAAAACAATTCTTGAAAATATTTTAACACCTTCCCTCCCTGTACCTGGGAGAAAATTTCACAAATATAAGATGTGTGCAGAATGACAAACTAGCATATGATGTACATATATCACCAATAATTATAGCATAAACCTCCACTTTTGTCTAAACTATATATAAGCAGAGATATTGCTGTTCTAATTTGAATTTATTTTTTGAAGGTTCATATTGCACGAGCCATATCTACAAAATCAATTGTGTTAGGCATTTGTAGGTGGTTCACGCTATTATTATAAAAGATATGTAGATCACATGCTGGTTTGACATTATTTGCATTTTATCAACAATATTAACAATCATCCTGGCAGTTGCTGTGGACATTTCCACTGGAAACTTCAGCATATCTGGGGGAGGTCTTCCAGAGACATACCAAGCTTCAAAGTTTCACTTCCATTGGGGTTCATCTGACTCGGAGGGTTCGGAACACACATTGAACAACAAGGCGTATCCCAAAGGAGGTTCGTTGTTGCAGTTGGCAGGTGGTGGTTGTGGCATTATTGTTATTGTCACCTGACTTCCTGTTATTGTTACCTGACTTCTTGTTATTGTCACCTGACTTCCTGTTATTGTTACCTGACTTCTTGTTATTGTCACCTGACTTCCTGTTACTGTTACCTGGCTTCCTGTTATTGTTACCTGACTTCCTGTTACTGTTACCTGGCTTCCTGTTATTGTTACCTGACTTCCTGTTATTGTCACCTGACTTCCTGTTATTGTCATCTGACTTCCTGTTATTGTCATCTGACTTCCTGTTATTGTTACCTGACTTCCTGTTACTGTTACCTGGCTTCCTGTTATTGTTACCTGACTTCCTGTTATTGTCATCTGACTTCCTGTTATTGTCATCTGACTTCCTGTGTCTATTGTAGTTACCTGACTTCCTGTTACTGTTACCTGGCTTCCTGTTACTGTTACCTGACTTCCTGTTATTGTCACCTGACTTCCTGTTATTGTCACCTGACTCCTGTTTGTACTTGACTTCCTGTTATTGTTACCTGACTTCCTGTTATTGTCATCTGACTTAGTGTTGTTGTTGTGCTGTTGTTGTGTTGTTGTTGTGTTGTTGTTGTTTACTTTCAATTCAGAGTATGTGGGATAGTTGTTAGAGCACTGTTATTTTATTTTGGGGAACGAGGATTTTAAGTCCAGTAACAGAGTAAATCTAGTGCATGCAAAGCAAAATGCCGGCCACGCAAATGTTGGACCTCAGAGATATCAGAGGAGACGAAAGATCCTGTTTATGAAGAGCACGGGAAAGCACTTTCTCGAAATGTATTCTTACCCAGAAACTATTAAGCAGAACAGGACTGGAGAAAAGAATTAAAGACAGGGTGCTTAGGGAGACTCGCTCCAGGTGTCTCCTTTTTTCGACCTGACGCCGAAAGAACAGGATTGGAGAATGGAATAGAATAGAACAGACGGTTAATTCGTAACTTTACTTTACATAAAGTTTGAAAATTTTTTTTTACAGAATGTCTAATAAAATTTTTGGTTTTTTAGAGAATGTCTGATACATTTTGTTTTTAACAGAATGTCTAGAAGAATTTTTTTCATAATGCTTAATACAGGGTATTCAAGATAATTGCAGCCCTATTGACAATTCGAAACTTGCCAGGTACACATTGAGTTGTGTTTATTTACTATTTAAACCGGTTCTGACTAGCTCGTCCCACGTTACATTTGTTCATCGCCCCTTCCCGCACTACAATTACACACCGTCACACAACCTTGACCTATACTACGTCATAACTGAACCTTCTCATTTCCATACATATATGCCAGATTAGCTCAATTCACGGGCTGCTTTTAAGTTGAACACCCTGTATAAGAATATTTTTTTTTCACAATATACTGTCGTTTAGTGATTTCACTTTCAACATGTTGTGATCTCCACTATTTCTAAATAGGGAAGATTATCAAGGAGAGAAAGGGTTAGAAATAAAGTGATCAAGAAAAAGTGATTACAGCATCTGTACTATACTTCATCAAGAAACAACACATTTAGTGATTTGTCCACATAATCAGATTACCAACAGATAGTGCGCCTCAAAGAGCATTGCTACTCCGATACAATGAAGTCAAATAAAATAAAGGAACCACATTTCATAGCTTGAGCTATGATTACCGAGCAGAGGCAATAAAAGCTGCGACCGAAATGATCCTTGAGAAAATAGGCAACGCTCGCAACAAGGTCGTGATATTTACCGATGCTCTATCGGTCATCACGGCACTCAAAAGTGTAGGCAAAACAGAGCAAAATGAGCTCAAAATGACCCTCGATGAACTAATGCGATCACGCAAACGCACCGTCATTCAGTGGATACCATCACACTGTAACGTAAGGAAACGAAGCAGCCGACAAACTGGCAAAGAAGGCGGACGACTACCTCAGACTGATCTCGAGATCAGTTATGAGGAAGCCAGAACAACCATCGGTTCGCACTATAGAAACAAATGGTCAAAAGATCATCCTCAGTACACCAACAGCGACGGATACTATGGCCTCTCTCGTAGTGAACAAGTTGCCATAATTCGCCTCCGCGCTGGTCACAACAAGCTCCGAGCCCACATTTTCCACAAATTTAAGATCGGCACAATTAGCCTGTGCCTCTGCGAAAAGGCGGACATGACGGCAGAACACGTTCTGCAAGACTGTCAACGGTTAGCAGGAATAAGAAAAAAAACATGGCCCCTAAACACAGAGCTTGGCGAAAAGCTGTACGGAGGAATAGAGTCCCTTAAATCCACGGTAAAATTCATGATAAAAGTTGGTTCATCAGTCTAGGCCGGGAACGCAAGAGAGAGAGAGAGAGAATGATACGGTGTTAGGCCCGTAATTTTCATTGATTGTCGGCACACGATGAGTGATGTGGTCAACATCACGTCGGCCGCCTTTACTTTCCAGCGCTTTTCCTGGTACCCAACTGAACTAGGTCGAGATGAGAGCTGTTATGGTCGGAAAAGTATTATACGCCGGCTGTAGAATCGAACCCTGACCCCACTACTAAGAATCTAGTTCACTAACACCTACGCTGGCCGCGTGCCCAGCGTGATCATACGCGTTGGACTACGGGTGACTAGTCCTCTGTAAGTGCGGGTTCAACTCCGTGGACTGGCAGAAAAGCTACAGGTTCCCCAGATTTACGATGTCCATGACACCGAGCCGAAGAGCTTTCAGCTCAAGTGCTTCTGGATCTACGCTACTGTGGTTCTATTTAGTAAACACAAGATAACAGATCTCATTCTCGTAAAATGAGTAACTGATATAACAGAGTCAGTGAAATACTCGACGCTATGTACGAAGTACACGCAAAAGCTCGTAATAAGCTTATAGCATGTGTTTGTGCAGACATTGATGGAACGAACCCTACCTGATTGTTCTGTGTCTAGTTAAATAACGAGCGTTTGAAAAAAAACATTCCCCGTGAGTCACTTTTTTTTAGAATGGCTCATTGGTTGTGTCCGTAAAAACGCTCGTATTGCTAGGCTGGGCGATTGGTGTCGCAAGGACTAGGTAAGTGGTTCGAGTACCGTGTTTTCATTCATTGGAAAGATAAAAAATAAAAAAATCCTGCAATATTTTTTCATCATCTTTAAAATTACATTGGGGACCTTCGCCGGTGCTACGAAGTTCGTGCACTGCCGTTGAAATCTTGCCGTGTAAGGAAGAGATCGGATCACACATAGTTACTTACCGAAGTGCAAAAATGGCAATTCAATTAATCAATCAATCAAGTTGCATGCATTTTGACAGGTTCAAGTTATCCACTACAAGAAATCTCTTCAAAAATTGACTAGAGCTTTTGCACAACCTGACGGATTGGCTGTCTTAGGATTTTTCTTTGAGGTTAGTGAATAGTTTGTGTTTTAGATTTGTATATCTCTTTAAATTAAGTACAGTTATTTAAATACCTCGGAGTCCTGGTAACATCAGATGGCAGATAGGGCGGGTGAAAGCGTTGTTCTAGAAAATGAGAACATTATATGCAACAAGTCATTGTCAATTGAGAAAGAATGAGAGTTATACATTGCTACATAGAACCAATACTGACATACGGATGCGAGTCTGAGAGTTATACAGTGCTACATAGAACCAATACTGACATACGGATGCGAGTCATGGAAAATAAACAAACAGATCGAAAAATCTCTGAGGGCCACATAAATGTGGTTTTACAGAAGAATAATGAGAATCCAATGAACGGCTAAAATGGCTAATGTTGAGGCGTTGAATGAGATCAAGACACAGAAAAAACTTATCATCAATATAAGAAAGATGTATTTATCATTTTTCGGGCATGTGATGAGGAGGGGAGGTTTATAACACATTGTGACATCCGATAAAATCGAGGGTAAGCGATACAGAAGAAGATAGAGAGACAATTTTGGATAGCCTGACTTCATGACACGGAAGAGCGTCAACATCTGAGATGATAGCAAACACCAGGGACAGAGATTTGTGGAGATCCATGATCGCCTACTCCAGCCGGCACGGCACCTGATGATGATGAAATCTTGAAGTTAGTACTAAGATCATCTTGTGGGCACACGGTTACTGCATATAGATCAATTAATGGTAAATTATTCCAAATCTCTTTTCTTGATCCGCCAATGTGGTGCTGGGGCCGCAAGGAAGCAAAGATTAGTACCACTGGGACCTAAAACGCATGTCGTAAGAGGCGACTGAGGTAACGGCCTAGGAAGCTACCTAGTAAATAAAACGTTTCGCATAAATCAGATGTGCTGGCCTGAGTGGTTAACAAGGGGTCGATACGGAGCGTTCGAAGAAGAAGAAGAAGATGAAATAAGACGTTATGAGTACGCCTGAATTTATAGTTTGGCGAACGAAGAAAAAACTCAAATTCGCAGGTCTTTTATGGCATTAAATTAAGTTCGCTCCAGTGTGTTGCCGGAGCCCGCAAGGGCAGCACAGACGGGTAACACTGCACCCTACAAGGCATGTCGTAAGAGTCGACTAAGGTAGGGGTTCGCCGTGTGCTGCCGGGGCCCGAAAGGGAAGGAAAGAATATGCAGCACCTACAAGGCATGTCGTAAGAGACGACTAAGGTAGGAGACCGGGGTGTGCTGCAGGGGCTCGAAAGGGGAGGAAAGAATATGCAGCACCTACAAGGCATGTCGTAAGAGTCGACTAAGGTAGGGGTTCGCCGTGTGCTGCCGGGGCCCGAAAGGGAAGGAAAGAATATGCAGCACCTACAAGGCATGTCGTAAGAGTCGACTAAGGTAGGAGACCGGGGTGTGCTGCAGGGGCCCGAAAGGGAGGAAAGAATAGCAGCACCTACAAGGCATGTCGTAAGAGGCGACTAAGGTAGGAGACCGGGGTGTGCTGCAGGGGCCCGAAAGGGCAGGAAAGAATATGCAGCAATGTCTACCCGTCAGGTATGTCGTTAGAGGCGGTTTAGGAGGGTTGGTCGTGGGGCTGGGTACCATGCCCCGTAGAAAGAATAAGCCAACATCGTCAACAAACATGGAAAGCACAATTATAGGAAATAACATTCAACTCTCCGAACCAGGGAAGGTCCCCAACAGGGGGACAAATGACGTATCGCTGGGAAAGCTGAAATGATCCGGTGATGTCGACTAACCTTCTTTCCTGTCGAAAAACGGTCAGAATTGGTTGCTGGAACGTGAGAACATTGCTTGAGCAGAGCAAAACAGCCCAGCTGGCAACAGAGATGAAGAACTATGGGATAAGGTACAAGATGGAAAGAAGGGATGGCAGGAGAGAAGAAGAGCTGGAAGATATTTATTAAAGACTTGTGCTCCGTTTGGAGTTGAATGGTGAAAAGAGAGAAAAATTAAGGTCTACCTCGACCGAGTGATTACCGGGGCCCAAAATTAGGGTGTAAAGAATAGAACCACTGTTACCTACCACGCATGTCGTAAGAGGCAACTAAGGAGGCTTAGTTGAAATCGGATGCACATGTCCTAAACGTGTAGAAGTCTATGCGTTTAGGGGCCTACTAAACCAATGTGTAACGTAAACACGTTCTTGGCAAAATTCAAACATGTTACAAAGAATGATTAAAATTGGTTGTAAAGGACGAACGCAAAGAAGAAGGAGAAGAAGGTCTACCTGAAAGTCATTAAGGTCGAAGAAACTCATCTTCCACTGTTGAATTGAGCTGGCATAAGAAGAGAGTGTTGCTACTAAGTATTCATTATAATTCTTCACATATCTCTTTGATTTAGATATCACCAGAGGACAACCCTGCATTAAGTTCCTTGATTGAAGGCCTGGTATCCATCAGAACACCAGGTAAGTGTATTATAACTGTCACATGTCTAGTTTTTAGGGACTCTCTGTGGCCAAAATTGAGAGCCGCTGTAGCGTAGTTGTTAGTGAACTCGCTTCGCAAGGCTGGTGGTCTGGGTTCAGCTCCCGCAGTGCGCGTGGAATTTTTCCCGACGGCTCTCAGGTCGACCCAGCCTCAACTGGGTACCAGACAAGAAAGTAAAGGCTGCCGGCGTGATGCTGACCACATCACCCATCGTGTGCCGACGGTCAATGAAAAATACAGGCCTAACACTGTATTGACCTATATATACCATGAGATATGAAAGGGTTCCTTTACGTTATTTTTTACTGTGGCCAATTAGGTAAGCCCTCTGCCTTCCGTTCTGAATGTCATGTGTTTGAATCTGGACCAAGTCCTTCTGTTCACGAGTGCATTTTTTCAGAGACCTCTAGGATTGTTGCCGGAGCTACGGAGTTCGTGCTTTGTGCAATACTCTCGGAAGGTGGCGTGCCATTTCACCGAGCCATATGGAGTAAAACCCGGTGCAATGAAGTCAATCCTTCGGCTTTAAATATGTCTAGTTTCGTCTTCTTCGTCTTCTTCCAAGTCTGTTCTCATACTCCCACCGGGTAGGTGAGATCAAGTTCCAATTCCTATCGGAGACGGACGATAAAACGTAGGTCTCGTATTCAAGTTTAGCGGGTAAAAGAACCAAAATCCACTATCCAAAATCGACAAGAGCAGGCTGGAAAGCCGCTGCCCGGGCTTTCATTAGAAAAAGATTACAAATAAAATTCCTACAACATATCTTTACCATCTTCAAAATTACATCGGGACCCTCGCCGGTGCTACAGAGTTCGTGCACTTCTGCTGAGATCTTCCTGTGTAAGAAAGAGATCGGAGCACACATGGTTACTCACCAAAGTGCAATAATTATGTTCCTATCAAATCAATCGATCAATCAATCACTCAATCAATCATTCGACCAATCAATCATTCAATAAATCAATCATTCAATAAATAGCAGGAAGCACTAGAGAAAACGGAATACGTTGTGTCACAGTTTCAGCGTGAGTTGTGGTATCTTTACCTTGATTGGCTGATTGATTGATTGATTGATTGATAGGACCATCCTCATTGCACTTCAGTGTGTAACCATGTGTGCTAATGTGGGCTTATGAGCTCTTTATATGATGTAAGCGTATGTGTCTTTATTTGATGTGGGCGTATAGCCCCTTTTTTTATGTGGGCTTATGTGTCTCTTATATGATGTGGGCTTATGTGTATTCATTTGATGTGGACGTATAGCCCCTTTTTTGATGTGGGCTTATGTGTCTCTTATGTGATGTGTGCTTATGAGCCCCTATTTGCTCACGACTGGTATAACCTCTCATTTTAGAGATTTGTTTCCGCCTGCAAAGTGCACTGAAGGATTTTATAGTACAGTGGAATGAAGGTCGCTTGTCCGAAGCTGTCAACACGCGTTTGTAGATCAATTTTTAAAAATTTTTCTCTTTAACAGAAAAACAATTACTAACCTTACCGAGGGATCGAACTCGGAACGTTCCCATTAAGAAACATAACCTGGTGGTCTCTGTGGCTAAGTAGTTAAACCCTCACCTTCAGTTCGGAAGGTCGTGGGTTCGAATCTGGAGCGAGTCGTTCTGTTCACGAGTGCATTTTTTTTCAGAGATCTCTACGATTGTTGCCATAGTTACACCGTTCGTACTTTGTGTAATACTCTCGGCAAGTTGCGTGCCATTCCTGCGGAGAGGGACTGAGCGATATGGGGTAAAACCCGGTGCAATGAAGTCAATCCTTTATCGTTGGACCCTTTTAAACACCAACTCGTTTAAAATACTGGTTAACAACTCCACACTTCGTGCAAAATAAGACTAATATATTTTTTTTCCCGATCCAGAAGCACTTGAGCAGTCAGCTCTTCGGCTCGGTGCCATAGACATCGTAACCCTTCGGTTCGGTGCCACGAGCAACGTTAATCTGGGAACCTGTGGCTTTTCTGCCAGACCGCGGAATTGAACCCGCACACACAGAGAGCTAGTCACCCGCAGTTCAACGCGCTACAAACACGCTAGGCACACGGGCGTATAAGACTAATATATAATCCGATGTTCTTCAACAGGATCTAGTATTGACTTGTCACCTTTTAGCCTCACATCTATTCTACCAACAACGAAAACAAACTTCTACCGATATTCTGGAAGTCTTACAGTACCTGGTTGCTTCCAGAGTGTAATTTGGACGATATTTAAGGATACTATTCCCATCTCAGAATCACAGGTAAGGTATTCAGGTATAGTGTTTAGGAAATGTAGTAGTTGTTGATGCTACTGACCAGTGTCGGCTCGTGACCATTTTTATTAGTGGGCCAGGCAAACATTTTTTAGGAAAAGTCATGCTTTTGGGTTACATTGTATTTTAGTATTTACTATTATTTGTATATTCCTGGAATGATATTCACTTAAAGCTAATCAGTATCACGTTAAAAGCTAATCAGTATCACGTTAAAAGCTAATCAGTATCACGTTAAAAGCTAATCAGTATCACGTTAAAAGCTAATCAGTATCACGTTAAAAGCTAATCAGTATCACGTTAAAAGCTAATCAGTATCACGTTAAAAGCTAATCAGTATCACGTTAAAAGCTAATCAGTATCACGTTAAAAGCTAATCAGTATCACGTTAAAAGCTAATCAGTATCACGTTAAAAGCTAGTCAGTATCACGTTAAAAGCTAGTCAGTATCACGTTAAAAGCTAGTCAGTATCACGTTAAAAGCTAGTCAGTATCACGTTAAAAAGCTCAATCAGCTATCACGTTAAAAGCTAGTCAGTATCACGTTAAAAGCTAACCAGTATCACGTTAACCAGTATCACGTTAAAAGCTAATCAGTATCACGTTAAAAGCTAGTCAGTATCACGTTAAAAGCTAATCAGTATCACGTTAAAAGCTAGTCAGTATCACGTTAAAAGCTAGTCAGTATCACGTTAAAAGCTAGTCAGTATCACGTTAAAAGTAATAATTATGGAAATAATAAAATAACGTTACACATAATTTTTTGGTGGGGCTCGGCCCCATCTGCCCTTATTGATAAGCCGCTACTGCTACTGATGTTAAAAAAACGGTCGTTACTGTTGTAATATCACTTTGTTTAGAGCAGTGTAGGACAGAGAGGGACATGAGCCTGAGGAAATTAACGGTCGCGTGGCTTATGCAATCGCTGCGAAACTGTGCAGGTTAGGATTTTTCTTTATGCCTTGGACATAAAAAAACTCTTTGACCTTATCGGGGGTTGAACCCGGGTCTCCCAAAACGAAAGCCCTGATCTACACGTGTATGCTGCCATCGACAAAGTGGGGGCCTAATTTCAACAAGGGTTTAACGTAAGTCGTTCTTGTTAAAGATCAGTTATATATATCACAATAAGAATGATGCAGGGTGTTCAACATAAAAGTAGCCCGGTTGACTAATCAAAGCCTGTAAATTAGGCTACTTATAATTTGTCGCACCAAAGAACGAACGCGTAGAAGAAGAAGTAGAACCCGGGTCTCCCGAAT
Source organism: Arion vulgaris (assembly GCA_020796225.1). Taxonomy (NCBI): domain Eukaryota; kingdom Metazoa; phylum Mollusca; class Gastropoda; order Stylommatophora; family Arionidae; genus Arion; species Arion vulgaris. The sequence goes on from CM036775.1 coordinate 20,244,726, forward strand.
TGGAACCCGTGCTCTAATCCCTTTGACCAGGCTCTCCGCCGTTGTTGCTACAACATCATCAAATATAGCATAAGTAACTGCAAGTAATAACAGTAGGGGTAGCAGAAAATGTCACTAGTGACAACTGTTATAAGAAAGAGAAGATGGAGATATGTTGGGCACACCTTGAGGAGAAATGATCAACAAATATCACAGCAGGCATTGAAGTGGGATGCAAAGGGTTCAAGAAAGAGAGGTCGACCTAAGGAGACCCTGAAACGAACTTTGCTGAGAGAGGCAAGAAATATCGGTCTCAGTTCCATGGAGAAGATTGAGCGAGTTGCCGAGGATAGAGAGGTATGGAGAAATTACTTGCAGGCCCTATGTAACGTATAACGGTACGAGAGGAATTATTATTATTATTATTAGCAGAAAATGTAGTAGTAGCAGCTTAAAATGGGAACAGTTGTCAAAGACCGATGCATCTGGAGATAGGAGGTGCGCAGTGAGCTACATCATTAGTAACTGCATCAAGATTCAAGTGTCAACAATCTGTTGCAGAAGGTCTACGTGAGATGGGCAGGTCATGTTGCTCGGATGCCTGCTAAACGCATCCCAAAACATTTGATGTATGGCGAGCTTGAAGGGTTGGGGGAGCAGACGTTCAGCTGATGGACAGAAAAAAAACATTAACTCTTAGTGGACCAGAGCATGCGCCATGTTTTTACACGCCATTTGCTTGTAGAATAAAAAGCGCCCTTTAGTGTGGCTCCTGGTAAACAGACGTCCAACCCAAAGCCACGTAGTGTGGCGTTTGACGTTTAGAAAGAGTTAAAGAAACTCTTAAAGTGTCTCTGCAATACTTCGACATAGACACCATATGCTGGTAATCCCTGGCGCAAGATCGACAAATGTGGCGCTGTAACAAAGCAAGAGGAGCTCGCATAGCTGAGAATCGTCAGGACGTTGAGGCACAGAGAAAGCGAGCTCTGCGAAAAACAGAACGTACAACACCCACATGTCTTATCTTGATTATGTACGCCCCACCTGTGGTAGGGGATTGTGTTCTAGGATTAGACTCTACAGCCACCTCCGCACACTCAAGAGAGGTGCGGCAGCACACGTCTGAGGTTGTTGTCATCATCGCTTGCGATGGACGGAAGATATAGTAGTAGGAGCACAGTAGCAGCTTCATGTAAACAGTCATCAAGACAGATGTATCTTCAGATTGAGTGCGCAGTGTGTGTAGCACAGTAACTACATCACCATCAGTAGTAGAAGGAGTAGCAGGAGCACCAGTAGCAGCTTACAGGAAACAGTCACAAACGAAAGTTGTATCTGGAGAAAGTAGGTGCGGAGTGGGCTGTAGCATCAGTAACTAAAGCACCATCGGTAGTAGAAGTTGTGGTAGTAGGAACAAAAGTAGCAGCTTCACATCTAAACAGTCACAAACGTAAGTTGTATCTGGAGAAAGTAGGTGCGGAGTGGACTGTAGCATCATCATGATCCTTGTTGAAAGTTTTGTATTATAATTGTGTATGATGAGTCTCAGTCTGCGTCTGTAGCTTAAACGGTAATGAGCTCGATCAAAACCCAATGGTACATGGTTCAAAACTTTGCGGCACTTAGTTTGGAAGCAAAGTCGTGTCTGTGAATTTTTACGAACGGTAAAAATAGACCTCCTGATTCAGAAAGCAACGACAAACTACTGAACGTATAAGTGATGCATAGAAAATTGACGACTCGTTTAGTGTTGTTGATGTCTAAATAATGTAAAGGATATGTCTAGATTTTCATTTTCATCAGATAAGTTCTTTAGAAATATTTTTACACAAATATAATAAAATGAATATTGTAAACATTTTTGTAATATTAAATGTTTTAGTTTGTGAGTGATCTAGTCGAAAATTTGGTACTGCTAGATGGGTTTGTCAAGTGGCATGTCGTATAGTATTAGTTAGCGCAATTAGTACTAAATTTGAAAAACACGATGTGACCGATTTTTATTCTTTGTTACGTTTTCCAGATTAAAAAATATATAAATGTTAAAAGATTTTACCAATCTGCAGTTTTTTCCAGATACCCCTATGATTGTTGCTGAAGCTACGGAGCTCGTGCTTTGTGCAATACTCTCGGCAGGTTGAGTGCCATTTTGTGGAGAGGGGCCGAGCCATATGGGGTAAAATCCTGTGCAATGAAGTCAATCTTTCAGATATAAAACCCTAAAACCCTTTAACTCCTTGTAGACCAGCAGCTACACTAAGTCACGTTTTTACTCTATAATGGTGTTTGCCCTGGTTCACTAAGAGTTAATATAACTTTGATGTAGATAAAAACTGAAAATTGGATCAGAATGCATTGGTGTAAATTTATAACTAATTTTACATGAAACAATGACTGGCGCAGTGAGCGGCAGTTGGTTAATTTTAATAAACAATCTTGGTGCACATTGCGGCAGTTGGTACGGAATAAGTTAAAATTGATAGTGGATACTGTTTTCCTCATATCTATGTTATCTCCCACAGCTTGCTGCCTTCAGACTGCTGGAATCCTCAGAAGAAGATGTTGATGGAAGCAGACTTCAGTTGGTAAACAACTACAGATCTGTACAAAACCTCAACAATCGAGTCGTCACGAGAAGCTTTTCAGGTAGGCACTAAGTAGTAGACTGCAGCATAATAAAGGCAACCTCCTTAAACATAAGGTCCTAAGTAGGGGAAGAATTAGATGTCTCACAATAGTTATCCCTAATAGGCGGGCGTGTTCGTAGCGCGTTGGACTGCGGGTTACAAGCCCTCTGTGAGTACGGGTTTAATTCCGTGGGCTGACAGAAAAAGCCACAGTTTCTCCAGATTTACGGTGTTCGTGGCACCGAACCGAAGGGTTACGATGTCCATGGCACCGAGCCGAAGAGCTGAAAACTCAAATGCTTCTGGATCGAAAAAAAATTTAAAATCCCTAGTAGTTAGATGTGAACTGATCCACTTTATTACTGGGACGATTTCTGGGAATTTCCACAAGCTTATCAGCCTATGGTTACAGGAGACTGTGTTTTAAAATATGTTTGATAGAAAAAATTTGGGTAGTTTACTGTAGTTTTAAACTTCTTCTTCGAACGCTTCATATCGACCACTTGTTAATCACTCTGTGTGATTTATATGTGATCTGAGTCTAAGAACGATTGTACGTTGTGCCAGTTATGCACCTACAAGTAAGTCAGCACAGCCGATTTCTGCGATGCTATTTATTTACTAGGGTAGCTTTCCTAGATCCTACATCAGTCGCCTCTTACGACATGCCTTGTAGGTCGGAGTGGTACTATTCTTTGTTTCCCTTGCAGGCCACGGTACCACACGGGTGGGATTTTAAAACTATTCCTTGAGTGATGGTCAATTATTAACAATGAAGAAGCAAAAACCATCACCAATGGTACTATAAAGCAAAGGGGGAGAAAGAACACACAAAACAGGGACGTGCGTTGCTATGATACAGGAGGAGGCCAAATCAAGCGGCACCGTAAGAGGAGGATGGGGGGGGGCGAATAAGCAGGAAAATCCAAATTACAATTGAAGGTTATTTTAATGAAAAAACATTTAATTAGCGGCATTTCGAAGACTTGCATCATACTGAGAAAATATACCGCACCTCCCTGACACAAAACACAGCAAAGAAGATGGATATTACAAACTGTCCAGAAAGGACCAGCCTGTCATACTTCGTCTTCGGAAGGGTCAGAACAGAATAAGACATCACCTATACACTAGATTCAAGATAGGCACCAGCAACCTGTACCATTGTGACTTGGCGAATATGACGACGGAGCATGTCCTACAGAACTGCCCCAGTATGCAGACATGAGAAGAAAGAGGTGGCCCACTTAAACTATCGTCCAAGACATATTGTATGACGTGACTGACAATCTGAGACAGACGGCAGACTGTATTAGAGAATCCGAAATCCCAATCTAGTGAGAAATCAGAAGAAGGAAGAAAAAGACGATTAAAATAATACTGATATTTTTTAGTATTAAGTTTAAGTTTTGAAACAATATAATATTGTTTTTGCATGATCTACGGTTTCTAAAAATGAATCATTTTAATTTTGCACTACTCGAGTGGAAGGGTCATTTGACGTGACAAAAATGATTTTCGGGAATTACCACTTGAGCAAGTAAACCTTAGCTTACACAGAGGGCTGTGGTCTCGTTTGATTTTTTCTTTCTTTTGCCTTCCCAGTGTTACCAGGCTTTTTCCTAGTGTCCTGGATTTTATGTTTTGTCTTGTTCTGCTGTAGTGGCTTCCGTGATAGTAATTTTTACTTTTAGACACTATTTTACTTTGCCATATATCCTTCTTTTTCGTGGTCTCTCTCACCTTCTTTTTCGTGGATTTCTTATCTCCTTTTCCCTGATGTTCTATTGTAGAAGCCTGGTATACAGTTTGAGTGTGGTTTGCATTCTTATTAAGTGGCAGAACCACTTCATTCTTTGTTTCTTAATGTAATTCAAGCAAGGTTCTGTCCCAATTTTCATTGTTATGCTGCTGAATATCTTCTCTGGTGTTGGTAGTAACTGTTTTGTAGGCCTCTCATTTCACATGTAGCTATTATTGCTTTTAGACAGGACTCTGCTATGTCATTTATCCATCTTTTTCCATCCTACCTCTCTCCTTCTTCCCTGATGTTCTGTTGTAGAATGTTCTGTATAGAATGGAGTTTGGATGCATTCATATACAGTGTATGAACCACTTCATTCTTTGGTTATCAATGTGATTAAAACAAGGTTTATGTTTGTACATGCTTTTATAGTTAATTTTTTAATCACGTTAAATCTATTATCGTTTCAGATACGTCTGCTTCCAGAACATACTACATTGTTCGTGATAGCTTATTGCACGAAGAATAACCACAGTTGTCTCTCTTTGTTTCGGATCTAACACCAGTTATTTCCCTTTGTTCATGATCTAACACTATGTGGGACAATTTTGAACTTTGACCTAATGTCACTTTAACTAAGTTTAATAAAGACCAGTTCTCAAGAATTAATCTATTTCTGTTTGTTGTACACGCTCTGATATAACCAATAAGGTTTGCCTAGTTGAAAGTGCCTCGGCTAAAGAAGCTTCTACTAAACAAACAATGTCTGTGTCTGTGATCTCGTATTAAAATTAAAGATATTCAAAATGATGAAGAATTTGTTTTTAATTTTTAAATCTCGTTTTGTTTTGGCTATATCGTTGAAGAAATCTGGTCAGTTACTGGGTTGTGTTGCAAAATGAAATACTCAAAACATAAAATAATACATAAAATAAAACATAAAATAAAACATAAAATGGAAGATGCGGTTTATTCAAGGATGACGGATGAAGTTTTAAAAAAAAACTAATACTAATTTGTGATGGTTACTCAACTGACGTCACAGCATTGAGGAAGACACATATGTGTTCAGTCTCCCCAACAGATTGAGGTTATGCAAACTGCTGGTTTCTAACGAGGGTCCCCGATGTAATTTTGAAGATATTTTGTAGACATGTTATTTGTATATATTTTTCCAAATGAATTTAACCCGAGCAGCGGCTTTCCAGCCTGCTCTTCTTGATTTTCAACTGTTAAGGGTTCTTTTACGTACTAAAAATGAACACGGGACCGTCTCCGATAGGACTAGGAACTCGATCTTATCTACAATGAGATCTGGAATCTCTGGAAAAATATCCAGATGGCTCTACGAGGGAACGAACGGAATACTTTTGCAACGAGAGACGAACATCTAACCTCTACGCCAAACAAGTAGACTCAGAACACATTAACAAAAAAATGAGAGACGGAAAAGAATGACATACAGTACTCAGCAGTGATTTGGATCCGTTGTGATTCTTGGACATGTTTCTGATGCTGCAGGTTCGCTTAATTACTTCTTTGACATCAAGGACATAGGTCTACCCTGGCTACACAATCCGGTACCTGGTTGGGAATTTACCGGAGATTATCTTGCTAAACCAGTTAGTGATCTGTTTGAAAGAATTTGATTGTTGTATTCATTGACATTGAGAATGATCTGACCATCAGAAGTGTAGCCCTTGTACAATTTTGTAAATTATTCCTTACAAATCTCATGCACTGCTAAAATGACAAATGTGGAGGTGTTGAATAAGGTCAACACAGAAAAAACGTGTTCTCAATATAAGAAAGAGGTATTTATCCTTTTTTTCGGACTGTGTTGAATTCACGGTACGACCAAGGATTTTTTCTGTTGCGGGCATACTGAAAAATCATAACCTGAAATGTTTCGCGGCGACTGCACTAGCCATGCAGTCATTACATTCCTCAGGCTCCCGTCCCACCTGTCCTACACTGCCCTAAAAAGCGGTACTACAAGAAGTAAAGACAGTTTTTTTATGAGAAAGGTAGACTTAGAACACATTGTAACAACCGGTAAAATTGAGGGGAGACGAGACAGAGGAAGACAGAGAGAGAATTTTGGATACCCTGACTTCATGGCACGATAGATCGTCAACATCTGAGGTGATAGCAAACACTAGAGACAGAGATTTGTGGAGATTCATTGTCTCCTACGCCAGCCGGCACCTGATGGTTCATATCAGGTTCACCGTCGTAGTTAGAAGATAATAAGAAGTTTAAAGAGCCCCAGATCAATAGCTAGATCAATAGATAGATCAATAGCTAGATCAATAGCTAGATCAATAGCTATATAAATAGCTGTATCAATAGCTAGATCAATAGCTAGATCAATAGCTAGACAGTGTGCAAGTATTAGAGGTTCCCGGGAAAAAAAAACCATATTACCAAATACATGATTCGAACCACAACCCCTTATTTCTGACGGCATCCATTGCCTAGCCCAACAATACGAGCGCTATTATGGAACACAACCAGCTAGCTCTAAAAAATTAACCGTTATAATTAGAAGCTAATATATTTCTTTAAAGAATAGAAGCTGCCCCTGATGCTTTGCTTGTTGTTTGTTTTATCATTCTATTTCGGCCGATAAGCTTCTCGAAAATTGTTCGAAGTTGATGAGGGCAAGTGTGAGAATTTGATTGCGCTGTTCGATTTATTGGTGGGGTTGCATCTGTTCAAAGATAGTGGTCGTGGAGCGATTAGTTGGTGGTGGGATTGTTTGTGAATCACTTCGATATATACTTTCAGATAGTGGTCGTGGAGCGATTAGTTGGTGGTGGGACTGTTTGTGAATCACTTCGATATAGACTTTCAGAAATTGAAGTTGTAGAGTTAAAACAGGAAGATTCTGAACCATGAACTAGAAACGGAACTATTTCTTGATAGACATTAAACTTGTTTATTGGTGATAATTGAGATGATGTCTCCACTATTGGTTCAGTTGTACGGCCTGTTGGTTCAGTCGTACGACTAGTTGGTTCAGTTGTACGACTAGTTTGTTCGGTTGTACGACCTGTTGATTCAGTTTTACGATTTATTAGTGCAGTTGTACGACCTGTTGATTCAGTTTTACGACCTATTAGTTCAGTCGTACGACCTGTTGGTTCAGTTGTACGACCTGTTGGTACAGTTGTACGACCTGTTGATTCAGTTTTACGACCTATTAGTTCAGTCGTACGACCTGTTGGTTCAGTTGTACGACCTGTTGGTTCAGTTGTACGACCTGTTGGTTCACTTGTACGACCTGTTGGTACAGTTGTACGACCTGTTGGTACAGTTGTACGACCTGTTGGTACAGTTGTACGATCTGTTGGTACAGTTGTACGACCTGTTGGTTCAGTTGTACGACCTGTTGGTTCAGTTGTACGACCTGTTGATTCAGTCGTACGACCTGTTGGTTCAGTTGTACGACCTGTTGGTTCAGTTGTACGACCTGTTGGTTCACTTGTACGACCTGTTGGTACAGTTGTACGACCTGTTGGTACAGTTGTACGACCTGTTGGTACAGTTGTACGATCTGTTGGTACAGTTGTACGACCTGTTGGTTCAGTTGTACGACCTGTTGATTCAGTCGTACGACCTGTTGGTTCAGTTGTACGACCTGTTGGTTCAGTTGTACGACCTGTTGGTTCACTTGTACGACCTGTTGGTACAGTTGTACGACCTGTTGGTACAGTTGTACGACCTGTTGGTACAGTTGTACGATCTGTTGGTTCAGTTGTACGACCTGTTGGTTCAGTTGTACGACCTGTTGATTCAGTCGTACGGTCTGTTGGTTCAGTTGTAGGACCTGTTGATTCAGTTGTACGACCTGTTGATTCAGTTGTAGGACCTGTTAATTCAGTTGTAGGACCTGTTGGTACAGTTGTACGACCTTAAGGCTGTTTATTGCTGATATTACGATGTGTTCACGTTTGGTTCAGTTGTATGACCTAGCGACAATGCTGGCTGTGAATTAGATTCAAGATTGACACCAACGATTGAAACTGTGTCGTTTATGGTTGATGTCTTTGAAACATCATGTGTCGTAATTTTGTCCCATAGAATTGTCTTTCTTATTGCCAAACCGTCAATATTGTCGTTAAAGCTACGCTTAACTACTCTACCATTGAGTGGCTGGATTGGTCGCCAGTTATCAACGAGTCGTGATGAAGTGTAGGAGAGATTCTGTCCCATATCACTTAGGTTGTGTTTCTTGTCAAGAAGGAGAGATCGTAGGGTTTCCAGCTGAGGAAATACGGTAATTAGAGAATCACTTTGTGGTTTTCAATACTATGTGTACTTCACATTGATATGGTTAGATGGTTAGTTTGGTTACTCGATGATATGGTTAAATGGTTAACTTGGTTACTGAACGATATGGTTAAATGGTTAGTTTGGTTACTGAACGATATGGTTAAATGGTTAATTTGGTTACTGAACGATACGGTTAAATGGTTAGTTTAGTTACTGAACGATATGGTTAAATGGTTAATTTGGTTACTGAACGATACGGTTAAATGGTTAATTTGGTTACTGAACGATATGGTTAAATGGTTAATTTGGTTACTGAACGATATGGTTAAATGGTTAATTTGGTTACTGAACGATACGGTTAAATGGTTAATTTGGTTACTAAACGATATGGTTAAATGGTTAGTTTGGTTACTAGATTATATTTTTAACTGGTTAATGTGACTACTCGACACTATTGTTAACTGGTTAATGTGACTACTAAACAATATGGTTAAATGGTTAATGTGACTACTGGACAATGTATGTAAGTTCACTCAGGGTAAATACATAGATCTATCTAGTTAAATTAATGACTTTATTAAATTAAACTGAACAATTTCGTAAACTAACATCTAAGTTCAGAAGTCATCATCGCAATTGCTCTGTGTTCGGTCAATGGTCAATTTCAGCCTTCAGCTCCAGAGGTAAATAGCGAAACACGTACAAACATGACTTTGTTTGTCGTGTTTCATTTCAAGTTTTACTGCAGTCTTCCCCCTATTTCGATATTCGAGCTCCAGAGGTAGATCACTTACGCAGTAGACCAGTCGATGAATACTAATTTTGTCCGAAATTGTAAACTTCTGGTAGTAATGTTCAACTGGTTGACTAAAGCATCAACTTTGCCGGAGCTATCACTACTGTCCGTAGGTTTAACCATGCCGAACGGATCAAAGGGTAGGGATGAGACGAAAAAGGGCATATTAGCTGGCATGGCTATGATATCAGAGGGAGCTGCCATGGACCGAAATGAGATTCTTAACGCAATGAGAGAGTCTTTCCGGATGGAGGAGTTTCGGGGTTGTGAATATCAGTCGCTGATCGGATTGAGAGAGATGGATGTCAATATTGGTACATCCCGGAAAAAAAACGATATACTAAATATGCGAAACTATTGATTAATGAGAAACGAACTGGCGTGTTGGACCGCTGGACGCCGCTGAACGCCGCTGGACGTCGCTGGATTTACTGGGACGGAGATCGGAGCACCTATAGACATGTCCGGAGTGCTATGATGATAGTTCTCGATAATTGATAACGAAGAAGGACCCAATTCACTAGAGCAGCGAAAGACAAAAACAGAAAACCATGACCCAGGGTAACAGCCCAGGTAACAGCCTAGGTAACAGCCCAGGTAACAACCCAGGTAACAGCCCAGGTAACAGCCCAGGTAGCAGCCCAGGTAACAGCCCAGGTAACAGCCCAGGTAGCAGCCCAGGTAACAACCAGGTAACAGCCCAGGTAACAACCCAGGTAACAGCCAGGTAACACAGGTAACAACCAGGTAACAGCCCAGGTAACAACCCAGGTAACAGCCCAGGTAACAACCCAGGTAACAGCCCAGGTAACAACCCATGTAACAATCCATGTAACAGCCCAGGTAACAGCCCAGGTACAGCCCAGGTAACAGCCCAGGTAAAGCCAGGTAACAGCCAGGTAACAGCCCAGGTAACAGCCCAGGTAACACCCAGGTAACAGCCCAGGTAACACAGGTAACAGCCAGGTAACAGCCAGGTAACAGCCCAGGTAACAGCCAGGTAACAGCCCAGGTAACAGCCCAGTAACCGGTAACAGCCCAGGTAACAGCCCAGGTAACAGCCCAGGTAACAGCCCAGGTAACAGCCCAGGTAACAACCCAGGTAACAGCCCAGGTAACAGCCCAGGTAACAGCCCAGGTAACACAGGTAACAACCCAGGTAACACCAGGTAACAGCCAGGTAACACCCAGGTAACACCCAGGTAACCCGGTAACAGCCCAGGTAACAACCCAGGTAACAGCCAGGTAACAGCCAGTAACAGCCCAGGTAACACCCAGGTAACAGCAGGGTACAGCAGGTAACAGCCCAGGTAACAACCCCGGTAACAGCCCAAGTAACAGTGTAACGACAAAAGAAGAAGAAAAAGAATAATTACCTGCGACATCGAAATGTTCTGCACTTCAGCAAACACAGTCCAGGTAACTGTCTCAAAACATGCAGGTGTTGTCAGTGACCCGTTGTATCTCCAATACCGTGACATGTCTTGGGGCAGGAGATCTCGTAAATGGAGGTTACTAATCGTGGTAATTTCTCCTGAAGACAGGTAGAAAACATCTTTTTCCAAGAAAATTAGATTGGTAACACTCAAATATCGGTTTGATATTGAAAGTAGTAGTTGTAGTAGTAGTAGTAGTAGTAGTAGTAGTAGTGATAGTGGTAGTATTAATAGTAGTAGTAGTAGTAGTGGAAATAGTAGTAGTAGTGTGGAAATAGTAGTGGTAGTGGTAATAGTAGTAATAGTAGTAGTAGTAGTGGTGAAATAGTAGTAGTAGCAGTGGTGGAATAGGTGGTAGTGTAGTGGGGCGGTAGTAGTGGAAATAGTAGTAATAGTAGTAGTAGCAGTGGTAGTAGTAACAGTAGTAGCTGCAGACAGTGTAGTAGTAGTAACAAGTGACTAAAGAGTTTGTAAAGAGACCAAGGGAAAGCACGAAGTGCTAAAGAATATCAGAAATAAATAGACAAGTATTAGGGGTCTCTAGAAAAAAATAATTTTTAAAACACAGAATTCAAAACAAAACATTACTTCTTACGGCACCTATTGTCAAACCCTGCAAGACGTGTACGTACCTGTATGTAAAATGTGTATACGTGTGTGTATGTATGTGTGTATGTGTGTGTATGTATGTGTGTATTTTGGCTCATATACCAGAACAAAAAACTTATCGCGTATGTTTGTGCAAACATTGTTCGTTCTTCTTCAAACGCTTCCTATCGACCACTTGTTAACCACTCTGTATGATTTGTATGTGGTCTGAGCATAAGAGCGATTGTACTAGTTGTGCTAGTTATGCGCCTACAAGTAGGACAGCACATCTGATTTCTGCAACGCTTTTTAATTTACTAGGGTAGCTTCCCTAGGTTCTACATCAGTCGCCTCTGTCTTGTAGGTCGGAGTGGTTCTATTCTTTGCTTCCCTTGCGGACCACGGCACCACACAGGCTATTGTTTGATGGAACCTGAACCGGTGTTTCTGTGTTCTGTAGTCGATGCTGTTTGAAAAAGACATGACTAAGTGAAGCTATTTTTTTAGAGCTAGCTGGTTTTGCTCTGCAAAAATACTCATCTGTAGGTCTATGCAATGGGTGCCGTAAGAAGAAAGGTTGTGGTTCAAATCCTGTGTTTAGTAATGTGTTTTTTCCTGAAGCCCCAATACATGTTCCATGTCTATTTATTGAGCATTTAGATACTGGGATGTAGCGGGAAGAAGGTTGGCAGTATGTACCTGCTTTGCGGACATGTCGTAAAGCCTCGTCGAGAACTGCAAAAGTCGGGTTGTCTTTGTCGCTAAGCTGTGGACAATAGTGTTAAAATGTATCAAGACAGTTGCAAAATAATGATTTAAAATATATCATCATCGTCATCATCATCACCATCATCATCATCGTCATCGTCCTCCTCATCGTTATCGTCATCAGCGTCATCGTCATCATCATCGTCGTCATCACCATGATCGTCATCATCCTTCTCATCACCATCATTATCATCATCCTCATCATCATCATCATCATCATTATCATCATCATAACCATTATCATTGTCACCATCATCATCATTATCATCATCATCATCTAGCTTGGCTTTGATGGAATTCAGCCATCATGACAGCAGCTCTAAATACATCCCTGCCCAGCGTGAAGAGACCATCATCTACTGCAGTCATACTCAAACTTGTCCACATGTTCACCTTGGCCTACCTCTTTCCCCGTCTGCAAGGTATCATGCCCACAGAATGATCTTCTCCCCCGTATCATGTCGTTATATACGTTCACAGTATTTCATTTCTCTCATTTTAACTTCTTTACTAACCACTTCTCTCTAGTTTCAAGCTGTTGGTAAATGACTAATTAATTGACTAACTGTTAGGACAATCATCATTGCACTTCGGTGAGTAACCATGTGTGCTCCGATCTCTTTCTTACACAGGAAAATCTCAGCTGCAGTGTACGAACTCTATACCTCCGGCGAGGATCCCCGATGAAGATCGTAAAGATATTTATATAGGAATTTTATTTTTTAATCTTTTCTAATGAATTTTGTCAGGTCAGCGGCTTTCCAACATGATATTCTAGATTTTGAACTGATGTCATTGCATTGCTGAGGCCTCAATGGGAGCAAATAATAGTAACACTGCTACATACAAGGCATGTCGTAAGAGGCGACTGAGGTAGGGGCCTAGGGAAGCTAACCTAGTAAATAAAAGCATTGCAGAAATCGGATGTGCTGGCCTACTTGTAAGTGCATAATTAGCACAACGTACATTCGCGTTTAGGCTCAGATCCCATACAAATCTTAAAGAGTGGTTAACAAAAGGTTGATATGAAGCGTTCGAAGAAAAAGTAGTCACAGCGATACATCAAGAAACAAAGCCACTATGTTCTGATATAACCAAACGAGACATACATCTTAGGATGAAAGAGGCGTGCGTCGGTCAAATAGAGGCCTAATCTACCACATCACAAACAACCAAGCAATAAAATGAATGTTTCGTTTATCCGATTCTCATTAAAACGGTATTCCAATTCCTGTTACCATGCTTACCTCAAAGAAAACACCAAGAACTGCAAAACCATCGGGTTTTGTCATTGCTAATTTGGAATTACCGTACTTCTCAGCAAAATTGACAACATGCATCTGAAATGTCATGAAATAGTAAGTTACTCGTGTTATAGTACTACTATATTACTATTGCTACTGTATGTATGGCCCTTTTCATCTTTACAGACGGTCAATAGGCAAGTGTTTTACTGTGACAACTTCTGAGTTTTCGCTTTTCTCTCTTGTTGTTCAGCTCGTATATAAGTCTCTTCTCAAAAGACTCTGCGCCCTTCCGTAATTTGGCTTTCCACACAACTCTGTCATCAGCTAGTCCCTCCCATGTGCTGGGATCTATAGAAAAGTTTTTCATTGAGGTTTTGCAGACATCTTTATATCTGAGCAGTGGTCTACCCTGGTGCCTCTTCCCCTCGAAAGTTCACAGAACAACATTTGTTTTGGTATGCGATAAGTTTCCATTCTTCTCACATGTCCCAACCATCTTAGTCGTCTACTGCTGAGCATGACCATGATGGAAGGCAGATTTGCACGTTGTAGTACTTCAGTATTGGTTATCTTGTCGTACCACCTGATATTGCTACTACTACTGCTACTATTACATTACTATATGCTATTACTCCAGCTACTACTCCTGCTACTACTACTGCAAGTACTATCCCTACTACTATTACTACTACTACCTCTACTACTATTACTATTACTACCACTACTACTATTGCTACTACTACTCCTACTACTGTTACTACTACTACCTCTACTACTATTACTACTACTACCACCACTACTACTATTGCTACTACTACCTCTACTACTATTGCTACTACTACCCCTACTACTACTGCTACTACTACCCCTACTACTATTACTACTAAAATACAATTTCCAGTTTCCATTTCAGACATCAGGTATGACGTCACATCACTTCATATTTCGAGGTCCTAGTGTGCATGAGATAGGAGAGCCAATTTCTTTTCTCACGTCTGAAACGTCGAGTTTGGAATTCAACCAACAACCCTCTTGTGTCCTAGTCGATAGATGGACGCTTATTAAGTATTATGATAATCCGTTCACGTTAGCAGATATAAATAGAAACAAAAACATATAAAAAAACTATTGTTACTGCTTGTAAAACCGTTTTTTATGACGGTGTAGGGTAGGACAGGGGAAACTTGAGCCTGTGACATTTAATGGTCGCATGGCTAAAGCAGTTGCCCGAAACTGTTAAATTAAGAGTTTTCTTCGTCCGAGTGGTTACCGTGGTCCAAATTTGGGGAGTAAAGAATAGAACCACTGTTACCTGCCACGCATGTCGTAAGAGGCGACTAAGGAGGTTTGGCTGAAATCGGATGCATGTGTCCTAAACGTGTAGAAGTCTATGCGTTTAGAGGCCTACCAAACAATGTTCAACGTATACACGTTCTTGGCAAAGATCAAACAAATCACAAAGAGTGGTTAAAATTGGTCATAAATAACGAACAAAGAAGAAAAAGAAGGAGTTTTCTTTATGCCCCAGACAGAAAACAATTTGTTAGCCTTACCGGTAATTGAACCCGGTGATTGAGCCCGGGGATTGAGTATGGGGGCCCAAGCTCTACTCCATTAGACCAATCGCTCAACGTTAGCAGGTGTACATACCTCTAAAGGATATTTCCTTCCATTGACTGCATGCTCGCTGCCGATGTTAACATTGCTGCCCCAGTGGAAATGAAACTCAACAGTTTTATATCTCTCACTAAGTCCTCCACCATACACTCGCATATCTTCACTCAACACTCCAACCTTAGCTGGAAGAGTCAGATGTTGGGATATTATATAATGTATGATTTGTAAGAAATGATTACTCATGAATATAAAGAAAACAGAGGTAGCGGTTATCTCTAAGAAACAGGAAACACCAACATGTAATATCAAAATAAACAACACAACACTGAAACAAGTCCATCGATACAAGTATCTGGGAACATTTCTAACATCAGATGGAAGATGTAAAACAAAGATTAGTTGTAGAATAGCTCAAACGAAAGCAGCTTTTATGAAAATGAAGAACACACTATTCGTGAACTCACTACCAATGACGGTGCGAAAACGAATACTCCAGTGTTATATTGAACCAATACTTATGTATGGCAGCGAATCATGGACAATGAATAAAGAATCAATACGATCATTGGAAGCCACAGAGATGTGGTTTTACAGAAGAATGCTGAAAATTCCAGGGGCAGCGAAAGAAACAATTGACATGGTGTTTAATCAGGCCTGCTCACAAAGAAACCTTATCAAAAGAATACGAATTCGACAATCAAAGTTCTTCGGGTATACAATGCGAAGAGAAGGTTTAGAACATTTGATAACAACAGGTTAATGTTCAGGGAAGGAGAGATTATGGAAAACAGAGGGAGAAGATGTTGGAGTGTCTGACATCTTGGTTCGACAAAAGATCAACGTCAGAACTGATTACCTGACGAAGGAGGAGTAGAGAGACTGACCGCTACGCCAGCAGGCATGGCGCTTGATTGATTGATTGATTGTATGAAAGTCAATACATTGATAAAATAAAACATTTGATAGAAAAGAACTAATTATTTGTTAGTTAAAAAAGATCAATAGCATATTGTTACGAATAGTCACATTAGTTCTGTTCAACGACTTATATATTGTGTGCTCTGACTGACGGTGGACACATGGGCACCTTGTGATGATGGCAGTACTACTACTACTACTGTTCATAATAGTAATATTAGTATCAGGACCGTGCGGTATATTTCCTGTATGATGCACATCTTCGAAATGCGCATAAATGTTTTCTTCAAAATAACTTTAAATTGTGATTTTATTTCGCTCTATGCTCTCTTACGGTGCCTCTGATGCGGCTTCTCTGTATCATAGACAGTACGGTCCCGATTAGTACTGTTCACCTGATGCTGCTCTTGTATCATAGCACAGTACGGTCCTGATTAGTACTGTTCCACCTGATGCAGCTGCTTCTCTGCATCATAACACAGTACGCCTGATTAGTACTGTTCACTGATCAGCTGCTTCTCTGCATCATAACACAGTACGGCCCTGATTAGTACTGTTCCACCTGATGCGGCTGCCCTCGTATCATAACACAGTACGGCCCTGATTATACTGTTCCACCTATGCAGCGCTTCCTGCATCATAACACATCGGTCCTGATTAGTACCGTTCCACCTGATGCGGCTGCTTCTCTGCATCATAACCAGTACGCCCTGTGTACTGTTCCCCTGATGCGCTGCTCTCTGATCATAACACAGTACGGCCCTGATTAGTACTGTTCCACCTGATGCAGCTGCTTCTCTGCATCATAACACAGTACGGCCTGATTAGTACCGTTCCACCTGATGCGGCTGCTCTCTGCATCATAACACAGTACGGCCCTGATTAGTACTGTTCCACCTGATGCAGCTGCTTCTCTGCATCATAACACAGTACGGCCCTGATTAGTACCGTTCCACCTGATGCAGCTGCTTCTCTGTATCATAGCACAGTACGGCCCTGATTAGTACTGTTCCACCTGATGCAGCTGCTTCTCTGCATCATAACACAGTACGGCCCTGATTAGTACTGTTCCACCTGATGCAGCTGCTTCTCTGCATCATAACACAGTACGGCCCTGATTAGTACTGTTCCACCTGATGCGGCTGCTTCTCTGCATCATAACACAGTACGGCCCTGATTAGTACCGTTCCACCTGATGCGGCTGCTTCTCTGCATCATAACACAGTACGGCCCTGATTAGTACTGTTCCACCTGATGCAGCTGCTTCTCTGCATCATACCACAGTACGGCCCTGATTAGTACCGTTCCACCTGATGCAGCTGCTTCTCTGTATCATAGCACAGTACGGCCCTGATTAGTACCGTTCCACCTGATGCAGCTGCTTCTCTGCATCATAACACAGTACGGCCCTGATTAGTACTGTTCCACCTGATGCAGCTGCTTCTCTGCATCATAACACAGTACGGCCCTGATTAGTACTGTTCCACCTGATGCAGCTGCTTCTCTGCATCATAACACAGTACGGTCCTGATTAGTACTGTTCCACCTGATGCAGCTGCTTCTCTGCATCATAACACAGTACGGCCCTGATTAGTACTGTTCCACCTGATGCAGCTGCTTCTCTGTATCATAACACAGTACGGCCCTGATTAGTACTGTTCCACCTGATGCAGCTGCTTCTCTGTATCATAACACAGTACGGCCCTGATTAGTACCGTTCCACCTGATGCAGCTGCTTCTCTGCATCATAACACAGTACGGTCCTGATTAGTACTGTTCCACCTGATGCAGCTGCTTCTCTGCATCATAACACAGTACGGCCCTGATTAGTACTGTTCCACCTGATGCGGCTGCTTCTCTGTATCATAACACAGTACGGCCCTGATTAGTACCGCTAACGTGTTGACTCTTTCTCCAGAGAAAAAAAGAAATGTCGGGGTTAGAGGAGTGTAGATTCGTCACAGAATAAAACATAATTTATGTTTTACCTTTCTCTAATCTTGTTTCGGCACACAGCGTCAGGATAAGAAGAGATTTCTAGAACAAGTTTTTGTATGCGCTGCATAAACAGTGTCTTTCGTCGCCTCTGTTATCTCTGACGTCCACCTTTTGTTTGAATTTTATTTTTAATCTTTTCTAATGAATTTGTCATGTGCAGCGGCTTTCCAACATGATATTCTAGAATTTGTACTGTCAAGGCGTCAGTACATTGCTGGGGTTTCAAAGGGAGCAAAGAATAGTAACACTGCTACCTACAAGGCATGTCCTAAGAGGTGAGTGAGGTAGGGGCCTAGGGAAGCTACCCTAGTAAATAAAAAGCATTGTAGAAATCGGATGTGCTGGCCTACTTGTAGGCGCATAACTGGCCCAACGTACTATCGCTCTTAGGCTCAGATTACATACAAATCACACAGATTGGTTAACAAGTGGTCGATATAGAGAATTCCAAAAAGAAAAAGAACTAGTCCCAGACCACAACGACACACCAAGCAAAAAAAAACGCCAATATGCTTTGATATAACCAAACGAGACATACGTCTTAGATTGAAAGAGGTGTGTATCAGTAACATAGAGGCCTAATTCACCACATAACAAACAAACATGCAATAAAATGAATGATATGTTTTGATATGTATCCATTGTATCAGAGCAGCATTGCTCTTTGTAGTGCGCTGTCTGTTCGTAATCTCCTTTTGTGGTCGAACCATTGACATTTTATTGTTTCTTGATGAAGTTCAGTAGTGATGGCGTACACATTTCTTTTCCTGATGTCTTCATTTCTCAACCGGTCTCTTCTTGTTACTCCCAGCATTCTGCGTAGACAGTTCATCTCTGTCGAGATTAGTTTCCTTCTATCATTTGATGTCAGCGTCCATGTTTTGCACTGATAGCATAATGTTGGGAGAAAGATTGTGTTGAACAATTCTCTTTTAGTGTTCATTGTGATATGTTTGTATTTTAAAATTGGTGCCATTTATCCTATGATTTGGTTTGCTTTATTGCATTTATGTTGGATTTCGTTAGTTATTCTTCCATTTGCTGAAACAAAAATTATCCCTATTTATGTAGAGTCTTTGACTTGTTTTAAACCATATCTACAAAACCAATTGAGTTAGACATTTTTGGAGGTTCACGCTATAATCATAGGTGATATGTACATCATATGCAAGTTTAGCATTCTTTGCACTTCATATGTTTTGAAATCCACTGTACGATGAAGTGGGGTTTTTACAATATATTTTCAAGAAAATTAATTATTTTTTAAAATAACTAACTACAGTGCATACACTAATCGTTGTTAATCATCGAAAACAATGCCTTTTGCAACAGGTGGCCAACTTATATGACAATATCTTTGTTGGGTTTTTTTTCTGTGAATTAAAAAAAAACACAACCCCTGTTCTGGGTGTGTCTCCCGTCTTTTAATTGGTGTTTGTTGCTATTGTTACCGTCATTATTCCCTCTGTAGTAGCCCACAGCTCCAAGGTAGTAGCTATAGTCCGTTCAACAAGTCATGCCCACAGTCCAATGCAAACTGTAGCAAAACCATATATTCCACAGTAGCGAAACTTTGCACACAATCTTAGAATTATACCGACGCAAATTTCTGATGGAAGAAATTGCTATAGGAAACCTGGATTTTGTAATATAACGGTTTCCTTTGATGTTGGCGGCATATTTTGCAAGTCTGATACAGCATTTTAGTTTTTACAGTAAACGCACACATATGACATTTGATGTCAAGTCTCATTCAAAGGCGTATTATATCCCAGCTCATACATGGGGCCAATGTTGATACTGCAATGGTGTCATGAAATAAACAAGAAATGTAGACATAGTTGTATTATTGTTTTTTCGTAACTAATGTCGGAAATGCGCGTATAATATTAATGACACTTTTTGCATTGTAATAAATTTGCACTTCAAACTCATTATGTATGTTAAATCAATGACTGTCAACAATATAGAAGTCAACAATATTACAAAATAACTTCACACTAATTTCGATATACGCCTTTAACTAAATATCCGTCTCGCACTAATGACGTCAATTCTTTACCAAGTTCAAGTCCGAGTCGTTATGGTGGCTGAAAAATGCAAGAACTTTTCCAAAACCGTGAATTTCGCCCTGAATGTTGCTATTTTTGTCATAAATGTATTAAATTGCTGTAAACATGAGTTTTCTTCAACCATGCCAACAAAGGCGTTAAATATATAGCACAAAGAAGAAACTTCTAGATGGTATGATTGTTTGAATGGCAAAAATATTTTGTAGCGTCGGGAACATGTGTAGTTCACATGCAAGTTTTCAAGTTATTTCATCAAATGGTTACAAAGATACAAATTTTTATCTGTGGGCATGACAAGTTGAACGGACTATAGCAGACTAGACAGGTAGTTTAGATAGATAAGTTTGTAGAAATTCATAAGTAGAGACTGTAGTGTTTGCACACCAAATCTGCTTACTATGAGCAGATAGCAACACTAGAACGAGACATTGACGTAGTGAAACTAGTTGACGTAGATGTTAGTACTGCTTAGCGACGTAGTGACAACATAGGGAGACATACATAAACATTAGTCATGGATGGACGTGTGTTGATCTTGGTCTATCATGTAATAACCATCAATAGATATATAGAAATTGAATCCATAGTCGTTCAATATATTATAATTTGTATGAAAGGGACGTTGTACAAAAGAATACACTATCAACTTGATAGGAACGTCATTAATCAGAACTAAAATGAGAACATAATAATAACATCAGTACTATAACAAATTAAGAAATGGACTACTAAAATAAGAAAACCAGCATAAAAGAGGAACTACAACACCTCTATTAATCCCTTCAGCAAATCTTTACAACTTCATCTCTTCCTCTTCTTCTTCTTCTTCTCCTTCTTCTTCTTCTTAGTTCGCTCGCTATGAATTTAGGTGTAGTATTATATGTCACTTCTGACTTATTTTTGCGTGAAGGCCCCCTTTTCTTTTCATCACTGTCCCTCGCCATACATGTCCGGTTTCTCCAACTTTAGAGTTACTTGAAGTTACGATTCTCAAATATTAATCTGATTCTATTTATAATTTCTGTCATAGTTCTATTTGTATCTTACCATCTGACCTATCTACATAATTATATCTATATAATTCTATCTACATAATTCTATCTACATAATTCTATCTACATAATTCTATCTACATAATTCTATCTACTATACTTCTTCTACTTCTTTGCGTGTCTTCTTTACGACCAATTTTAATCACTTTGTGATATGTTTGATCTTTGACAAGAACGTGTATTCGTTGCACATTGATTTGGTAGGCCCCTAAACGCATAGACTTCTACACGTTTAGGGCACGTGCATCCGATTTCAGCCAAACCTCCTTAGTACCTCTTACGACATGCATGGCAGGTAACAGTGGTTCGATTCTTTACACCCAAATTTGGGCCCCAGTAACCACTCGGGCGTCTATCTACTATAAAGACAACACTCTTCTTTACAGACGATCGACAACGCAGACAGAGCATGAGGACCCACTCACCAGTATGTCCATTATTAGTAACATTCATTGTAAATGGACCAGTGGTTCCACTGGGTCTATCAAAATTTTCAAGTACTATTGGCCCCAAGGTGTTGTCGTACACAGTTGATGCTGTGATTATGTTGATTGGTGATTGACGTTCTCCGGCGCAGTATCTGTAGTGCTGTTTCCAGGAAGCTGGACCTACGGGAGCATACAACGATACTGAGTAAAGGACGTAAATGTGTGTGTGTGTGTGTATATATATATATATATATATTGTACAACAAATTTAAAATTGACACAACTAGCCTGGCTAATGCGAGAAGGCAGACATGACGGCAGAGCACCTACTGCAAGACTGCCAACTGCTAGCAGGCCTGAGAAACGAAACCTGGCCCGAAAATACCGAAGTTAATGAACGTCTACGGTAGGGACGGTCCCTAAAAACAACAGCAGAATTTATGAGAAAGTCTGGTACATCAGACTAAGCGGGGATCGAGATATATATATTTTCTTCTTTTGTCGTCACACTGCTACCGGGTTGTTGCCCAGTGTCGTGGTTTTCTGTTTTTGTCTTGCGCTGTTCTGGTGACTTGTGTGATTGTTATCTTTGCTCTTTCACAGGATTTTGCTACGCCATCTAACCATCTTTTCCATGGTCTTCCTCTTGCCTTCTTTCCTGCTGTTCTGTTGTAGAAGACTCTGTATACTGTGGAGTTTGGATGCATTCTTATTAAGTGGTCAAACCACTTCATTCTTTGTTTCTCTATGTAATTCAAGCACGGTTTTGTGCCAACTTTCTTTCTTATGCTGATGTTAGTGATTCTGTCTTTTCTTGTGTTGTTGGTAACTTTTCGCAGGCAACGCATTTCACATGTAGTTATTTTTGTGACTGTGCTTTGCTCAATGTCCATGTTTGGCTCTGGTAACACAAAGTAGGTATAAAAATGCTGTTGATCATCTGTTGCTTAACTGCGTGTGAAATTTTATGTGTATGTGTATGAAATATATACACATAATAATCCTACAAATAAGAAAGAGAAATAATTGAGGTATTTAGGACATAAAAAGACAGGAAGGACTAGAGAAGACCACCAAGGAAAGAAGAATAACGACAAAGAGGAGAAGAGGAAGACCACGGAGAAGATGGATTCATTATGCAACTGATGATTTGAACATGACAGCTGCAGAGGCAGGACATCTGACCTATGAGAGAGAGAAATTCTAAAGGACTGTTAGGATGGCAAAGTTGTGCTCCTGACGAACTATTTCATGATATTTTTATACAGGGGCGGCTCATTATATTGAAAAATAAAATCGTGGCACATCCCTTTCAGGACGTCGCCATTACCCACAGCAAACGAGTCGTTGATTTTATAGGCATCATTTATACGTTCAGTAGTTTGCCATTGCTTTATTAACGGTGAGGTCTAGTTTTATCGTTTGTAAAATTCCCCAAATTTGCTTCCAAACTTGCCCACCGCGGAGTTTGAACCAGGAACACGTGGGTCGTGATCATGCTCGCTACCGCTTAAGCTACAGACGCCCATGTATATATATATATATATATATATATATATATACATGGCGGCTCGTCATTAAGGGACAATGGGACCGGGGCCCACCAAAATTAATGTATAACGTGTATTTATTATTTTATAAATTAAAATATAGCAACCAAAGCCCATGATGTATCCGGAAAAAATGTCTGGCCCCACCAACAAAAATGATCACGAGCCGCCCCTGTATAAAAAAATATATATTACAATTCAGTATACAATTAAAGTATACAATTAAGTATTTCAAGGTGTGTCCAATATATCTATGTCTAAAATCATTATTTAAAACTGTCTTTACTGTCTGTAGTACCGTTGTCCGCGGTGTAGGACAGGTGGGACGTAAGCCTGATGAATTTAATGGCTGCATGGCCGCCAAGCTGTTCAGGTTAGGATTTTTCATTTATGCCCACAACAGAAAAAAACCTTGACCTTACCGCGAATTTAACCCAGATCTCCCGTATGGGAACTGCGCTCTTATCCAGACGCCCTCATCAAACCAGACGCCCCTATTATCAGACGCCCCTCATCTCTATTATCAGACGCCCTCATCTATTATTCAGACGCCCTCTCCATCCCTATTATTCAGACGCCCTCCTCATTATCCCGACGCCTCATCTATTATTCAGACGTCCCTCATCTATTATCATTACGTACATCATTTTACGTGTGCATATAGTTATATTTACCTTCTGATCCCTTGTACGCCCAATGATGCTTGCTGTTAACAGGTGCTTCAGGAACTGGGGAAGAACAAGTGTACAGATTTCAAGGAGAATTGCATTAAATCATAAAACGAACACAACTCCAACGTTTCGACTATAAGTCTTTGTCAAGGAAACATACACACATGCACAATGAATACTTAACAAATTGAATCATGAATTTAAATAAAAGTAGAAGCATTGGTTTTTGTTAGTTTTATGATTTGTTTATTCATAATGTTTGCGTATGTGAAACCATACATACGTGTCTTTGTACTGAAACTCTAATTTATTAAGAATCACCGAAGCATCCCCTCGGTTTTCTCCTGATCTGATCCGCTCTGACCACCTCAGATTTGTAGGTTTCGGTACATCGCCTATGAATGAAGAAATCAGAAGGAGACTGGATGTGAAACCAGTTATGCAATTCATAAAAGAACAACAGATTAAATGGTTTGGACACCTGACCAAAATGCCCTGGTATCGCCTACCACAGAGAGCCACACAGAAAAAGTATAATGAGTACAAGTCAAGAGGAAGACCACGCAAAAGATGGAGCGACGGCATCAAGAACAGCCTTACGAACATGAATATCAACTTACAAAGTGCCTTAAAAAGCACACACAAGATCACTACGTTTCAACCCAAACACTTCTATAAAAAAGTAAATGGTGGAAGAGAAGAACAAGCACACACAAGATCACTACGTTTCACCCCAACACTTCTATAAAGAAGTCAATGGTGGAAGAGAAGAACAAGCACACACAAGATCACTACGTTTCACCACCAACACTTCTATAAAGTAAATGGTGGAAGAAAGAACAAGCACACACAAGATCACTACGTTTCACCCCCAACACTCTATAAAGAAGTCAATGGTGGAAGAGAAGAAGAACAAGCACACACAAGATCACTACATTTCACCCCAACACTTCTATAAAGAAGTCAATGGTGGAAGAGAAGAACAAGCACACACAAGATCACTACGTTTCAACCCAAACACTTCTATAAAGAAGTAAATGGTTGAAGAGAAGAACAAGCACACACAAGATCACTACATTTCACCCCCAACACTTCTATAAAGAAGTCAATGGTGGAAGAGAAGAACAAGCACACACAAGATCACTACATTTCACCCCCAACACTTCTATAAAGAAGTCAATGGTGGAAGAGAAGAACAAGCACACACAAGATCACTACGTTTCACCCCGGCAACACTTCTATAAAGAAGTAAATGGTGGAAGAGAAGAAGAAGGTACATCGTCGAGCAAGTATTGCACAAATTAAGAGAAAGGTATGGTCGTTGAATCTAAAAACTTCGACTCATACCTTGGCGGAGGGGCTGATTTGGAAAAAGAGTCCATGGTCATTCTCAGTGTCTCGTGTTTCTGTCCCCCAGAAAGCTAGCATACATATGTAGTATGAAATTAGTTTCTCGGGCTTCTTATCTGAAATCTACAACTACGGTTATTTCTTGCTAACGATGAGGGCAACAACGTCACTGTGATGTTGTATGGATTTCATATCTAACAGTCCTTATCTAATCCCTTCGTTATTCCCTAAAAATTATATATAATTCCCTCGTTATTCCTCCAACAATTATATCTAATCCGCTTGTTATTCCTCCAACAATTATAACTAATTCCCTCATTATTCCGCCAACAATCATATCTAATTCCCTCCGTTTTCCCCCCAAACAATCATATCTAATCCCCCCGTTATTCCTCCAACCGTTATATCTAATCCCCTCGTTAGCATATCCAAAAAACGTTATCAAATCCCCTTGCTTTTTCTCCAACAATCATAACTAATCCCTTGTTATTCCTCTAGCAAGTACATCTAATCCCCTCGTTAGTCCATCAAAAACATTACCTAATCCCTCGCTAGTCCATCAACACCCATATCTTCCCTCCCTACCTTGTTGCTCCCCCACCCATGTGCATCATCCCTACAATTTAACTCCATCCGATCATAATTTAGATTTAATGAAATAAAAATGAAAATTTTCCGCTCGTCATTTTAGTTTATTGTTGGAGATGTATGTAGGTGAACCTTCTCTATTTGTGGATATTATGTCTGGAAATACACCTGGGATCTACACACATAAATTAGTTCACACCTGGAATCTACACACATAAATTAGTTCACACCTGTCCAGCAGCCGTTTTTGCGTTTCATTTCTTTAGCCCTCCTTCCCTCAAGATCTGGTCATTTTCGTTCCTATCTTGGTATTTTCTTTAACGTTCTTGTCTGTGTTTATGAGATTTTGAGTGTGCACTTCATGAAATAAGTATTTTAATAACTCTCTCTCTCATCATCAGGTGCCGTGCCGGCTGGAGTAGGAGATCATGGATCTAGATAAATCTCTGTCGTTGGTGTTTGCTATCAATTCAGATGTTGACGCTCTACCGTGCCATGAAATCAGGTTATCCACAATTTTCTCTCTGTCTTCCCCTGTCTCGTCTACCCTCGATTTTACCAGTTGCTACAATGTGCTCAAACCTCACATCCGCATCACATGCCCGAAAAAAGATGACTGCCTATTTCTTATATTGATGATAAGCTTTCTCTGTGTCTTGACCTCATTCAATACCTCAACATTAGTCATTTTAGCAGTCCATGGGATTCTCATCATTCTTCTGTCAAACCACATTCCTGATGCCCTCAGAGATTTTTCGATATTTGTGTTCATTGTCCATGACCCGCATCCGTATGTCAGTATTGGTTCTATTAGCACTGAATAACTCACATTCTGATCGGGATTGACAAGGACTTGTTGCAGATAATGTTTCTCATTTTCAGGAATGATGTTTTCGCTTGTCCTATTCTGCTCTTTATTTCTGATCGGCATCTGTCATCTAATCCTACCAGGACTCCGAGGTAGTTAAATTGCTGCACTTGTCTTAGATCAGTCTCATTTACTGTGATGGTGCATTTTGGCAAAATCTGCTTTTTGATATGATCATAACTTCTGTCTTCTTAATATTCAAACTGAGTCCTTTGTTGTACTTTCTGTCACAACCTTAATCAATATTTCTCTCTCTAGCCTATTAATCCGGATGGGGCATAGGCCTCAAACAACTTACCAAGTTTTCCTCCTAGTCCATCACCCGCATCTTCCCTCGGTCTTCTTTATATTGTTAAGTCCCCTCTCATATTCCTACAATTAACTCCATCCGTTCATAATTTAGTTTAATGAAATAATAAATAAAAATTTCGCCGTCAGTTTATTTTTATGAGATGTATGTGGTACCTTCTCTATTTTGATATATGTCTGAAATACACTTATTTCACTAAATTAGATTCCACCGGAATCTAAACTGAGGTTGTTTTCTAACACGTTTTTGCTTCATTTCTTTGGTCTTCCTGTCCCCAAGATTTGGTCATTTTCGTATCCTATGTTGGAATTCTTTGAGGGTTCTATCTTGACTGTATTTTTGAACGTTTCCATCCTGTAGTTGTTAATTTCTACCTTGGATTCTGAATTCTTGTCGTTGTTCTGGATTTGGCTTCATGAAAAATTAATCTCTGTATCAGCATCCTGGGCTTTCGAATGCATCATAGGAGATCATGGATCCAAGAATAAATCTTGTCACTTTCTTGCATCGAATTGATGTTGACGCACCTCATGACAATCCCAGATCTTCCTGCTCGTCACTCGGATTTTACTATTGCACAATTGCTAACCTTTTGCACACAGGCGAAGAAAGATGATTCCTGTTATTGATGATAGCTTTCTCTGTGTTTGATCTTTCAATGATTCACATTAGTAAAAATTTTCAGTCCATGGTTATCTTCTCTTCATCTTTCTGTGCCTCAGAGATTTTCGATCTTAGGCATTCATGACCCAAATTCGGTATTGTTATATGTGTTCCCTCCTTCTATGTCTGGTGACTTTTGCAGATTGCTTCTCATTTTAGGATGATGTTTTCCTTGTCCGATTGCTCTTAACGTGACATTCCATCTTTGTTCCATGACTGAAGTTAAGCGCACTTGCTTAGCAGTCCACATTTCGTGATGCTGCATTTTGAGAAAATTGTTTGAATATCAAACCTGCTTTTTATATTCCGGTTTGGGATTTTGTCAAACCGATGAAATAAGTGCTCTTTCTTAGTATTAAAATCGGAACATAGGCCCTAAAATATCAATTTCTTCTTGCTTTCTCATGTTTAGTTTCTTTCTATGATTTGTGTCTGCCTTATATTCCTATATATTTGTAGGCCACCATTTCTTTCCCTGTGGGTTCCAGGAAAGGGCCCTTATTGTTATATTCCCCTAGTTGTTTTCTCAAGGTGTGTCCTATCCAACGCCTTTTTAAAACTTCTTGGTTCACTGGAATTTGTCTTGATCTCTCCATAAGCACCTTATTTGTGACCCTATTGGACACGGACAGACGTGTATTAATGTGTCTGTCGTTATAAACCTCAATAAAGATGAAAGAACTTAATTGAATCCTGTTTGTTCGCTATATTGTACTGTCCCGAGTTTTAGTATGTAAAGAACACCATCTATAAAATCAAAGAACCACATTGGAACACAAAAAGGACAGGGTTATGTCGCCAAGGACATTGTACTACCAGATTGCAAGATAAGACATTGTGATACTAATACTACAAGACAGAGATATATGAAGGCGTTTATAATACATCCTCTTCAATACATTTATGCCTCCCTGTCAGCAACCACCACGACACCACCCGTGACTACAACACTATCATTTTAATTTCTACGCCGACTACTAAAGATAAACTTTGAGGACAAAATTCAGATACGATTTCTATCAATAGCAAAGCTAAGCATCAGACATCCTGTTACATAATGCCCGAATAATACCAAGTGAGATGGGCCGGTCACGTTGCTCGGATGCCTGATAAACTACCCAAGTGAGATGGGTCGGTCACGTTGCTCGGATGCCTGATAAACTACCCAAGTGAGATGGGTCGGTCACGTTGCTCGGATGCCTGATAAACTACCCAAGTGAGATGGGTCGGTCACGTTGCTCGGATGCCTGATAAACTACCCAAGTGAGATGGGTCGTGATGCCGTTGCTCGGATGCTTGATAAACTACCCAAGTGAGATGGGTCGGTCACGTTGCTCGGATGCCTGATAAACTACCCAAGTGAGATGGGTCGGTCACGTTGCTCGGATGCCTGATAAACTACCCAAGTGAGATGGGTCGGTCACGTTGCTCGGATGCTTGATAAACTACCCAAGTGAGATGGGTCGGTCACGTTTCTCGGATGCTTGATAAACTACCCAAGTGAGATGGGTCGGTCACGTTGCTCGGATGCCTGATAAACGCATCCCAAAACAGTTGATGTGGTGATCGTGAAGGGGGCAGACGTTTAGCTGGTGACAAGAAAACGTTTACAGACACTCTTAAAGTGTCCCTGAATTGCTTCGATATAGACACAACGTGCTGGGAATCCCTGGCACAAGATCACCAAATGTATTAATGTAACAACACAAGAGAAGCTCGCATAGCTGAGAATCGTAATGCCGTTGAGGCACAGAGAAAACGAGCTGCGAGAACACACATCACCCCTATATCTAACCTCGATCATGTATGCCCCACCTGTGGTAGGGAAACGTGTTCTTGGATTGGACTCTACAATCACCTTCGCACACATCAGAGAGGTGCAGCAGTAGACGTCTGAGGCTGTTGCCATCATCTCTTGCCTTGGATGGCTTTTACATCATACCATCTCAGTCTGTCTATTATGGATGATGTATGTTTGCAAATTTATGCGTGGTTATTTTAGTCGTTCTCCACGTTTCTGACACATACAGATAAACTGCTTTAACAATGGGGTTTGCACGCGTGCCCAGCGTGTTCGTAACGCGTTGGACTACGGGTGACTAGTCCTCTGTAAGTGCGGGTTCAACTCCGCGGACTGGCAGAAAAGCTACAGGTTCCCCAGATTTACGGTGTTCGTGGCACCGAGCCGAAGGGTTACGATGTCCATGACAACGAGCCGAAGAGCTTTCAGCTCAAGTGCTTCTGGATCGGAAAAAAAACAAAACAACAACAATGGGGTTAAATATTCTAATTCTGACCAACTCACTCACCTGTAAATATTCTAATTCTGACCAACTCACTCACCTGTAAATATTCTAATTTTGACCAACTCACTCACCTGTAAATATTCTAATTTTGACCAACTCACTCACCTGTAAATATTCTAATTTTGACCAACTCACTCACCTGTAAATATTCTAATTTTGATCAACTCACTCACCTGTAAATATTCTAATTTTGACCAACTCACTCACTGTAAATCTGTACGCTATCAGAGACAAAAGAAGAAAATGTAATCCTAGTCACGGCATTTGTTGCAACTGTTGACGTCATGATTCTGTGTTGTGTATAATGTGTTCCGTTGCCTCTGAAGTAGTTAAACGGATCTCTGCTGCTCCTGAAACGCTATATGATATGCCTATCTGCCACTGACAGCGTCTGTAAGCGGTGAGTCAACAGTATTTAAAATAGACAAGTATCCGAGGTGACCAGCGACGCTCTATAGCAGGGCCGTGCGGTATATTTTCTCAGTATGTTGCAAGTCTTCGAAATGCCGTCCTTTAAACGTTTTTTCTTTAAAATAACCTTCAATTGTGATTTTGATTTTGCTGATTATGCCGCCCCCTTACGGTACCGCCTTATGCGACCTCCTCTCTGTATCATAGCACAGCACGGCCCTGCTCTTTACATACAAAAACAAACAATAGTTAGCAATAAAAACTGTAAGCAGTAAATGAAAATATATACATTACATTCTGTTGAGATCTTGGTTAATTAGTGGTGGTGTCTATGGCGTAGGGGATAGTGACTCGGTCTATTAACGCCGAAGTTCAGAGTTCGAATCACGCTGAGGATAATAATTAATAATAATAATAATTCCTCTCGTACCGTTATACGTTACATACGGCCTGCAAGTAATTTCTATACCGCTCTATCCTGGTCAACTCGCTCAATCTCCTCCATGGAACTGAGACCGATATTTCCTGCCTCTCTCAGCAAAGTTCGTTTCAGGGTCTCTTTAGGTCGACCTCTCTTTCTTGAACCCTTTGCATCCCACTTCAATGCCTGCTTTGATATTCGTTGATCATTTCTCCTCAAGGTGTATCTTCTCTTTCTTATAACAGTTGTCACTAGTGGTTGACCAGACATGTCTCTGATTTCATCACTTCTCCTGAATTCGTTCCATTTTATATTCATTATTTTTCGCTGAGGATAGTTCGGTTGCAAATTATTTCGCGTGAATTTTTTAGGAAGGGACGATGGTACCACCCGTTCAGAAAGCAATGGCACACTAATGAACGTAATAATGCCTAGAAAAATCACAAACAGAGTTTTAAAAAAGCTGGGGTTGATTCGCAAAGTCCTGTAAAGGATATCCAATTAACTTTTTAGTGTACATATTTTTATTTTAAGGCAGTTAGCGATTAGTTTTCTGACTATGTAACGTCTCTCTCTCTCTCTCTCTCTCTATGCCTTTTAAACCCGATTGGGGCATAGGCCCTCAACCAACTCATGCCAAGTCTTCCTATCTCTAGCTATCTCCTGCAGCTTCCTCCAGCTCTTCTTTATATTGTTGATCTCTGACTCCAAATATCGTCTCCATGTATTTCCCGGTCACCTCTTCTTTCGATGTCCCTGCGCGTTCCAGGAAAGGATCCTTCTTGTTATATTCCCCTCATGTTTTCGCAAAGTGTGTCCTATCCAGCGAAAGCGTCTTTTGTAACCTCTTCATCCACTGGAATCTGTCTTGTTCTATCCATAAGTTCATCATTTGTGACCCTATCATACCATCTAAGTCCCTCTATTCTGTGCAGACACCAGTTGATAAATGTTTGCAGTTTATGCGTTGTTGTTTTACTAGTTCATGTTTCTGACCCATACAGCATGTCCATAGGAAATTCTCTGAATTTCTTCTTTCGTGTTATATCCTTTGCTTGATAAAGGCTTGATAAAGACTTGATAAAGACTTGATAAAGGCTTGATAAAGGTTTGATAAAAAAATCAGTGTTCAACACAATCTTTCTCCCTAGATTATGTTACCAGTACCAAACCTGGACGCTGACATCAAATGATGAAGAAAACTAGTCACGACAGAGATGAAGTGTCTACGCAGAATCCTGGCGGGTAACCAGAAGAGACCAGTTGAGAAATGAAGACATCAGGAAAAAAAATTGCGTACAACATCAATACTAAACTTCATCAAGAAACAACAAATTAATTGGTTCGGTCACATAAGCAGATTTCCAACAGACACTGTCTGTCAAAGAACGATGATGCTCCGATACAATGGATACAATGGATACAATGAATACAATGGATACAAATGGATATAAAAGCAAAATACCGGCCACGCAAAAGATGGACTTCAGAGATAACAGAGGCGACGAAAGACACTATTTATGTGGCGCACACAAGTGCTCGTTCTAGAAATCTCTTCATATCCTGACGTTGGGAGGCAAACCAGGACTGGAGAAAAGAAAAGAAGAAAGAGAGAAAGATAAAGACCTTTTTGTCGAAACGTTTCTGTATCTTGCTTTTTATAAAACTACATTACTTTAATACGCACCTTGATTGCGAGAATTAGGAGTTAGGTTTGGACATGCCAGACAGTGTCGTCTTCGTGGTAGAGAGAGAAGATATATAATCAACTTCTCATGGGTACGGTGAGCAAATGGATTTTGGGATGCTGTTGTAGCGTAGGATGTACCACGCAAGGGAATTCCCAATGTGCCATGACGTCATTCGAATAATATAACATATCTCACATTTCTAGACCATAGAGTGCAGGCGTTAGAAGGGTCAACTCCTTTCCACACGTATTGAACTTCGAGTCTAGGTTTGAACCATTCACAAAATAGATGAGACTGCAATAAAACTATTTGATTGGCAAAACACGTAATCACAAAGTACTGTAGTTTTACAAATTACAAAAACAATGACAAAATACAGCAACGTTTCGACCAACAAGGCCTTTATCAAGCAAACGAACAACAGGAGTGACAAATTAAAAAAAAAATGGACGACCAAAAAAAAACGTTTCTAATGAAAATCTGGGAATAAAAACCAACACCTCTCTTATGACAGAGTCGAAAGACAACCGCACTATGTGAATACAGTAAAGGAGCCCTTTATATGCCACGTGGTATTTTTGGTAATACGGTGTTGGGTCCGTCTTGTTCATTGACACTCTGCTTACGATGGGTGGTGTGGTCAACAGCACGCCGGACGCCTTTACTTCGCAATGCTTTTCATGGCACCCATTTGAAACTGGGTCGACCTGAGAGACGTTACGGTCTGGAAAAAAACACGCCAGTCAATACTTTATCATAAAGCATTAACGAAACAATGATTTTTCATTATATTCTTATATAAACTTAAGATATCCTTCTTCTTTCGTTGGTCCATCTCTTTTTTTTTCTTCTTCTTCTTTGCGTTCGTTCTTTACAACCAATTTTAATCACTCTTAGTGATATGTTTGATCTTTGCCAAGAACGTGTATACGTTGCACATTGGTTTGGTAGGCCCTAAACGCATAGACTTCTACATGATTACGACATGTGCATCCGATTTCAGCCAAACCTCCTTAGTCGCCTCTTACAACATGCATGGCAGGTAACAGTGGTTCTATTCTTTACACCCCAAATTTGGGCCCCGGTAACCACTCGGGCGACTCTGTTTTTTGTTGTTGCTGCCATTAGGTGTCGCAGGTTTAACCGATGATCGGTCTTCGAGCTAGTGCACGCTGGGTCGCTTGATCTGCTGTGATATTTCGGATATGTCTGTAACTCCATCAATCCATCATTTTCTTGTTCTGTCTCATCCTCTTGATGATTCCATTATCAAGTTGAACGCTCGTGCTACTAGTGTATTTGATTCTTCGAAAGGGGTTAATTTTTATTTTTCATATTTGTTCGCCTATACGCTTTGATATAACCAAAACAAGGTTCGTCCTTAGGTTGAAAGATATGTGTCACGGTTTACAGAGTACGCAATCACCTACATAAGATGGAGATATGTTGGGGACACCTTGAGGAGAAATGATCAACGAATATCAAAGCAGGCATTGAAGTGGGATGCAAAGGGTTCAAGAAAGAGAGTCGACCTAAGGAGACCATGAAACGAACTTTGCTGTGAGAGGCAAGAAATATTCGTCTCAGTTCCTTGGAGAAGATTGAGCGAGTTGCCCAGGATAGAGCGGTATGGAGAAATTGCTTGCAGGCCCTAAGTAACGTATAACGAACGGTACGAGAGGAATTATTAATCTACATTACAAAGAAACAAATAAATATTTATGGTTACCTGAAAGCTTATACATATCTCTCTCTCTCTAGTTGTTGATGATAATATTGAAGTAGTCTCTTACATCAATCAACTCCCGAATCGTTCCTTTGTCCCTACCTTAAATCCCTGTAGCCTCACAGTTACTGGACAGTACAACACAGCGCTTTGCATCTAATGCCACAGACTGCTTACGCAAGAGGCAAGTTCGGTAACTTACATTAATAAACCTACTTGCGTCATATTATGTCCCTTGTCTGTCATGTGTCAACCTTAGTTGCCAGGTCAACTAGAATAGACTAATAAACTGCGTCGTTCGGTTGGCGGAAGTTGGGAACAATCATCATCAGCCCGAGCCGCGATCAAGGGCCTATACTGTAAAACTAAGACGAACAATTTCCATCTTGTGCCTTTTTCTCTACCTCATAGGGTCTTCTTTGTGGTGTGGATGTTATACTTCTGCATTTCGCTTCGAAGGTACTCGGTTTGTTCCCAGCATAGAGTGATCGGACCATTTTCCACAGAGAACCCTGATATCAATGTAGGTGTGACTAAGTTCCTATGCCTATCGGAGATGGACGATCAAACGTAGGCTTCATGTTTAAATTAATCATGTAAAAGAACCCGTGTCAGTTTAAAATCGATAAAAAAACCAAGGTGTCCACAAAAGATCGGTTCGCTGCGCAGAAGACGCTCATCAACCCGGGAGGGTAGACCATCTAAAGGTCGCTGTCCTAAAGAAAATAGCAACCTGCTGCCTTGCAGGTTTGGCTGGGGACAGCAAAAGGCTAACGGAGAGCGGACCCAGTAAACGCTGGTTGAAACCGAACATACCACCGAAGGATAAGCAACAGCTCCAATTGGTACTGAAAATTGTGAACGTATACCCGTTCTTGGTATTGTAAAAGGCATGTAGTCAATCCCAGCCCCAGGTGGCAGCTAGGGGACCAGACAAGTAGTTTTAGTTTGTAGTTTGTAGTTTGTAGATATTTTATTAGTAGAGACTTAGTGTTTGCAAGCCAATGACACTCTCTAAGCAGAATGGTAACACTAAATGAGACATTGACGTAGTAAAAACCAATCGACGTAGTGTTGTGTAGTGACGGATAGCAACAGTAAGTAAATAGAGAGAGACGGATACACAGCGTAGATAGACGGACGTGGTTGTTGTGTTGTCCGTAAAGTTACCATCATACAATGAAATAAATAAACATACGATGCAAAGATCACGTTGGAATTGTGTCTGCTTGACGTCTCATGTTGACTAGTAAATGTTTTAGTAAATACCATCGTCGTACTAACACCGGTATAAGGAAGGAACATCATGAATAATCAAAGAGGAAACTCATAATTAAATAATCAGGAGTGGAGGTATGTAACTGAGTGATCAATGGGAACATCATGAATAATCAATGAGGAAACTCATAATTAAACAATCAAGAATGGAGGTATGTAACTGAGTGATCAATGGGAACATCATGAATAATCAATGAGGAAACTCATAATTAAATAATCAGGAATGGAGGTATGTAACTGTGGGAATGGAGGTATGTAACTGTGGGAATGGAGGTATGTAACTGTGGGAATGGAGGTATGTAACTGAGTGATCAATGGGACCACAGAGAAATATATATAATCAAAGTACGGAGTATGGGAACATATAACTAATAAAAACAATAACTACTATAATAAAAATGGAACCACTACTGTAAAAAAAATAGGAGTTGACTACAAAGGAAAGTAAAACCAACTAATTTTCAATCTAAAGAAAACCCCACCCGTACCACGTACAATTCTAAAGAAAACACCCCCATGACTACAACAGTATTAAAGATGTTTAAATATCACATTAAAATGATAACAACGGCTTAAGAACGATCGCGAGAGAGAGAAAATCGATAAGAGCTGCAAAGCCACTGCTCGGGAAAAAAAATTAAAAGAATTCAAACAAAGTTCCAGCAGAAATATTCGTTATCTTCAAAATTGCGCCCGGAACACTTGACGGTGCAACAGAGTTCGTGCACCACCGCTGAGATCATCCTGTGTAAGAAAGAGATCGTTGCATACGTGGTTATTCATGGAGGTGCAATGATGATGTTTTGGCAATCAATCAATGAATCAATCATTCAATCAATCAATCTCTACTTGAAATGTAGTCGTATTCAAGGTTTGAGCTCTGCTTCAAAGGTTCGCCTTTAACTGTACGTACCCAGATTCACGGTGTTCGTGGCACCGAATCGAAGGGTTACGATGTTCATGGCAACGAGCCGAAGAGCTGAAAGCTTCTGGATTGAAAAAAACAACAAAAACTGTACGAAGGCCACTTTTCCGCTGTCCTAATGAAGTCCGCTTCATTGCCTGTCTTTCTTTCCTCCTCCTGAGAACATGTTCAATCCATCGCCTCTTTTGCTTCTCTTTATTTATGTTTTTCATAGCAATTATTTCATGAAGACTGATATCTTATCTTTCCAGGTATACCCAAAGATTCTTCTAAGAAATCGTCTCACAAATCCTCTTAACACACTTTCTACATGGTGTTCAAGATAAAAGCGGCCCGAGTGAAAAATCAAAAGTTGCCAGTTAATTATTACGCTGTGTCTATTTACTATTTAAACCGGTTCTGACTAGTTCGTCCTACGTCACATTTGTTCATCGCCCCTTCTCGCACTACAATTACACACCATTACACAACCTTGACCTATACTACGTCATAACTGAACCTTCTAATTTTCATAAATATATGCCAGATTAGTTCCCTTGACGACGATGCTTCTTTAACGACGAGACTGCTTTTATCTTGAACACCTTGTATTTTCTTATCTGTTTTCCAAGTATCAGATGCGTAGAGAAGGCCAAACCCCTAACACGTTTTGTATATCCCGGTCGTTGTCTTAGTGTTATAAATCTTAGATCCCCAAATGTTGTGATTCCTGCTGTAGGCTGAATCGTGGCCCCCGGCAACATAAGACCGACTAGCTCAGACGGGAAATCGAAAATTTCTGTTTAATGGGGGCTGATGTTTGTATATGTTTTATAGAACACTGTACTCTTTTTTGTAATTTTACTCATTTCTATAAGTTCATGTCTATTTATTGATGAAAAAATTTGTTTAAAACACTGATATTCCTTAGCGTTCAACTTAATTTGTTACATAATATAACAATGATTTAGCATGATGTATTATTTTTTAAATGAATTAGCCTATATACAACAACATTGGAATGTGATGATCACGCGACAGTTGTGGTCTTATTTCCTATAATTTTTACCTGAGCTCGCCGTTCATATGTTTATCTGAGACCACGGCTGAATTTACCTCACAGAGCGGTATGAAGTAATTACGTGAAAGTCCAATGTAATGTAGACCGATAAGAGAAGAATATACAAATAATACTATAGTAAGGACCAGAACACTATTTTATATATCTGAAAATGTAGAGTTAAAAATTGTAGTTTATAAATTCACATTAAATTATAAAATAAGCGCATGACCAGAGATCGCTGAAGAAGAAGATGACATCTCTTGGAACGGCTTCACCAATTCCTCATCAAGGATAACTAACAACTTTCATCCGTGCGAAGCCGGGTTCATCAGCTAGTATTTTATACATTCACTTGCTAAGCTCTCAGAGAAGTTTAATCTTCCCTTCTCCCTTTGTCGTCACACTGTTACTGGGTTGTTGACAAGTGTCGTCGTTTTGTGTTTTTGTCTTGCATTTCTCTAGTGGCTTGGATGATTGTTTTTTTTTCTATTTGACAGGATTCTGTTATACCGTTTATCCATCTTTTCCTTGGTCTTTCTCTCGCCTTATTTCCTGATGTTATGTGGTAGAAGACTTTAAAACTCGATAGGAATATCATTAAATGTATGTTGTGACTAATTTTTATGTTTAATGTTTTGGTTCGTGAGGTAGCCTGGGAAAAAATTGGTACAATCAGAGCGGGTTGTCAGATGCTTTATTGTATCGTACAAGTTAATCTTGTTTCCAGTGGAACACAGATTTGAAAATGTCATTTCTCTTCTGTTCTATTCTGAGATGCTATCTTCAACCGCGGCAATCGTAAATACGTAACAAATTATAGAGAAGGCCGTGCTTCAACTATGTCAGCGGAATTATGATCATTTTCACTTTCTTTTGTTGTTTGTTAAGTATTATTAGACTACCTCACTTTTGTTGTTTGTTAAGTATTATTAGACTACCTCACTTTTGTTGTTTGTTAAGTATTATTAGACTACCTTACTTTTGTTGTTTGTTAAGTATTATTAGATTACCTCACTTTTGTTGTTTGTTAAGTATTATTAGACTACCACACTTTTGTTGTTTGTTAAGTATTATTAGACTACCACACTTTTGTTGTTTGTTAAGTATTATTAGACTACCTCACTTTTGTTGTTTGTTAAGTATTATTAGACTACCTCACTTTTGTTGTTTGTTAAGTATTATTAGACTACCTTACTTTTGTTGTTTGTTAAGTATTATTAGACTACCTCACTTTTGTTGTTTGTTAAGTATTATTAGACTACCTCACTTTTGTTGTTTGTTAAGTATTATTAGACTACCTCACTTTTGTTGTTTGTTAAGTATTATTAGACTACCTCACTTTTATTGTTTGTTAAGTATTATTAGACTACCTCACTTTTATTGTTTGTTAAGTATTATTAGACTACCTCACTTTTGTTGTTTGTTAAGTATTATTAGACTACCTTACTTTTGTTGTTTGTTAAGTATTATTAGATTACCTCACTTTTGTTGTTTGTTAAGTATTATTAGACTACCTTACTTTTGTTGTTTGTTAAGTATTATTAGATTACCTCACTTTTGTTGTTTGTTAAGTATTATTAGACTACCTCACTTTTGTTGTTTGTTAAGTATTATTAGACTACCTCACTTTTATCTTTCCATGTGGGTTCCAGAAAAGTGCATGCCTGTCACTTCACACATCTAGGCCCTAGTGTACAGAAGATAGAAGGGTCAGTTCTATTCCTCACACGTAGAACTTCGAGTGTGGGGATTAACCAGAACCAACTATCAACTTATGGGCCTTCGGACTCAGGTAAGAATTATGGGAAATCAGACCACAACTACACCACGTGACCTCGCATTCCAGTTTTGGTGTATATAGACGAATTCCTTTTAAAATCAACACAAAATACTACATCGAAGTTATATTATGCAACAAGTTAAGTTTAACAATAAGGAATATCAATATTATGAATATTTGTGGGGACTGCCTAGAGTAGTTGATAGTAGCTCGGCCTGCTAGCTGTGAGACGCCTCATAGCTCGGGTTCGAACCTACTGTCCGGCATTTGTTCGAGTCCCTGGTCTTACTCAGGACGATAACGTGAGTACCTCTGAAGTCGGAGAAAATCTGCCTGTATGGCGAGGAATACTAATTACGAGTACATTGAGCACACGGCTGCCAGTGTAAAGTAATTTACAATGTGCACGCTGCTGCCATTGTAAGAAATTGGAAAAACGGATTTTCACGCAAAAATCAGTTTCAGAGATGAAACTTCGTCTGAGTTGAAAGCGGACGAAAGAAACCAAAAAAAAAATGAATATTTGTCACCAATAAATAACCATAGTTTCACATAATTGAGTAAAATTGCAAAAAAAAACTTGCAGTGTTAAATCAAACATATATATTTTCCAGCCCCCTTCTCTTATCTAGGTCAGGGATCCCCTAGTCATTTGTCTGGCCTAGTTATCTAGAGTTGGCTGTGGATTAACCCATAACCCTCTTGTGTCCGAGTTGATAGGCTAACGCTTACCGAAATCCGCACCACTCAAATCCGCACCACTCTTCTCTCGTACGCAGTTCAAACTAACGATCGCTGCTCAGTCTTTTGGCTAAGATGAAAATGTAGTGCTCACTTGATCGGAGCCAAAGTTTGGGAGCTTTCAAAAAACGTCAAATGGCACAATAAAATCCACTTTTTTCCGATCCAGAAGCACTGGGACTTTCAACTCTTCGGCTCAGTGCCATGGACATCATAACCCTTCGGTTCGATGCCACGAACACCGTAAATCTGGAGAATCTGTGGATTTTCTGCCAGCCCGCGGAATTGAACCGCACTCAAAAGGGGGCTTGTCACCCGCCGTCCAACGCACTACGAACAGCTGGGCAGGCGGGCGTAAAACTCACTTAAACTAAC
Source organism: Arion vulgaris (assembly GCA_020796225.1). Taxonomy (NCBI): domain Eukaryota; kingdom Metazoa; phylum Mollusca; class Gastropoda; order Stylommatophora; family Arionidae; genus Arion; species Arion vulgaris. The sequence continues at coordinate 20,284,973 of CM036775.1, forward strand.
ACCGAGCAGCTTTCATTGGAAAGAATGATGACACTTGGAGTTTACACGTTCAGGCGTAATAGATCCACTCGTTGTGGCACTTCCGGGCAGGGCCCAATAAAAAAATTATTAAGAAAGATATGGTGGGAAATAATACAATTCCAATTAGAGATTCAAGCCAGGGACTACCCTTCTAGAAACCAAGAGCGCTAGCAACTACACTTTTGTCGTTTTCTTTGTTAGAACAAGGACATAGTTGGGGGTCTCTGTGGTTAAGTAGTTAAGCCCGTTGCCTTGTGAATCGAAGGTCGTGGGTTCGAATCCGGACTGCGCCATTCTGTTCACGAGTGCAGTTTTTCCAGAGACCCTAGGATTGTTGCTGGAGCTACGGAGTTCATGCTTTGTGCAATACTCTCGGTAGGTGGCGTGCCATTCTCCGGAGAGGGACCAAGCCATATGGGGTCAAACCCGGCTCTAAAACCCTTAAACCCTTAGAACCAGGACATAAAAATGGAGTAAGACAACGTTGTCTATGTTCAATGTACTGTAAAATGAAAATCGCATTCATGGAAAAAAGGAAAAAGCTATCGCTACTGATTGTATCATCCATGTTTAGAGCGATGTAGGACATGAGGGAATTGGGGGAGGTCATATGCCTGTGGAATTTAATGACCACATGGCTAGTGCAATCACCGAGCGAAACTATTCAGGTTAGGATTTTTCTTTATGCCCATGACAGAAAAAAAACCTCATTGGTTTTACCGGGGAGTGAAGCCAGGTCATCCTGCATGGAAGGTCGTATTCAATATACAATTGTTGTAAGCCCCCTGTGAGTGCGGTTAAATTCCGTGGGCTGGCAGAAACGCCACAGGTTCTCCAGATTTACGGTGTTCGTGGCGCCGAACCGAAAGGTTACGATGTCCATGGCACCGAGCCGAGAAGCTCAAAACTCAAGTGCTTCTGGAACGAAAAAAAACCAATTGTTGTAACATTACATCCGTGTTTCCTCATGCGTAAAAAGTAGATAATTGACGTCATCGTTTACGTCAGACTGACAGTAAACAAACATATATTCAAAGCTTACATCTTGGACCTCGCTTGTTTGAGAAATGAAGACATCAGGAAAAAGTGGGTACAACATCAGTGCTGAACTTCTTCAAAAGACAACAAATTAAATTATTCGGCCACATAAACAGATTACCAACAAACAGTGCGCTTCAACAGGCAATGTCACTTCGATACCGTAGATACAAAGCAAACGACCGTGACGCAAAGATGGGCCTCAGATTTTGGTATAGTTTTTCGATCCAGAAGCACTTGAGCTTTCAGCTCTTCTGCTCGGTACCATGAACATCGTAACCCTTCGGTTCGGTGCCACGAATACCGTAAATCTGGAGAACCTCTGACTTTTCTGCCAGCCCGCGGAATTGAACCGCACTCAAAGGTGGTTTGTCACCCGTCGCTCAACACGCTACGAACACGCTGGGCAGACGGGCCCCAGATATAACAGCGGCAACGAAAGACACTATTTATGAAGCACACACAAAAGTCCGTTCTAGAAATCTCTTATTATTCTGACGATGTGAAGTAAAACAGGATTTGAGAAAAGAAGTTGACATCTTGGACGTAATTACTTATAATAGATGTGTAAAAAGAAGTTAATATTCTATCCTTTACAGAACTTTGCGAATGAACCCCAGCTTGTTAACACTATTTGTGATTTTTCTAGACATTATTACGTTCAGTAGTATGCCATTGCTTTCTGAACTGAGGTGGCGTCTGGGTCTTAGGGATAGTGACTCGGTCTATTAACCCCGACGTTCTGAGTTCGAATCACGCTGCGGACTGTTTGGTACTAAAATGTTTCGCGTGGGTTTTACAAAGGACGATGTCACCACCCGTTCAGAAAGCAATGGCAAACTACTGAACGTAATAATGTCTAGAAAAATCACAAACATCGTTAAAAGCTGGGGTTGATTCGCAAAGTTCTGTAAAGGAAACGCAATTAACTTTTTTCTGAACGGATAGTGTTATCATCCTTTTGTAAAAATCCACGCCGAACAATTTGCAACCAAATTGTCTGCAGCGTGATTCGAACTCAGAACGTCGGGGTTAGTAGACACTATCCCTAGGCTACAGACGCCAGCAATAGATGCGTGCATGAGTCTATTTATGAAGTAACAAAGAGAGCGTGAGGAAACACAAAATGAACAATGCTGGCAGAATATATTGAGCTTGTGTAATTTATATGGTCGTTTTCATCTTTGATGACTTGCCGGGAGCTCGCAAGGGAGTAAGGACAAGGAATAGTAACAATACGACCTACAAGGCAAGTCGTAAGAGGCGGCTGGTGTAGGGACCTAGGAAGCTACCCTAGCCGTTCGAGTGGTTACAGGGCCCACATTTGGGGTGTAAAGAATAGAACCACTGTTACATGTCGTAAGAGACGACGAAGGAGATTTAGCTGAAATCGGATGCTTGTGTCCTAAACGTGTAGAAGTCTATGCGTTTGAGGGCCTACTAAACCAACTAATAAATAAAGATATACGTTTTGAAATCATCAACATTATAAATGTGTTTGGATGTAAATAGAAAATATATAAACCTTACCTAAAGGACAACATGTCTCCCATCACGAAAGCTGTTAGGTACAAGGTCACCTACTGTTTTCTTAAGTCTGCAAGGTGATAATGAAAGGACACACTGATATTACAGGTATGCTAGATATATATGAATGGTCTTAGAGCAGTATATATATATATATGTATATATATATATATATATATATATATATATATGTATATATATATATATATATATATATATATATATATATATATATATATATATATGGAAATATTAAAAAAGAAATTATGATACGAATTGTCAAAGCAACATCAGCTTTTAAAAGTCTAAATAAAATATGGAACTGCAAGTTATATAGTATTAAAACTAAATTACGAATTTTCAATTAAAATGTTGTATCAATCCTAACATATGCCAGCGAGAGTTGGAAAATGACTAAAGATATAGAAAGCAAGTTAAATGCATTTGAAAATAGATGTCTGCGAAAAATAATGAATATAAAATGGAACGAATTCAGGAGAAGTGATGAAATCAGAGACATGTCTGGTCAACCACTAGTGACAACTGTTATAAGAAAGAGAAGATGGAGATATGTTGGACACACCTTGAGGAGAAATGATCAACGAATATCAAAGCAGGCATTGAAGTGGGATGCAAAGGGTTCAAGAAAGAGAGGACGACCTAAGGAGACCCTGAAACAAACTTTGCTGAGAGAGGCAAGAAATATCGATCTCAGTTCCATGGATGAGATTGAGCGAGTTGCCCAGGATAGAGCGGTATGGAGAAATTACTTGCAGGCCCTATGTAACGTATAACGGTACAAGAGGAATAATAATAATTATTATTATATATATATATATATATATATATATATATATATATATATATATATATATATATATATATAAAGTTTAACTCATTCTCGAATTCCGGATTGCAGAATATCCAAACGACTCTTTTATGATGAGCTGCATAGCGGTAAACGCTCACAGGTAGGGAAGGGGGCAGAAAACGAGATTCAAAGACTCACTGAAGAGCTCGATGAAATCCTTTGGCATAGATGTCAACAACTGGGAGAATGTTGCTCAAGACAGATCAGCCTGGTGCACACTTCTTCGACACGGTTCCTCGACCTGCGAGGCAGGTAGAACAGCACGGATGGAGCAAAAACGTCAAAATAGAAATACAGTAAAACTCCCCACAAGTGCAAGTATACCCTTGCCCACACTGTACAAGAACATTTCAAGCCCGCATCGGGCTCACTAGTCATCTACGCACGCACAGACAAACATAACGGAACTACATTCCCTTGGATGAAAATTGCGTGGCCATCATCACCCCGTGATGGACGAGCATCAGAAGCCATTCTACACAATCAATCACTTTAGTACAGGCGCTTACAGAAGCGGTGACGTGGTTGGCGTTTCATAACAACTGTCATGTTATCAGGTATATGAGAACTATCGTCATAGCACTCCAGACATTTCAATAGATGCTCCGATCTCCGCCTCAACAAATCCAGCAGCGGCCCAACACACCAGTTCGATGTTGATTTATCAATATATTTGCGTATTTGGTATGTCGTTCGGGAGACTAGCACAACACCACCCAACACAAAGCTTTACAGAAGCAAAGACTCTCCTGAAACAATCCAGGAAAATGATCTGGAGAAAAACAAATGGAGGATACAACCCAGAGTATGACAGTATAAATACACTAAACAGAAAAAGCACAGACCACAGTCTTAAGATATATAACGGACACTGCAGTCTCAGAGCACACCTCCACAGAATGATTCTCAGGTTCTCGGCAGCCTGCACCTGTGGAGCACCTAAGCAGTCCCCAGAGCACATCCTGCAAGACTGCCCCAGTCTGAGTAGGGAGAGAATAGAGATCTGGCCAACAGAAACAACCCTACAAAACAAACTATGAGGGACCAGTGAAGACCTCAAGCGCACCGCCCTGTTTATGACACGTTCTGGAGTAGTCGCATAGCAAACGTTGATCGCAGAAGAAGAATGTATATCGTTCTCTTCCAGCTGTACCAATATCGACGAGTGGGATTCACAACCATAAAGCTCTTCTTTTCCAGCTGTACCAATATCGACGAGTGGGATTCACAACCATAAAGCTCTTCTTTTCCAGCTGTACCAATATCGACGAGTGGGATTCACAACCATAAAGCTCTACTTTTCCAGCTGTACCAATATCGACGAGTGAGATTCACAACCATAAAGCTCCTCTTTTCCAGCTGTACCAATATCGACGAGTGAGATTCACAACCATAAAGCTCTTCTTTTCCAGCTGTACCAATATCGACGAGTGGGATTCACAACCATAAAGCTCTTCTTTTCCAGCTGTACCAATATCGACGAGTGGGATTCACAACCATAAAGCTCTTCTTTTCCAGCTGTACCAATATCGACGAGTGGGATTCACAACCATAAAGCTCCTCTTTTCCAGCTGTACCAATATCGACGAGTGGGATTCACAACCATAAAGCTCTTCTTTTCCAGCTGTACCAATATCGACGAGTGGGATTCACAACCATAAAGCTCTTCTTTTCGGAAAGACTCTCTCAATACGTTAAGAATGTCATTTCGGTCCATTGCAGCGACGAAAGACACTATCTACGAAGCGCATACAAGGGCCCGTTTTAGAAATCTCTTCTTGACCTGACGCTGTGAGGCAAACAGGAATCGAGGAAAGATAGAAAGAAAGCAGCGCCTCTGATATTGTAGCCATGCCCTGTTTTCAAACTCAGTGACTCCATGAGTGTGGTTCGTACGGTCGAAACAGGAATATTGAGACTAAACTGGGTGGAGTACTGGTTTAGACAGGGATCAGAGAAATCACCTTCACTTTTGTCACTGGACACGTAGGAGTCAGGGGTAATGAACGAGCTGATAGATTGGCTGGCATGGCAACGATGAACCGAAATTACATTCTTGCATTGAAATAGTTTTTTCGAACAGAGGAATTTCAGGGTTGTGAATCCCAGTCACTGATCAGATTGAGAGAGATGAGTGTCGGTATTGGTACAATTCGATAAGAACGACATTCTAATTATGCACAGATATTAATTAATCAACATCGAACTGTCGTGTTGGGTCGCTGCTGGATTTGTTGAAACGAGGATCAGAGCACCTATGGACATGTCTGGAGTGCTATGGTGATAGTCTTCACTGATAACCACTTTAGTGGCATAAACATGTGAGTCAACCATACAACTAGCCACTGTAGTGACTTTTTCACATTCAGTGCTTTCTTTCTTATTGTACAAACGTTTCATGTCTGTATCGTAGCTATTTTGTTTTTGCATTTGTCCGCTCTGAATTCAAGCGATACATGGCACATATCTTATTTTTGCGTGAAGGCTTGCTTTTCTGATAAAAAGTGCCCCTCTCTATTTAAGCGAGTTTTACTCCGACTTCCGAGGTATTTGTTATTTTAGATCCTCATGCAAAGGTTAAGGGTCTTCTAGAGTCAGCTGTTCACCGAACGAGAACTTTTTTCTTAGCTAGCTGGCCTCGAAACTTTGAATATTCAGAGGGGATCACGAGAGAGAGAGAGAGAGAGAGAGAGAGAGAGAGATAATATTCCCATAATTTAATGAGGAGCACTGTTTGTTTTTATCAACCAAGTTAATCACTTTGTGGCTTGCTCTGAGAACATGAGTACGTTACGCAACCGTTGCGCCCACACAACATGTAAGACGGGCAAATTTGAATTTCGGCCGAGGTTTGAAGAGTACAACTCAAAATAGAATTTGGATAAGAACATGTTTCAACTTTTATGATTCATTGAGAACAAGTACGTTTAGTATATGCAACATAGATTGTATTCCAGTCACAAATTGTAGTCCAGTCACAGATTGTACTCCAGTCACAGATTGTAGTCCAGTCACAGATTGTAGTCCAGTCACAGATTGTAGTCCAGTCACAGATTGTAGTCCAGTCACAGTTTGCATTCCAGTCATAGATTGTAGTCCAGTCACAGATTGCATTCCAGTCACAGATTGTACTCTAGTCACAGATTGTACTCAGTCACAGATTGTACTCCAGTCACAGATTGTAGTCGTCACAGATTGCATTCCAGTCACATATTGTAGTCCAGTCACAGATTGTAGTCCAGTCACAGATTGTAGTCCAGTCACAGATTGTAGTCCAGTCACAGATTGTACTCTAGTCACAGATTGTACTCCAGTCACAGATTGTACTCCAGTCACAGATTGTAGTCCAGTCACAGATTGTAGTCCAGTCACAGATTGTACTCCAGTCACAGATTGTAGTCCAGTCACAGATTGTACTCCAGTCACAGATTGTAGTCCAGTCACAGATTGTACTCCAGTCACAGATTGTACTCCAGTCACAGATTGTAGTCCAGTCACAGATTGCATTCCAGTCACAGATTGTAGTCCAGTCACAGATTGTACTCCAGTCACAGATTGTACTCCAGTCACAGATTGTAGTCCACTCACAGATTGTACTCCAGTCACAGATTGCCTTCCAGTCACAGATTGTACTCCAGTCACAGATTGTAACCAACTGAACGACTGTGGTTAAGAGACAGATTGACGCCAGGAGAAACGTTGTAATCAAGTATGGAACAAAATGCGACCAAGAGTAAGACGACGAAGTGACAGATTCAGACCATTCACTACAACACTTGAAGAATTTGACTGCCCAACATTCTAATTGAACAAAACTTTAACCCTTTCGCTGCTACATACTTTCTGAAGACTGAGCTAAAAATAGCTACTCTTTGTTTCTAGGTCACAAACGTGAATGTACGCCAATAGCAGTGACAGTAGCAATGTAAACATGTTAACTCGTCTTTAGCCCACAGAGGAGAGATAATAACAGAAGTGTTAATGCGTCTTTACAAGTGAATGGGCAAAACATATATATACGTCTTTAGCAGCTAAAGGGTTAAGCACTTGTCAAAATCAACACTCTAAACACTTGATGACACCAACACTCTAATTGACTACACCAACACTCTAATAGCCGTCCATCGCAAGCGATGATGACAACAATCTCAGACATGTACTGTTGCACCTCTCTGGTGTGTGCGGAGGTGACTGTAGAGTCCAATCCTAGAACAGAATCCCCAACCACAGGTGGGGCATACATGATCAAGGTTAGACATGTGCGTGTTGTGTGCTCTGTCTTTTCGCTGCTCGTTTTCTCTGTGACTCAACAATACGATGATTATCAGTTATTCGGGTTCCTCTTTTGTTGTTACAGCGCCACATTTGGCGATCTTGCGCAAGGGATTCCCAGCACGTATTGTCTATATCGAAGCATTTCAGAGACACTTTAAGAGTGTCTTTAAAGCGTTTTTCTGTCCACCAGCTAAACGTCTGCCCCCTTCAAGCTCGCCATACATCAACTGTTTTGGGATGCGTTTATCAGGCATTCGAGCAACGTGACCGACCCATCTCAGTTGGGCCTTCTGCAACAGGGTGTTGACGCTTGGGATCTTTGCTCTTGTGAGATCCCAACACTCTAAACACTTGACGACACCAACGCTCTAAGCACCCAACAACACAAACACTCTAATTGACTACACCATCACTCTAAACACTTGACGGCACCAATGTTCTAAGCAGCTAACTGCACCAGCACTCTAGTTGACTACGCCAGCACTTTAAACACTTGACGACACCAACGCGCTAAGCGCCCAACTACACCAACACTCTAAACACTTGATGACACCAATGCTCTAAGCACCCAACTACACCAACACTCTAATTTACTATAGCAACGCTCTAATTTACTACACCAACGCTCTAAGCACCCAACTACACCAGTACTCTAAGTGACTACATCAATGCTCTAATTGACTACACCGATGCTCTAAGCACCTAACTATACTAACACTCTAATCATTTACTACAAACACTCTAAACCCTTTACAACAACAACACTCAAAGCACTCATCTACAACGTTACTTTAAGAACTTTACCCCAACCAACACTCTAATCGTGACTTATCTACACCAACACTACACCACCTTGACTAGGTCACTTCTAACTAAACAACAAAAACAAACAAGGATATAACAAATCATCCAGCATAAAAATATACAAATAAAAACATTGAAATTAATGATAAATACAACTTTTATTCAAAAACAACTTGAACATGTTAACAAGTGCATGTTAACCTTCTAAATTGAGATTTTTTTTAATGTATCAAAATTTATGTTTTAAGGTGAACCTATTTATTATATTTTCTGCTAACTTCACCTTTATCATTATCATCTAGTGCATAGATTCCCAAACTTTATCATTATCATCTAGTGCATAGATTCCCAAACTTTATCATTATCATCTAGTGCATAGATTCCCAAACTTTATCATTATCATCTAGTGCATAGATTCCAAAACTTTATCATTATCATCTAGTGCATAGATTCCCAAACTTTATCATTATCATCTAGTGCATAGATTCCCAAACTTTATCATTATCATCTAGTGCATAGATACCCAAACTTTATCATTATCATCTAGTGCATAGATACCCAAACTTTATCATTATCATCTAGTGCATAGATTCCCAAACTTTATCATTATCATCTAGTGCATAGATTCCCAAACTTTATCATTATCATCTAGTGCATAGATTCCCAAACTTTATCATTATCATCTAGTGCATAGATTCCCAAACTTTATCATTATCATCTAGTGCATAGATTCCCAAACTTTATCATTATCATCTAGTGCATAGATTCCCAAACTTTATCATTATCATCTAGTGCATAGATACCCAAACTTTATCATTATCATCTAGTGCATAGATTCCCAAACTTTATCATTATCATCTAGTGCATAGATTCCCAAACTTTATCATTATCATCTAGTGCATAGATTCCCAAACTTTATCATTATCATCTAGTGCATAGATTCCCAAACTTTATCATTATCATCTAGTGCATAGATTCCCAAACTTTATCATTATCATCTAGTGCATAGATTCCCAAACTTTATCATTATCATCTAGTGCATAGATTCCCAAACTTTATCATTATCATCTAGTGCATAGATTCCCAAACTTTATCATTATCATCTAGTGCATAGATTCCCAAACTTTATCATTATCATCTAGTGCATAGATTCCCAAACTTTATCATTATCATCTAGTGCATAGATTCCCAAACTTTATCATTATCATCTAGTGCATAGATTCCCAAACTTTATCATTATCATCTAGTGCATAGATTCCCAAACTTTATCATTATCATCTAGTGCATAGATTCCCAAACTTTATCATTATCATCTAGTGCATAGATTCCAAAACTTTATCATTATCATCTAGTGCATAGATTCCCAAACTTTATCATTATCATCTAGTGCATAGATTCCCAAACTTTATCATTATCATCTAGTGCATAGATTCCCAAACTTTATCATTATCATCTAGTGCATAGATTCCCAAACTTTATCATTATCATCTAGTGCATAGATTCCCAAACTTTATCATTATCATCTAGTGCATAGATTCCCAAACTTTATCATTATCATCTAGTGCATAGATTCACAAACTTTATCATTATCATCTAGTGCATAGATTCCCAAACTTTTTCGGCCCACTGCTCACTTTGCACGACATAAATTTTATAACGCCCCTCCCCTTCCCATTATAACAGTTTGCAAACACCCCCTCCACACCTCATACATATACATGCTCTATTTTCACTTTGACATAGTAAATTGATATATATTTCATATATGTCATATTTGGTCAATTTTCAAATGATTATTTATGTGAAATAGAAAATTGATGAAAAAATGGACAGTGTAAGATGGGCTTAAGGTGAATTAAAATGCAGAATTCAAATTTGTAATGATTATTCAATCGCAAAATCACGAAAAAACTTCTCCCAAATACTTCTGGACTTACTATCCCCCAGAAGGCTTCAGCGCCCACTGGGGCGGTACCATCCACTTTGGAAACCCACGATCTAGTGCATAGGTTCTGAGACTTTTTCGAGCCACCGCCCACTTTGCACGACATAAACTTTGTAACGTCCCCTCCCTAACACATATATTGTAAGTTAATTGCATATCCTTTACAGGACTTGGTGAATCAACCCCGGCTTTTAAACTCTGTTTGTGATTTTTCTAGGCATTATTACGTTCAGTAGTTTGCCATTGCTTTCTACATATATCCATATATTACATATATATACATGCTCTATTTTTCTAGGCATTATTACGTTCAGTAGTTTGCCATTGCTTTCTACATATATCCATATATTACATATATATACATGCTCTATTTTCTCTCTGACATAGAAAATTGGTATATATTTCTGTCATACATGGTCAATTTTCAAATGATTATATAATTAAATTAGAAAATTAATAACAAAATTGATCGTGTATGACGGGCATAAGATGAATTAAAATGCATACTTTAAATGATTATACAATCACAAAATCATGCAAATAATTTATTTTAAAATATATATTACTCATTTCTTCTATAAGGAGCCACTGACCCAGATCGCCTGAACGTCCCCCAAATGCTTCTAAACCCACTATCACCCACTAGAAGGCTTCATCGCCCACTGGGAAGGGGGTACCGTCCACTTTGGGAACCATCTTCTCCTTTTGCGTTGTTCTTTCGACCAATTTTAATCACCCTTTGTGATATGTTTGATCTTTGCCAAGAACGTGTATACGTTGCACATTGGTTTGGTAGAGTTTTTTTAAAAAGGATGGAGATTTTAAGGCTGCTATGCCAAAGCTGTCACTGTGCAATGTACAGGTGGTCATTTTTATTTTTTACACTCCACAGAATATATCGAGAGCTGCTGTAGCGTAGTTGTTAGTGAACTCGCTTCACAAGGCTGGTGGTCTGGGTTCAGCTCCGCAATGCGCGTGGAATTTTCCCGACCACGCGGCTCTCAGGTCGACCCAGCCTCAACTGGGTACCAGACATGCTCTGGGAAAGTAAAGGCGGCCGGCGTGATGCTGACCACATCACCCATCGTGTGCCGACGGTCAATGAAAATACAGGCCTAACACTGTATTGACCCATATACCACAAGGTATGAAAGTGTTCCTTTACTTTTTTTTTTTTTACTTACAGAATATATCCCACACTTTACCTGGGATTAGAACCTGAGTTCTGCCTGGTGGTGCTGATGCCCACAAGAATAGTACCAATGTGACCTACAAGACATGTCATAAGAGGTGACTGATTTAGGACCTAGGGAAGCTAGCCTAGTTAATAAGAAGCATAGCATAAATTAGATGTGTTGGCCTACTTGTCGGTGCATAACTGGTACAACGTACAATCGCTCTTAGGCTCAGATCATACACAAATCACAAAGAGGGTTTAACAAGTGGTGTTATGAGCGTTCTAAGTGAAGAAGACTCCCACACTTTACCTGGGATTTGAACCTGAGTTCTCATAACTGCGAGACTGGTGCTCTTATCCACTCTACCACATATATAAAAAATAAAATTTTCTACAGCTTCTTCAGATTTTAAGCTATGAAGTCACTTCACATATATAAACCCAAGTGTGCAGGAGGTAGAAGGGTCGAATCCTATAATCACATGTGAAATGTCGAGTGTGGGATTGAATACCAGTCGATCAGCAACGCTTATGCATTATGTGGATTCATCTACATTCGGCAACATGCATGTATGAATGGCCTATTATGTTTTTACAGACGGTCAATTGGCAAGTGTTTTACTTTGACAAATTCTGAGTTTTCACTTGTTCATATATAAGTCTCTTCTCAAAGACTCTGCGCCCTTGCGCAATATCGCTTTCCACACAACTCTGTCATCATCTAGTTTCTCCCATGTACTGGGACCTATAGAAAAGTTCTACATTGAGGCCATGCAGACAACATACAAAACCTTATTACGATAACAAAATTATTCTGCAAATCTCTCTATAATTCATCCTTCCCTTCTTTAATTTCTTCCAAGCTGCAATAATTGGAGCACAGAGTATCACTCAAATCATTCTCTCCTCGTTTGACAAACTTCTCATAAATTTCTTCCTCCTCGTACAGTTCGATTAATTCTTCACACAATGTCTTCAGCCTGTTAGATGACAAAAATATATAATATGCACATTTTATCTGTCTGATTATTAAAACCAGAAGAATAACTAATGAAATTCAACACAGATGCAACAAAGCAAACTAAATGATAGGGCAAATGGCGCCAATTTTAAAATGCAAACACGTCACCATGAACACAAAAAGAGCAATGTTTAACACAATCTTCCTCTCCACATTATGTTACCAGGCCAAACCTGGACACTGACAACAAATGATAGAAGAAAACTAGTCACGACAGAGATGAAGTGTCTACGCAGAATGCTGGGTGTAACAAGAAGAGACCGGTTGAGAAATGAAGACATCAGGAAAAAAGTGGATATAACATCAGTACTAGACTTCATCAAGAAACAACAAATTAAATGGTTTGGCCACGTAAGCAGATTACCAACAGACAGTGCACCCCAAAGAGCAATGCTGCTCCGATACAATGGGTACAAAGCAAAAGGTCAGCCACACAAAAGATGGACCTCAGAGATAATAGAGCGCGAAAGACACTATCAATGAAGCGCATACTAGGGCCCGTTTCAGAAATCTCTTCCTGACCTGACGCTGTGAGAGAAACAGGATTGGAGAACAGAAAGAAGAAGAAAGATTATTAAAAATTGACAAAATCGAAATAATGACATTTGCTAGAGGCAAAAACGCTACCAAAATCTCCATGAACAAACATCAATTAAAGCGAATCAAATACTTTACATTGACCGGGTGGTTACTGGGGCCCACATCAGGGGTGTAAAGAATAGTACCACTGTTACCTGCCACACATGTTGTAAGAGGCTACTAAGGAGGTTGGAAGTGGGGCTAGCTGTATGTATAAATATGTGTGTATACATATGTGCATGTATAAATGTGTGTATAAATGTGTGTCTGTGCATATGAACATGTGTATATAAGTATGTGTGTTAAAATGGATACCTGTATTGTCTGAGCTGAGGATAAATTTAGAAAAAAAATGTAAGAATTTTATAGTAATGGGTATTAATTATTTTTTTTTCTGGCAGCAGTTTTCCAACCAAATATTATTTCCCGCCTCTAATAGTACTAGGAACATGTTCTCACCTACATTGAAATCAGGGATCTCTATAAGAATATATATGGCCTTTTTCGTCTTTACAAATGCTTCTAAACCCACTATCACCCACTAGAAGGCTTCATCGCCCACTGGGAAGGGGAAGTACCGTCCACTTTGGGAACCATCTTCTCCTTTTTGCGTTCGTTCTTCTGACCAATTTTAATCACCCTTTGTGATATGTTTGATCTTTGCCAAGAACGTGTATACGTTGCACATTGGTTTGGTAGAGTTTTTTTAAAAAGGATGGAGATTTTAAGGCTGCTATGCCAAAGCTGTCACTGTGCAATGTACAGGTGGTCATTTTATTTTTACACTCCACAGAATATATCGAGAGCTGCTGTAGCGTAGTTGTTAGTGAACTCGCTTCACAAGGCTGGTGGTCTGGGTTCAGCTTCCGCAATGCGCGTGGAATTTTCCCGACCACGACGGCTCTCAGGTCGACCCAGCCTCAACTGGGTACCAGACATGCTCTGGGAAAGTAAAGGCGGCGGCGTGATGCTGACCACATCACCCATCGTGTGCCGACGGTCAATGAAAAATACAGGCCTAACACTGTATTGACCCATATACCACAAGGTATGAAAGTGTTCCTTTACTTTTTTTTTTTTTACTTACAGAATATATCCCACACTTTACCTGGGATTAGAACCTGAGTTCTGCCTGGTGGTGCTGATGCCCACAAGAATAGTACCAATGTGACCTACAAGACATGTCATAAGAGGTGACTGATTTAGGACCTAGGGAAGCTAGCCTAGTTAATAAGAAGCATAGCATAAATTAGATGTGTTGGCCTACTTGTCGGTGCATAACTGGTACAACGTACAATCGCTCTTAGGCTCAGATCATACACAAATCACAAAGAGGGGTTTAACAAGTGGTCGTTATGAAGCGTTCTAAGTAGAAGAAGACTCCCACACTTTACCTGGGATTTGAACCTGAGTTCTCATAACTGCGAGACTGGTGCTCTTATCCACTCTACCACATATATAAAAAATAAAATTTTCTACAGCTTCTTCAGATTTTAAGCTATGAAGTCACTTCACATATATAAACCCAAGTGTGCAGGAGGTAGAAGGGTCGAATCCTATAATCACATGTGAAATGTCGAGTGTGGGATTGAATACCCGAGTCGATCAGCAAACGCTTATGCATTATGTGGATTCATCTACATTCGGCAACATGCATGTATGAATGGCCTATTATGTTTTTACAGACGGTCAATTGGCAAGTGTTTTACTTTGACAAATTCTGAGTTTTCACTTGTTCATATATAAGTCTCTTCTCAAAGACTCTGCGCCCTTGCGCAATATCGCTTTCCACACAACTCTGTCATCATCTAGTTTCTCCCATGTACTGGGACCTATAGAAAAGTTCTACATTGAGGCCATGCAGACAACATACAAAACCTTATTACGATAACAAAATTATTCTGCAAATCTCTCTATAATTCATCCTTCCCTTCTTTAATTTCTTCCAAGCTGCAATAATTGGAGCACAGAGTATCACTCAAATCATTCTCTCCTCGTTTGACAAACTTCTCATAAATTTCTTCCTCCTCGTACAGTTCGATTAATTCTTCACACAATGTCTTCAGCCTGTTAGATGACAAAAATATATAATATGCACATTTTATCTGTCTGATTATTAAAACCAGAAGAATAACTAATGAAATTCAACACAGATGCAACAAAGCAAACTAAATGATAGGGCAAATGGCGCCAATTTTAAAATGCAAACACGTCACCATGAACACAAAAAGAGCAATGTTTAACACAATCTTCCTCTCCACATTATGTTACCAGGCCAAACCTGGACACTGACAACAAATGATAGAAGAAAACTAGTCACGACAGAGATGAAGTGTCTACGCAGAATGCTGGGTGTAACAAGAAGAGACCGGTTGAGAAATGAAGACATCAGGAAAAAAGTGGATATAACATCAGTACTAGACTTCATCAAGAAACAACAAATTAAATGGTTTGGCCACGTAAGCAGATTACCAACAGACAGTGCACCCCAAAGAGCAATGCTGCTCGATACAATGGGTACAAAGCAAAGGTCAGCCACACAAAGATGGACCTCAGAGATAATGAGGCGCGAAAGACACTATCAATGAAGCGCATACTAGGGCCCGTTTCAGAAATCTCTTCCTGACCTGACGCTGTGAGAGAAACAGGATTGGAGAACAGAAAGAAGAAGAAAGATTATTAAAAATTGACAAAATCGAAATAATGACATTTGCTAGAGGAAACGCTACCCAAATCTCCATGAACAAACATCAATTAAAGCGAATCAAATACTTTACATTGACCGGGTGGTTACTGGGGCCCACATCAGGGGTGTAAAGAATAGTACCACTGTTACCTGCCACACATGTTGTAAGAGGCTACTAAGGAGGTTGGAAGTGGGGCTAGCTGTATGTATAAATATGTGTGTATACATATGTGCATGTATAAATGTGTGTATAAATGTGTGTCTGTGCATATGAACATGTGTATATAAGTATGTGTGTTAAAATGGATACCTGTATTGTCTGAGCTGAGGATAAATTTAGAAAAAAAATGTAAGAATTTTATAGTAATGGGTATTAATTATTTTTTTTTCTGGCAGCAGTTTTCCAACCAAATATTATTTCCCGCCTCTAATAGTACTAGGAACATGTTCTCACCTACATTGAAATCAGGGATCTCTATAAGAATATATATGGCCTTTTTCGTCTTTACAAATGCTTCTAAACCCACTATCACCCACTAGAAGGCTTCACGCCCACTGGGAAGGGAAGTACGTCCACTTTGGGAACCATCTTCTCCTTTTGTTCGTTCTTTCTGACCAATTTTAATCACCCTTTGTGATATGTTTGATCTTTGCCAAGAACGTGTATACGTTGCACATTAGGTTTGTAGAGTTTTTTTAAAAAGGATGGAGATTTTAAGGCTGCTATGCCAAAGCTGTCACTGTGCAATGTACAGGTGGTCATTTTATTTTTACACTCCACAGAATATATCGAGAGCTGCTGTAGCGTAGTTGTTAGTGAACTCGCTTCACAAGGCTGGTGGTCTGGGTTCAGCTCCGCAATGCGCGTGGAATTTTTCCCGACCACGACGGCTCTCAGGTCGACCCAGCCTCAACTGGGTACCAGACATGCTCTGGGAAAGTAAAGGCGGCCGGCGTGATGCTGACCACATCACCCATCGTGTGCCGACGGTCAATGAAAAATACAGGCCTAACACTGTATTGACCCATATACCACAAGGTATGAAAGTGTTCCTTTACTTTTTTTTTTTTTACTTACAGAATATATCCCACACTTTACCTGGGATTAGAACCTGAGTTCTGCCTGGTGGTGCTGATGCCCACAAGAATAGTACCAATGTGACCTACAAGACATGTCATAAGAGGTGACTGATTTAGGACCTAGGGAAGCTAGCCTAGTTAATAAGAAGCATAGCATAAATTAGATGTGTTGGCCTACTTGTCGGTGCATAACTGGTACAACGTACAATCGCTCTTAGGCTCAGATCATACACAAATCACAAAGAGGGGTTTAACAAGTGGTCGTTATGAAGCGTTCTAAGTAGAAGAAGACTCCCACACTTTACCTGGGATTTGAACCTGAGTTCTCATAACTGCGAGACTGGTGCTCTTATCCACTCTACCACATATATAAAAAATAAAATTTTCTACAGCTTCTTCAGATTTTAAGCTATGAAGTCACTTCACATATATAAACCCAAGTGTGCAGGAGGTAGAAGGGTCGAATCCTATAATCACATGTGAAATGTCGAGTGTGGGATTGAATACCCGAGTCGATCAGCAAACGCTTATGCATTATGTGGATTCATCTACATTCGGCAACATGCATGTATGAATGGCCTATTATGTTTTTACAGACGGTCAATTGGCAAGTGTTTTACTTTGACAAATTCTGAGTTTTCACTTGTTCATATATAAGTCTCTTCTCAAAGACTCTAGCCCTTGCAATATCGCTTCCACACAACTCTGTCATCATCTAGTTTCTCCCATGTACTGGGACCTATAGAAAAGTTCTACATTGAGGCCATGCAGACAACATACAAAACCTTATTACGATAACAAAATTATTCTGCAAATCTCTCTATAATTCATCCTTCCCTTCTTTAATTTCTTCCAAGCTGCAATAATTGGAGCACAGAGTATCACTCAAATCATTCTCTCCTCGTTTGACAAACTTCTCATAAATTTCTTCCTCCTCGTACAGTTCGATTAATTCTTCACACAATGTCTTCAGCCTGTTAGATGACAAAAATATATAATATGCACATTTTATCTGTCTGATTATTAAAACCAGAAGAATAACTAATGAAATTCAACACAGATGCAACAAAGCAAACTAAATGATAGGGCAAATGGCGCCAATTTTAAAATGCAAACACGTCACCATGAACACAAAAAGAGCAATGTTTAACACAATCTTCCTCTCCACATTATGTTACCAGGCCAAACCTGGACACTGACAACAAATGATAGAAGAAAACTAGTCAGACAGAGATGAAGTGTCTACGCAGAATGCTGGGTGTAACAAGAAGAGACCGGTTGAGAAATGAAGACATCAGGAAAAAGTGGATACAACATCAGTACTAGACTTCATCAGAAACAACAAATTAAATGGTTTGGCCACGTAAGCAGATTACCAACAGACAGTGCACCCAAAGAGCAATGCTGCTCCGATACAATGGGTACAAAGCAAAAGGTCAGCCACACAAAAGATGGACCTCAGAGATAATAGAGGCGACGAAAGACACTATCAATGAAGCGCATACTAGGGCCCGTTTCAGAAATCTCTTCCTGACCTGACGCTGTGAGAGAAACAGGATTGGAGAACAGAAAGAAGAAGAAAGATTATTAAAAATTGACAAAATCGAAATAATGACATTTGCTAAGAGGCAAAAACGCTACCAAAATCTCCATGAACAAACATCAATTAAAGCGAATCAAATACTTTACATTGACCGGGTGGTTACTGGGGCCCACATCAGGGGTGTAAAGAATAGTACCACTGTTACCTGCCACACATGTTGTAAGAGGCTACTAAGGAGGTTGGAAGTGGGGCTAGCTGTATGTATAAATATGTGTGTATACATATGTGCATGTATAAATGTGTGTATAAATGTGTGTCTGTGCATATGAACATGTGTATATAAGTATGTGTGTTAAAATGGATACCTGTATTGTCTGAGCTGAGGATAAATTTAGAAAAAAAATGTAAATTTTATAGTAATGGGTATTAATTATTTTTTTTCATGGCAGTTTTCCAACCAAATATTATTTCCCGCCTCTAATAGTACTAGGAACATGTTCTCACCTACATTGAAATCAGGGATCTCTATAAGAATATATATGGCCTTTTTCGTCTTTACAAATGCTTCTAAACCCACTATCACCCACTAGAAGGCTTCATCGCCCACTGGGAAGGGGGACCACTTTGGGAACCATCTTCTCCTTTTGCTTGTTCTTCATCGACCAATTTTAATCACCCTTTGTGATATGTTTGATCTTTGCCAAGAACGTGTATACGTTGCACATTGGTTTGGTAGAGTTTTTTTAAAAAGGATGGAGATTTTAAGGCTGCTATGCCAAAGCTGTCACTGTGCAATGTACAGGTGGTCATTTTATTTTTACACTCCACAGAATATATCGAGAGCTGCTGTAGCGTAGTTGTTAGTGAACTCGCAAGGCTGGTGGTCTGGGTTCAGCTCCGCAATGCGCGTGGAATTTTTCCCGACCACGACGGCTCTCAGGTCGACCCAGCCTCAACTGGGTACCAGACATGCTCTGGGAAAGTAAAGCCGGCGTGATGCTGACCACATCACCCATCGTGTGCCGGCGGTCAATGAAAAATACAGGCCTAACACTGTATTGACCCATATACCACAAGGTATGAAAGTGTTCCTTTACTTTTTTTTTTTTTACTTACAGAATATATCCCACACTTTACCTGGGATTAGAACCTGAGTTCTGCCTGGTGGTGCTGATGCCCACAAGAATAGTACCAATGTGACCTACAAGACATGTCATAAGAGGTGACTGATTTAGGACCTAGGGAAGCTAGCCTAGTTAATAAGAAGCATAGCATAAATTAGATGTGTTGGCCTACTTGTCGGTGCATAACTGGTACAACGTACAATCGCTCTTAGGCTCAGATCATACACAAATCACAAAGAGGGTTTAACAGTAGGTCGTATGAGCGTTCTAAGTAGAAGAAGACTCCCACACTTTACCTGGGATTTGAACCTGAGTTCTCATAACTGCGAGACTGGTGCTCTTATCCACTCTACCACATATATAAAAAATAAAATTTTCTACAGCTTCTTCAGATTTTAAGCTATGAAGTCACTTCACATATATAAACCCAAGTGTGCAGGAGGTAGAAGGGTCGAATCCTATAATCACATGTGAAATGTCGAGTGTGGGATTGAATACCCGAGTCGATCAGCAAACGCTTATGCATTATGTGGATTCATCTACATTCGGCAACATGCATGTATGAATGGCCTATTATGTTTTTACAGACGGTCAATTGGCAAGTGTTTTACTTTGACAAATTCTGAGTTTTCACTTGTTCATATATAGTCTCTTCTCAAAAGACTCTGCGCCTTCAGCAATATCGCTTTCCACACAACTCTGTCATCATCTAGTTTCTCCCATGTACTGGGACCTATAGAAAAGTTCTACATTGAGGCCATGCAGACAACATACAAAACCTTATTACGATAACAAAATTATTCTGCAAATCTCTCTATAATTCATCCTTCCCTTCTTTAATTTCTTCCAAGCTGCAATAATTGGAGCACAGAGTATCACTCAAATCATTCTCTCCTCGTTTGACAAACTTCTCATAAATTTCTTCCTCCTCGTACAGTTCGATTAATTCTTCACACAATGTCTTCAGCCTGTTAGATGACAAAAATATATAATATGCACATTTTATCTGTCTGATTATTAAAACCAGAAGAATAACTAATGAAATTCAACACAGATGCAACAAAGCAAACTAAATGATGAGGCAAATGCGCAATTTTAAAATGCAAACACGTCACCATGAACACAAAAAGAGCAATGTTTAACACAATCTTCCTCTCCACATTATGTTACCAGGCCAAACCTGGACACTGACAACAAATGATAGAAGAAAACTAGTCACGACAGAGATGAAGTGTCTACGGAGAATGCTGGGTGTAACAAGAAGAGACCGGTTGAGAAATGAAGACATCAGGAAAAAGTGGATACAACATCAGTACTAGACTTCAACAAGAAACAACAAATTAAATGGTTTGGCCACGTAAGCAGATTACCAACAGACAGTGCACCCCAAAGAGCAATGCTGCTCCGATACAATGGGTACAAAGCAAAAGGTCAGCCACACAAAAGATGGACCTCAGAGATAATAGAGGCGACGAAAGACACTATCAATGAAGCGCATACTAGGGCCCGTTTCAGAAATCTCTTCCTGACCTGACGCTGTGAGAGAAACAGGATTGGAGAACAGAAAGAAGAAGAAAGATTAAAAATTGACAAAATCGAAATAATGACATTTGCTAGAGACGAAAACGCTACAAAATCTCCATGAACAAACATCAATTAAGCTGAATCAAATACTTTACATTGACCGGGTGGTTACTGGGGCCCACATCAGGGGTGTAAAGAATAGTACCACTGTTACCTGCCACACATGTTGTAAGAGGCTACTAAGGAGGTTGGAAGTGGGGCTAGCTGTATGTATAAATATGTGTGTATACATATGTGCATGTATAAATGTGTGTATAAATGTGTGTCTGTGCATATGAACATGTGTATATAAGTATGTGTGTTAAAATGGATACCTGTATTGTCTGAGCTGAGATAAATTTAGAAAAAAAAATGTAAGAATTTTATAGTAATGGGTATTAATTATTTTTTTTTCTGGCAGCAGTTTTCCAACCAAATATTATTTCCCGCCTCTAATAGTACTAGGAACATGTTCTCACCTACATTGAAATCAGGGATCTCTATAAGAATATATATGGCCTTTTTCGTCTTTACAGACGGTCAATTGTAAGTGTTTTACTGTGACAACTTCTGAGTTTTCGCTTTTCTCTCTCGTCGTTCAGATCATACATAAGTCAGTTCTCAAAAGACTCTGCGCCCTTTCGTAATTTGGCTTTCTACACAACTCTTGTCATCAGCTAGTCCTTCCCATGTGCTGGGACCTATAGAAAGTTTTTCATTGAGGCTTTGCAGACATCTTTATATCTGAGCAGTGGTCTGCCCTGGTGCCTCTTCCCTCCGAAAGTTCACAGAACAACATTTGTTTTGGTATGCGGCAAGTTTCCATTCTTCTCATATGTCCCAACCATCTTAGTCGTCTACTGCTGATCATGCCTATGATGGAAGGCAGTTTTGCACGTTGCAGTCCTTCAGAGTTGGTTATCTTGTCGTACCACCTGATGTTCATAATCTTATGGAGACATCGAAGGTGAAAGATGTTAAGTCTTCTCTCGTGTCTTGAGTAGACTGTCCATGTTTCTGAGCCATATAGTAAAGAACTAATTACACAAGCTCGATATATTTGAATCTTCGTCTGCAATGTCAGTTTTGTGTTGTCCAAGCTCGCTTTGATAGTTTGCAATGTAGTAGCCTACTCCCTATACGAGTTGATTTCTTCATCAAGAGAAAGGCTGGCAGTGACCATGGACCCAAGATAGCAAAATTTTGAAACTGGTGTTAGATGGTTACCATGTAAAGTGATATTTGTTGTGTCACCTCCCTGACATAGTAAGTAAGTAAGTAAAAGTAAAGGAACCCTTTCATACTCGTGGTATATAGGTCAATACAGTGTTAGGCCTGTATTTTTCATTGACCTTCGGCACACAATGGGTGATGTGGTCAGCATCCTCGCCGCCTTTACTTTCCAGAGCATGTCTGGTACCCAGTTAAGGCTGGGTCGACCTGAGAGCGTCGTGGTCGGGAAAAATTCCACGCACATTGCGGGAGCTGAACCCAGACCACCAGCCTTGCTAAGCGAGTTCACTAACAACTACGCTACAGCGGCTCTCCCTGACGTAGTACAACCTATAAAAATAAACGATTGCTTATGGGATTTAAACCAAATACGTTTAGAACTTGAGCTGAGAAACATACCTCAGTGTCACAGAAAGACCTCAGTGTCACAGAAAGTAGAAACGTTTAGAACTTGAGCTGAGAAACATACCTCAGTGTCACAGAAAGTAGAAATGTTTAGAACTTGAGCTGAGAAACATACCTCAGTGTCACAGAAAGTAGAAATGTTTAGAACTTGAGCTGAGAAACATACCTCAGTGTCACAGAAAGTAGAAACATTTAGAACTTGAGCTGAGAAACATACCTCAGTGTCACAGAAAGTAGAAACGTTTAGAACTTGAGCTGAGAAACATACCTCAGTGTCACAGAAAGACCTCAGTGTCACAGAAAGACCTCAGTGTCACAGAAAGTAGAAACGTTTAGAACTTGAGCTGAGAAACATACCTCAG
Organism: Arion vulgaris; assembly: GCA_020796225.1. Classification (NCBI taxonomy): domain Eukaryota; kingdom Metazoa; phylum Mollusca; class Gastropoda; order Stylommatophora; family Arionidae; genus Arion; species Arion vulgaris. The sequence continues at coordinate 20,308,227 of CM036775.1, forward strand.
TGTCACAGAAAGTAGAAATGTTTAGAACTTGAGCTGAGAAACATACCTCAGTGTCACAGAAAGACCTCAGTGTCACAGAAAGACCTCAGTGTCACAGAAAGACCTCAGTGTCACAGAAAGTAGAAACGTTTTTCTTTCAAAGAAGATTGCCCTGCTGAAATACCCACCGACACGTTCATTTCAATAGCCATCGGAGATTTTTAATACATTTTGGAAATGATACCATCAGAGAGAGCTGCAGTAGCATAGTTCTTAGTGAACTCGCTTCTTCGACGTGTGGTCAGGGTTCAATTTATAAATGAAAAGAAGAATCCTCGTTGTTACCTTAAGAACTGTGATATTACAAAAACTGCTTGGTACACTCCACAAGATTTTTTGGGGAAATGCTGGATGATCTTACACGCTTGTTTTGATATCAACATAGATTTGTAAGTTAGTTAGTTAGTTTGTTCCTTTCGTGCCAAAGGCGGCACAAGGGCAGAGGTTTTAGATCTCCATGTGATACGGTTCTTTGCTAGCAGTTGGAGATCTTGTATGGTTTTACATCCCAATAGTTTACTTTCTTGTTGGATGGTTCTTGAAGAGTGGTCTTTGGTCTTCCACGTTTTCTTTTCCCAACTGGTGACCACATAAGGACTTGTCGATTTAGTCTCTTTTCGTCTGATCTAAGAACATGACCTAAATACTTCCACCTTCGTTTCCTTATAATTTTTGATACGGGTTGTTGGTGTGTTCTATCTCTCACTGTGTTGTTAGAAATGAAATCACTCCATTTTACTTTTAATAATTTTCGTAGACATTTATTCTCAAAGCTGTCCTGTTTCTTATCAATTTTCTTTGTTGATTTCCAACTTTCACAACCGTAGGTCAGTACAGAATCACACATGACCTAAATAATTTAACTTTTTTGCATATACTAAGGTCTTGAGATTGCCAGATATTCGTTAATTTAGTGAAGGCACTAGCTGCTATAGCAATACAAGAGTTTATTTATTTCATCATGTCTCCGTTGTTTGACACTTTACTACCCAAATATGTAAAATGTTAAACTTTCTCCAGTGTTTGGCCATTTATTACGATGTTGTCTGTCGAGTTTGTGAGGTCCATAATTTTGGTCTTGGCAGATTTAATCTGGAGACCAACCTGTTCTGCAAGTGTGCAAGATTGCTCGTTAGTTTGTGGGTTGCTTGTGTGGTTGAATTCAATATGGCCACATCATCGACAAAGTCAAGATCAAATAGTCTGCTGTTATTAAGCCATTTGATGCCTAGTTGATCATCTTGGGTGCATTGTGCATGATCCAGTCTATAGCAGTATTATAGATTTGTAAGCAGCCTAAATATTAAAATTTGTAATAAAAAAATTAATTTACTTAACATAACACAAAGATTTACTCAGTCGAGCTCCTGTAAAAATACATTAACCATAAAGCTATTCAGTAGGTCTACTGTGTAAATGGAGTTTAACAATACAATTGGTCTCTTTGTCTCATGAGACAATAGGTTTTGCATCACGTAGTATGTTCTGAGCTGAATCACGTATCTTGTGGCTGTAATAGCCTATTCTGGAGCGGCACTCCTTGCTACAGTTGCTGCAGGTGAAATTGGAGAATGAAGCTGATAGAATGCTCTCTGTCCTCTGCGCTCTCTTTTGCCTCCACATGTGAAGGTGTTTTCTTCTTGTCTTTGAACCACCCCTCACTACCTCTCGCCATGCTTGCCTGTCTTAGGTCAGCCACTTTCATTGTTCTTTATCTATGCTGCATGAAGTTAGATCACACTTGCAGGTGTCAATGAAGCGTAATAGTGGGTGCCCATGATAAAACATTAATAAAGACATTACACAGAGTTAAGGATGGAACAAAACAAAAGTCCCAAATACAACAGAAAGAGATATTACCTAACTTCCCATTTACCTCCGGCTTCCATCATGCCCATTTCTTTATCATGTTCCAGACCTTCACCGGACAAGTACTTTTTACCTTTCACATTTTTAACACCATAACTGTAAGAAATAAGTAAGAAAACATTAAAGAACCCATTTTCATACTATGAGGTTAACAAATTCCAACACATGAGAGGAATAGGGACTCTACAGTCACCTCTGCACGCACCAGAGGCAGCAGCACACTCTGAGGCTGGTATCATCATTGTATGCAATGGACGGCTATTAATTAACACAGAACGGAATAAGTCAAGCAGCTCTCTCTACCAATGTCAACATGCGAAACAGACATCAGAGCATGTCTTGCAAGACTGTTCTCAGGAAATGATGGTCCCCTTTTTTCCTGAACTTGTGGACACATAAACAAAATTTCCTTTTCAGACCTTCTGGTATGAAGTCACTTCACATTTCTAAATCCTAGTGTGCAAGAGGTAAAGGGGCCAATTCCTTTCCTCATGTAGGGAATGTCGAGTGTAGGATTGAACCCACAACCCTCTTTGTCAGAGACGATCGCGTATGCATTATGCTAACCCGTCCCACTGTGGACACCTACCTAGAGTATACTAGAACTTGGCATGATCAACAGGGATATCTGATGGTGGGGAATGAGCACAGTGAACCATACCTTACCTGTTGTATCATCGAGCAGCCCACTCCTTGAGCCCTCTCATTGTCTAGTGTTAAAAGTTAAGTAAAAGTAAAGGAACCCTTTTTCATACCTTGAGGTATGTTGGTGAATCTGGTGTTAGGCCCATATTTTTTTAACCGTCAGCACACGATGGGTGATGTGGTCACTTATCCAGTGCTTTTTTTGGTAGCACATGAGGCTGGGTTGACATAAGAGCCATTAAAGTTGGAATATTCTACGGCCACTGTGGAATTGAACCCAAACCCCTCCTAAGAATTGAGTTCACTAACAACTATGCTACTGCGACTCTGTCTAGTGCCAGAGCAGTCCAATTCTGACTCCCGTCCGGGGTGGGTGGAAGATCCCCAGAAACCTCAGCTCTTCAGTGCTATGTACAATATAAATACAACAAAAAAACTGCTTCAATCGTTCAGGTGAATTTTCCAGAGATCTTTAGGATTTTGCCGGAGCTATGAAGTTCATGCTTTGTCAATACTCTTGGCAGGTGCTGTGCCATTTCTGCGAGAGGACGGAGCATATGATGTTAAAACCCACTGCAATAAAGTCAGTCGCTAGAAAAATGAGAGAAAAATACTTCAATATTTATGTCTACACTACACTGGGCAGAGTGCAAACATTGCTGAAACACTGGGCAGGAGTGCAAATGTCGTTGAAACACTGGGCAGGAGTGTAACAGTCGCTGAAACACTGGGCAGGAGTGCAAACGTCACTGAAACACTGGGCAGGCGTGCAAGCGTCGCTGAAACACTGGGTAGGAGTGCAAGCGTTGCTGAAACACTGGGTAGAGGTGCAAACAGTCACTCACTGAACATTGAACAAATAAAGTTACACTGAAACATAATGAATACTTTAAAGTTTTCTAGTTGCCAGACTGACTAATACAAGCCAAACTTACCCTCCCATTTTCTTTTCACATACAGTTTCTGCCACCTCAAGAACATCTGAATATGCAGGCGTAAACCTTTCTCAACTTCTTTTCGTAGACCTTCTGCTGAAGTAAAGAGTTTGAAGAGCAGAAAGTCAATGAATGATAAGGAGTTTTAAGAGCAAGGAAGCTCGAAGTCAATGAATACGATAAATAAATAAAATAGACAGTTAACAAATATTAAGGGCCACTGGAAAAAGTAATTTACCAAACACTGGACTTGAACCACAATCGTACTTCTTTCTAGAACTGAAAGAAACAAAATTAGCTAGATAAAAAGAAGCCAAGTTGCCATTTTGTTTTAATTCTGTGGTAAGTTATTTAGTCTTATCTTCTTATCTTATCTTAACCACATTTGCCATGAAGCGTCGTGGGAGAGTTAGTTTTCTATCTTGTGCCAGGTGTGTTGCGCTTGCGTTGTCAGTCCATGCTTTCGCAGGGACTCTGAGATTTATCTATCCATCGTGTTCTTGGCCTGTCTCGTGCTCTGCGCCCTGAGTGTCGATTATTATAGGCATGTGATGGTAGTAAATGTGGTTCCATTCTCATTAGATGGCTGAACCACTAGATTCTTTGCTTCTCGATGTACTGTATGCATGGTATAGTACCAACGATGCTTCTGATATTCTGTTTCTCACTCTATCTCGCCTTGTAACGTTGACAGCTTTACGTAGACATCTCATTTCACATGTTGTAATCTTTCTTTCTTGTGTCTTAGTCAGGGGCCATGTTTGGCACTGATAGCAGAGAGTTAGAATAAATATGCAGTTTATCAGTTGTCGTTTGACTGCCATGTTAATGCTTGGATGTTTTAATAGTGGTGACAGTTGGTATGTCACTGCATTTGCCTTCTGGCATCTAGTCTTGATTTCTCTGTCCATCTTTCCATCTGCTGTGAATATACTCCGAGATATTTGAATTCTGGAGTCTGTTGTATTTCACATTATTCACATGTATATTTAGTTGACCTGTTGACCTAACTATTGTCATGACTTCTGTTTTGGAGGTGTTAATTTTCATGTCATATTTTTCGCATGTAGCTTGCAGTGCATTTATGTGTTGTTGAAGTTTGTGTTCGTTGTTGTAAATTATACAGTTATGAAGTTATTTAGTAATTGATCAAATATACTTTCATGGTGGTTGAGTTTTTAGCAGGAGTCTCTGGGGCTTTGTTCCACAAAGCCATTTGCCTTATGCTCTGAAGGCCAGGGTACAAATCCAGACTGTGTCGTTCTGTTCCAAAGTGAATTTTTTCGAGACTTTTAGGAATGTTATCGGAGCTACGGAGTTTGTACTTTGTGCAATATTCTCGACGAGCATACTTTGAACAAAATATTCTCACAAGCCATTTGCCATTTCTGTGGAACGAGAGAGAGGCATATGAGAAAATGGTAATGAGTCAACATTAATTTAGCTTTTCAAGTTTCTAATCTATTCCTTTATTTATGTTGGTCTAGATTTTTGTTTAACTTCTACGTGGTGCACTTTGGAAACAAAATCATTTGATTAACGAAGCAAATATCAATACAATCCAACGCTGTCCAGAGACATATTGGTGCTTGTGTCATATTTGATGTCGCCTCGTCTGAGTGATTACCGGAACCCAAATTTGGGGTGTAAAGAATAGAACCACTGTTACCTGCCGCGCATGTTGTAAGAGGCGACTAAGGAGGTTTGGCTGAAATCGGATGCATGTGTCCTAACGTGTAGAAGTCTATGCGTTTAGGCGCCTGCGAAACCAATGTGCAATGTATACATGTTCTTAGCACAGATCAAACATCATAAAGAGTGATTAAAATTGGTCGTAAAGAACGAACGCAAAGAAGAAAATGTTGCCTTATTTTACTCTGCTGGTTTGAACGCTAATAAGATTTCTAAACAAAACATTACTTTTCTGTGTTTCACATTACTTCCAGGAACATGATCTTCCCACTTTTACAGTCTTGTTTTCTTTTGTAACCATTCTATTGTCCCTTAACCCCACTCATTGTTTTTTCACTGGAGAAATGTCAGTAACTTAACTATGTTACTATTTCTCTTGTTTTTATTAGTAGTAGTAGTAGTAATAATAGCTGTCCATCACAAGAGATGATGACAACAGCATCAGATGTGTGCTGCTTCACCTCTCTGGTATGAACACATGATATTAACACAATCATCCAAAAGAGACTAGAAAGAAGAGAGAGACAGTAGGGATGGTCTCCATTTACCAAATGAAGATTCCAATTCTTCTTTTCCCTAATCCTGTTTTACTACAAAATGTCAAGATAAGAAAAGATTTTTAGAACAGGCTTTTGTGTATGCTTCATACATAGTATTTTTCGTTTCATCTGTTATCTCTGAGGTCAACTTTTTTCATGGACAGCCTTGTATCCAATGTATCGGAGTAACATTGCTCTATGAGGCGCACTGTCTGTTGATAATCTGCTTATGTAGAAAAACCATTTAATTTGTTGTTTCTTAACTCTTTCCACGCCATTTATTTCCTCAAATTTTAAGCAGTTAATTCAAGGGAAGTAAAAAAAAAAAAATTACGATCCCAACTACTTATCATTAAATAAATATATATATATTATTATATACTAAATTGAAGTAAACTGGACAACCTAACAGAATAACAAGGTTAAAAGTACTATAAGTAAAACAGAAGAAGTAAAACTAGAAAGACTTCTTACAAGGGAAGCAACTCTATGGCGCAGTGTGCGGCTTAAAGCGTCAACGGACTTCCGCCATGGCGCAGTGTGCGGCTTAAAGCGTGAAAAGAGTTAATGAAGTTCAGTATTAATGTTGTACCCACTTTTTGCCTGATGCTTTCATTTCTAAACCGGTTATTTCTAGATACTCCCAGCATTCTCCGGAGACACTTCATCTCTGCCATGTTTAGTTTTATCATTTGATGTCAGCATCCAGGTTTGGCACTGATAACATAATGTTATTTAATGAAGATTTCACACCTACCTGAAATGCAGCTGCCTTGCATCCACTACATCTATGAACACGAGGCATCTGTCGGGAGCCTTCCTCTTCGTCTGTCAAAACAGGTGGTACCATATACATCTCCCCAGGTTTCAGATTGTCAGGGTCAATACCTTGATCTTTAGCGGCCTTTGCCATAGCTTCATTAAGCTTCTTATCTTCCTGGCCCAAGCCACTACATGATAATAATAACAGTAGCTGAAGACCAATAACATTAACAACTAAGTTTAATAAGGCCACCATTGTTATCTTAGCACAACGCAATATAAGATTAAGCGTTACAATTATTTATGACATCAAATTATACCAAAGACAAACACTCTCAGCTGAAGAGACACATGATGTCTTGGTATTAGCTAGGCGTATTTGTTATAATTAATAACAAGATATTAATATCTGATTCAACTTTTAACTGGAAGATCTCATTTTCATTTTGAAATTCAAATTGTGTGACAACAGTAACACACACATATTATATAAAAATAACTCAACAGTGACGGCCGGCGTCTGTCCGTACTAGAGGAATAAAAGGAAATTACGATCTGAAACAACAAAATTTAGCAGCAGTCTACTTTAACAATGTTGGTTTTGTGTTAAGCGTAGATTGTCCAAACAAACACAGTTGTTAGATCGAGTTAGGGAAGTGAAAGTAATATTTATGTAATCCTGGAATGAAATCATAATAAGTGAGACTTCTGGTAAAATTTCATAGTTATTTCCCTTGTAGGAACTTCAGGAAGTGGTGTTGTTGCTCATGGCAACGAATTCCTGATGCCGGAGGAAAAAAAGTAGTTATCTTATTTCGTTTATTTGATTGAATTTTTAACTTGGCAGACATATCTGTACTTTTTTTGGTCAACCACAAATAACATTAAAGCTGCGGGTTCCCATGGCTCGCTGGATGTGTACGTTTTTTTATCTTTCTTTCTAACTCTCAGTCAATGCTTCGGAAGGTCCAGAATGGCAAGTTGTATTGCAAAGTGGATATCGTCTATAGTTAAAACCTTTAAATCGTCTATAGAGGTTTCTAACCTCTAGATCTAGAGACTCGCCTGGATCTACTTTCCTGGTCATGCGGTTGTTCTCGGCAATGAGAGAGCGGGCAACCTTGCATCGGAAGCATCGATTATTGGGAGTTTAGGATGGATGAGGGATGTTCTTTGGTCTTTTGGCGACCTGCTGTTGGGTGAAGACAGTAAAATTGGCTTTGAATCAATCCAGCGATTTAGGAAGTTTGAAATTACACGCTGTACAAGTAGGGCTGGATGCTTGAGGGGCAGAGAAAGAAGTGTGTTCAACCAGCGAGTCACAGGAACCATAAGTATGCATTTCGAAATCTGTTAGGGGAGAATGAGCAACTATGGGTTTGCCTGGAGTGCTGTGACATCAGTCCTGCAACCAATAACTAATATCTGTCTTGTTATGGGGCAATTTCTAGTCTTGAAACACTTGATTTCAAATTCGCAATCTCAGCTGTGTCGTTCATCGTCGTGTAATCATTCAACGTGTGGTTATGGTATGACCTCAGCGTATATCCAGTTTTGTATGCAGTGTGATGTTAGGTTCTGTTATGTTATTCAATCGATCTCATGTCCCAATAGGCATTCCCATGCGTGCTCCGTCCTCCGCTGCAGTAGCCATCCCAAAATCCACTTGCTCATCGTTTCCATGAGAAGTTAATTAGTAGGTTATGTCTTCTTTCTCTTCCACGATGACGACACTGTCTGGCATGTTCAAACTTAACTCCTAATTCTCGCAATCAGTCTAGTGTCTGAGACTCGCATATATCACATAAATGAGCGCGCACAGCACGGATGATATCGACTGTGTCCATACTTCTGCCCGCTTCAGTCGGGGCATTGTTTACAAGAAAGTCAGTGCGTGCGTTCAAGGACATTAATTATATCGTCCACATGCGTGTTTATTGTCCATGTTTCTGAATCATACAACAATATGGTGTAAATATATTATTTGATAATCCTTATCTTTCGCTTATTTATTATTTGTTTGGATGTTAGTAACTTGTTCATGTCACGTAGTGTACTTTTGTTCCATTCATATTTTCTTTCTTATCTTTTGTTGACATCTGCCACCCTATGTAAACTTGTGTCTTAGAGATAACCATAATTGTTTGTTTATCTGATTACTTAGTTATATGTTTATTTCTATATGTTTGTTTTTACTTCTCTCCATGATTGATTGATTGATTGATTGAATGATTGATTGATTGATTGATTGATTGATTGACGGGTCCCACAAGTGGAGTAAAGAATAGTAAACATGTTTTTAAAATTGTTACAAAATATCTTCATCATCATCTAAATTACTTCGGGACCCTCTTCGGTGCTACGGAGTCTGTGCACTGTCGCTGAGATCTTCATGTGCAAGAAAGAGATCGGAGCACATATGGTTACTTACCGAAGTGCAGCGATGACGGTCCTATCAATCAATCTATTAAGGTTCCATTCCATAAGCAAAAAAGGTATTCGAAAAAGAACTACGTACCTCATCCCAACTCATGTGGACAACACTACAATAACCTTATATACAAGTGTTACATACAAGTGTTACATACATGTGCTACATACAAGTATTACATACAAGTGTTATATACAAGTGTTACATACAAGTGTTACATACATGTGCTATAATTAGTACCTTTTGATCGAAACGTTCTGTGTATTGTTATTGTTTTTATTGTGTAAAACTACAGTACTTTGTTTTTACGTGTTTCGCCATTGCTGCATAGTTTTACTGTTGTCTTCCTTTATATCGACATACAAGACAACTGCGGTAAGAGCCTAGGAAGCTACCTAGTAAATAAAAAGCGTCGCATAAATCGGATGAGTTGTCCTACTTGTAGGTGCATAACTCACACAGCGTACAATCGCTATTAGGCTCAGATCCCTTGCACATCACAAAGAGTGATTTAACAAGGGGTCGATATGGAATGTTCATAGAAGAAGAATATTGATAGATTAATAGGACCTTCATCAATGCACTTCGTTGAGTAACCATGTGTGCTCCGATCTCTTTTTGCACATGAAGATCTCAGCGGCAGTGCACGAACTCAGTAGCACCAGCAGGCCCCGAAGTAATTTTGAAGATTGTGAAAATATTTTGTAGGGATTTTATTTTAATCTTCTTACGAATTTTGCCCGGACAGTGGCTTTCCAGCCTGCTCTTCTCAATTTTAAACCAAGAGTACTTTTAAGTGTTTAACATGAACACAGGACATGCGTTTTGTAGCTCGTCTCCGATAGGACTAGGACCTCGATCGCACATACACTGAGATCAGTGATCTCTGGAAAAATATCTCGATAGCTTCACAAGGGAACGAACTGTGTACCTTTGGAACAAGAGGCGAACAACTAACCTCTGCGCCACAGAGAACCAACTTCTCTTATTTGTACATCATCATCATCATGTGCCGTCTCCACATCGAAGGTTGGCTGCAATGAATCTCAGCATCCTCTGTCTTTCGCCTTAGTGTTGCACACTGTCAGACTGTAACCTGTCCATTTCTTAAAGTTTCCTCCCACTTATCTCTCGGTCTTCCTCTTGCTCTTTCCCCTCAACTTCCCTCTAGTAAATGTTTTATCATGGTGTCATGTCTTTTATGTGCCCAAAATACTTTACTTGTCTGAATTTTATTTCTCTTAATAATTGTTTCTTCATGCCTAGTTTTCCTAAAACTTGTTTATTTGTCTGTTTTCTGTCCATGAAACTCTGCTTATTCTTCTATATATCCACATCTCAAATGCATCCATTCTGTCTTCTAACTGCTTGTTCATTGTCCATGTTTCGAGCCATACATTAATATAGGATATATATAGCATTTGATCATTCTCATTTTTAGCCTGTTTGTGATTTGTTTGTACATAATAGACAAATAATAGAAGCATACCAGTTATAGGAGGACTATCATCATATCACTCCGTGTAACAGTTTCACTGTTATTCTAATTAGGGTACAGTCGGGGGTCAACCCAGACCTATTTTTCACAGGGCGTCCTTGAATACTATTAGTATTAAGTTGTTTATTCCATGGTATTCGGGGACTCCTTTAATCTCTGGATAGGCGAGAATCTCGAGACCAGGGCAGGGGCCGGCTGGGATTAAGAGTGGAACATAAGTGAAGAAAGAGAGATCAACAACACAGACTGACTAGAGAAGTTGAGTAGAACGGATCATAATAATGTTTAAGTAGCAAGTAGATACTACTTTGATTTTTGAGAGAGAAACTAGAATGCCTTTAACAGTGATTTTAAATTGATTGGAACTGCTAAGAGCAACACTTAAAGTCAAAGAGAGATAGAGCGGTGAACTAACATGAAGTTGTTAACTAGTTCACATCAATAAACAGCCATTTACCAGAGAAGAACAGCGAGGTTTTATATATGTACTGTGAACCAAGACGACGAGATGCCGACCAGATAACTGACGCCTAGATGAACCGATGCCAGACTAACCGATGACCAGGTACCTGACGACCAGAGGACTGATGCCTGAAGACTAACCGATTACCAGTGCCTGACGACCAGAGGACTGATGCCGAAGACTATAGAAGCAGATGAGTAAGCGACCCGCTGACTGTGAAGACTAGCTTTCCACAACCAAAGACGAGACCAGTAAAGTGCCAGAAGCATCCTATTTTTCCCTGAGATTGAAGGGAATTGTGAACGACCATAGTATCTCGAACATCAACGCCAGGTAATGAACTGTTATAAGTTAATGAACTATTTTACAGTGTGGACTGAATTCCTAATAGGGACATCGGCGAAAAACTAACTTTATTAATATAGACCGGCGAGCACAGAGATAAGACATAATATTTCAGAAGGATTCAGGGAATTTGATAGTGCAAGTGTTGTTATTCTATTCAGATAGACGCTAGTGAAGAGTGGGACCCATTTGTACACTGAATTATAGAAATTGATGAAAATTGAATGTTGCGGTATCTGTTGTAATTCCTTATACCTGTGATCATAGTCTGTTACAAGCGTCATTTTGTTGTTGTTATTCACTCTCCAAGACAGAGAGAGATTGATATTACAAGTGGTTAAATATACTTATTAATTTTCTAATCAGTTATCTGTTGTAATTCTTTATACCTGTGATCATAGTCTGTACATCCGGACATGTCCATAGGTGCTCTGATCTTCCTTCAGCAAATCCAGAAGCGTCCAGCGACCCAACGACAGTTAGATGTTGATTAATCAATCTCTGCATATTTAGTATGTCGTTCTTTTCAGTTGCACTAATATGACAACCATCTCTCTGGATGTCAGCTCTTTACATCATTGGCTGACCCTACATTGGCTGATCCTACATTGGCTGACCCTACATTGACTGACCCTAAATTGGCTAACCCTACATTGGCTGACTCTACATTGGCTAACCCTTCATTTGCTGACCCTACATTAGCTAACCCTTCATTGGCTGACCCTACATTGTTTAACCCTACATTGGCTGACTCTACATTGCTGACCTACATTGGCTGACCCTACATTGGCTGACCCTACATTGACCCTCATTGACGCCCTACATTGACGACCCTACATTGGCTGACCCTACATTGGCTAACCCTACATTGACTGACCCTACATTGGCTGACCCTACATTGGCTGACCCTACATTGATTGACCCTACATTGGCTAAACCTACATTGGCTGACCCTACATTGATTGACCCTACATTGGCTAAACCTACATTGCTGACCCTACATTGGCTGACCCTACATTGGCTGACCCTACATTGCTGACCCTACATTGGCTGACCCTACATTGGCTGACCCTACATTGGCTGACCCTACATTGGCTGACCTACATTGGCTGACCCTACATTGGCTGACCTACATTGGCTGACCTACATTGGCTGACCCTACATTTGGCTAACCCTACATTGGCGTCCTGAATATCGCGTTGGCCAGCCCTGCTGTATACGTCATCATCACCTTTGACCTCTTTGCCTCAGTAGACAATATATTTTGTGTCACGTAGTTTGCTCTGTGCTGAATCACAACGTTTCTTAAAGAAGCATAACACTGACCATGCACGAATATTAAATAAAAGTAAAGACTTAAGTCAAACGTTTTACCAAAGGCATACTATTGAGACAAAAACAGAAAACCACGACACTGGGCAACAACCCGGTAGCAGTGTGACGACAAAAGAAGAAGAAGAAGAAAGAGAAATACTATTGAGACATAAAATAAGATAATTTGTTTTTAAATTTCAGGAAGGTAAAAATATGTCCTGTAGTCATAAACTCTAGTGAGATTCCTTAAAATCCTGATTACTTGTTCTGTCTTATATTGATAATAAGATTTCTCTGAACCTTGACCTCACTCGGCACAACAACATTAATTATCATTATTTTAGTCATAGCCATAACAAACAGTCATAGCCTTTTTAGACCTTAGATCAGTGGTTCTCAAAGGGTGTGCCCAGGCGTACCAGTGTGTCCGGTCACATTCCTAGGTGCGACCTAGGAAGTTTCAGATTAGTGGTCTGCAACGCGGTCCAGATATTTTTTTTTCGTTTTCACTTATTGGTTATTTGTTACTGAACTGACGTCAGTGCACTCCGGGCAGACCCATAGGTGCTTTGTCTCCCTCAACAGATATCGAAGAGTATACATACTGATGGTTCCCGTGGCTCGCGGACTAAACGCATTCCTCACTGTACCCCTTATGCATCCAGTTCTACTTGTACAACGGGTAACTCCAAATTGCTTAAATCGCTGGATCGATTCAACATCTATTTAGCGTCATCATCCAATGACAGTCGCGAAGAGACCGAAGAACATCCTCCTTATCCATCTTCAACTCCCAACAATCGATGCTGTTGATGCAAGCCTGTCCGCTCTCTCATTACCGTAAACACTATCATGCCCAGGACAGTATATCACGTAGACTCTGTAGGCTAGAGACTTCATAGACGTTTTTCTCTTACACTTACGTTATTAATTTCTCAATCTATATTTCTGAATATATATTGGCCTTTTACGTCTTTACAGACGGTCAATTTGGGAGTCTTTTACTGTGACAACCTTTGAGTTTTCGCTTTTCTCTCTCGTCTGTCAGCTCATACATAAGTCTCTTCTCAAAAGAATCTGCGCCTTGCGCAATATTTCTTTCCACGCAACTCGTGTCATCAATTAGTTTTTCCCATGTGCTGGGACCTATAGAAAAGTTTTCATTGAGGCTTTGCAGACATCTTTATATCTGAGCAGTGGTCTGCCCTTGTACCTCTTCCCACGAAAGTTCACAAAACAACATTTGTTTTGGTATGCGGCAAGTTTCCATTCTTCTCACATGTCCCAACCATCATAGTCGTCTACTGCTGAGCATGCCCATGATGGAAGACGGGTTTCCCCTTTGCAGTACTTTAGAGTTGGTTATCTTGTCTCCACCTGATGTTCATAATCTTGCGAAGACATCGAAGGTGAAATATGTTAAGTCTCCTCTCGTGTCTTGAGTAGGATGTCCATATTTCTGAGCCATATAGTAAAAAACTAATTACACAGGTTCTATATATTTGAATCTTCGTATGTAATGTTAGTTTTCTGTTGTCCCACGCTCGACTTGATAGTATGCAGAATGTAGTAGCCTCACTCCCTATACAAACCCTTTTTAAACGGACTGAATCTAAACTGAATAAACAACATGCCTTCAATATCAGGAACACTTTTTCCACCATCATGAAATTTGACAAAAGTTGCAAAGAGAGGAATCCCGTGGCGCTGGATGCAGACGTTAAGGCTATCATTGATGAAAACTGCAATGAAGGTGCCGTTGTGATTTACACGGATGGGTCGGTAGTTCGTCACGAGAAGTCCGCATGTGTCTTCTCTGCAAGTTCATGTGGCAGGATGGTCCATGAGGCCAGTGGTGCATTCAGTATGACAAAAAGCAGCATGACAATGGAGGTACTGGCGGTGCCTAATGCTTTATGTTGGTTGGAGTCACAAAACTACACTCAAGCGTGTATTATGAGTGATTCATTGAGTATGATCCGCAAGGTAGAGGCTGGTTCAGTGCGCAGACAATGGACTGAATCACGACAAGTGTCAACAATTTGCAGAATCACACTTATCTTTGTTCCAAAGGCACATGGGTGTCGTTGGCAATGAGAGAGCAGACATGCTGTTTGACTCTGCCACCATATCAGAGGGCCAGCCAATGGATAGAGCTGATATTTTGAACGCCCTCATAGAGTGTGGCCGCAAAGAAGATTTCATTTAAACCAATCCACGTCAACTACTAGATTGCAGGAGCTGGGTTTGAAGATTGGAGTAGCAAGAAAAGAACAGCATAACAGGTACGTGAGCAGGCTCATCAATCAAAATTGAACTGGTGCAGTCAGTCGCTGGACGCTGAAGAAGGTGTTGCGAAGAGATCGGAGCACCTATGGACATGTCCGGAGTGCAATGAAGATATTCCAAACTGAAACAGAATAAACAACAAAACATAACATACAAATAAAATGCACATCAGAAGTGTGTGCGTCTGCATCAAGTCGTACTGTGTCAAATGAACGTGGTAGCCATCTTTAAATGCAAACCAATTCCCAATTTATACTAATAGTGTTTTTAATAATATTCTCCAACGCATCTACGAGATCTTGAGTTACAAATATGCTGAAGGTATGAAGTTTACATGCATTACGATGCTGTTTGTATCAACATTCGATGAATTATGTCTCCACAATTTTACTTACTCGGCTGCAAAGAACGATCTACTGTACTGTACAGAGCACACAACACGCACATGTCTAACCTTGATCATGTATGCCCCACCTGTGTCGGGGATTCTGTTCTAGGATTGGACTCTACAGTCACCTCCGCACACACCAGAGAGGTGCAGCAGCACACGTCTGAGTTGTTGTCATCATCGCTTGCGATGGACGCTATACTTCCTGTACATGCGGGTTTCAGTTCTGAGTTCAGTTTCAGTTTGAAATATTTGCATTGAACTCCGGACAAGTCCATAGGTGCTACGATCACCTTCGCAATATCTCCATCAGTGTCCAACAGCACCAGTTCGATATTGTTTAATGAACGTTTTATCGATATAAGGGAAGACTGCAGTAAAACTTTGTAGAAATAGCGAAACACGTAAAAACAAAGTACTGTAGTTTTACGAAACACAGGGTGCTCAAGATTAAAGCAGCCCCATTGACAAATCGAAAGTTGCCAGTTATATGTTGCGTGTGTCTATTTACTATTTAAACCGGTTCTGATGGCAGTGTTTGAGTGATATTATAAGTCATGAGAGCAATAATGTCATTTTCTGTGGTGATTTCAACGCAAAGGGTAGATCATGGGGCAACATTTCCTCGAATACACAAGGAGAAGATCTCGAACTAGCACTTGAGACCACGGAATTGTTGTGCATCAATACCAGCAGTGTCACTAGAATTGCGAGTCGCCCAGGAGATGAGGATAGTGTTATTGATTTGGCACTTGTATCCCCTACACTCACTGCTGTGTGCAGATGGGGGATTTTAGGGTACCATGGCAGTGACCACGTCCAGTGCATCATACTGGTGAACAAGGTAGATCAAAACACACATGCCATGTAACGCACTCTTTCAGTACGACCACAGGGCAAGACGTTATCAGTAGAATAAGGTGTGTCAAACAGAGGCAAGCACCCAACAGTAGTAAACGTTAGGAACAGCCACCATGGTGGGATGACGAGGTGGAGAAGGCGTGGATAGACAAGCGGTGTGCTGTTAGGAGGTGGCAAACTGCCAGAAAAATAGAACTACCTCCTACTGACATCTTGCAGTTGAAGCAAGAATGAATAATAAAACAGGGTGTTTCAAAGCTCTTGCAAGGATGGTAAAAAGTGAGAAGTGGGCTGAGTTCTGTCAACGGGTGAGCAATGACAAATCGTTGAATCTGTTCTGGCGATTGCACAGAAGTATAATGGTACAGTAAAGAATCGTGTGTGTTATTGACTTCAGAGCTTGGATCTTACATGGCGAGGACAGATGAAAACAAGGGTAGGGCTCTGTTTGCCACTATTTAGAGCAGATTGACCAGCAGACATTGTAGAAGGCGAAACACTGCAAGACAATCCATTGCAGCTAAATGTAAGAACCAGGAATTAGATATAGATGATTTGGTGACGGTGGAGGAAATCAAGGATGCTGTACGGAGAGCAAAAACAGTGCACCTGGTCCAGATGGCATACGATATGGTGTCATTGGCGAGTTGTCTGATGGGGAGTGGGAGAACTGGCTGGCATCTACAACAAAAGCATTACGACTGCAATAATCAACGAAGAATGGTTGCACAGCTACCTGGTACCTCTGCCGAAGCCTGAAAGACCACACAAAAATTCAGGGCTATCGGGTAATCACCATGCAGAATACAATAGCAAGTTGCTGAGAAAATAATTGCCAGGAAAATATCACCAACTAGGAGGTTACGTCTCCTTCCACCCACCCTTGAGGTACCGTCCATATAAAGAGACATGGCGTAACGCAGCGGTGTTCGCCTACGATGTCTATGAGGTTTTCACTCGGGCATTGAGACATGTGCTTCTGCAATTGACCTTGAAGATGCCTATAATAGAGTGCCGTTGCATTTTTAATGGTGCAGCTGACTGAACTCAATATCAGCCCATTCCTCCTCAATTGGATCTTTGCGGCCCTCTTCCAGCGAAAGATAGTGTTTAAATTGGCAGTTGGGTCATCACCAACAACAATCCATCCTGGCTTACCACAGGTCACCATTATCTCCATTGTTGTTCAATGACCTATACTGTGATCATCACAAAAGAGCAGATCACGGTAGAGGAAGGACAATGTCATATGCAGATGATGTGTTGGTGTATCGTCAGGGCAAGGATAGAGAACAGCTTGTGGAGGAAATTCAGTCAGAACTCGACCGCATAGGTAGATGGTGGTTGAAGCAGAGAGATTGGTCAACCCCACAAAAGCAGCAGTGACATGGTTCTCTTTAAACAACCACATCGTCAACACTCCAACACCATCTGTGGTTTTGTGTTCAGAGGTGGTGGAGTGATCTCAGTCTATGAAATACCCGGGGTTGCGTTTTGATCGTAGTCTAGCTTTTACGGAACACATAGCTCATGTGATAATGAAGGCGAGAAGGTTTGCTGGCGATGAGGGTAATGGCTGCGGCGGATTGTGAACAGCGCCATCTTTGTCTTTTATAACAGGGTCTGGTCCTTTCTGTGCTTGAGTATGCGCTGGCGATCCTGACTCTCAGTCATAGTCAGATAGAACGACTGGAAAGAATACAGAACGAGGCGATGCGCATTATACTTGGTTGCACTAAAGACACGTCGTGCAGGGCGATGCGCTATCTCCTGACTATCCTACTATGGAGTATGAATACTGATGAGCCGTGCACGAGCATACCTTCGAGTCAATGCTGACACAACATCCTCTGCCTTGGAAATAAAGAGACAAAAAGGAAATAGGTTAAAAAGAGGAAAATCTTGGATAGGTCAGGCCGAGGACTGTATTGAACAGGTGTGTACACTTGAAGACATTGATCCCGGTGAAGAATGGATACCAGTGCCAAGAGGAATCACACATCCTTTTCTGTATGCATCGAACTTGATAAAGAATGCAGGCAACACAACCCACTTGTTCTGGAGGCAGAGGTTCAGGCATTAATTTCTGAGAACGCATCTGAGGCATGATGTAATCATTTATACGGATGGTTCGTGATTCGACATGCGGAGCTCGTGGGCTTTCACTGCTCAGGTCGGAGGTGATGTTGTGAAGGAAGACAGTGGTGGTTTTGCCGTGACTACAAGCAGTCTCACTATGGAAATCATGGCGTTACCAAAGCGATGATTTGGCTAGAATCACAGACTTTTATCATGCTGATTTTTCTCAGTGACTCAATGAGTATGCTCAGAAAGATTGAAACAGGATGGGCTAGGAGATATTGGATAGAATCGCTGGGGAGGTCTAAGCTGACAAAGATCAGTTTTATTTTGTGCCAGGGCAGTGCGGGTGTAAGGGGAATGAACGTGCGGATAGGCTTGCAGGTATGGCTGCTGTCCAAAGCGGACGAGCCATGGACCAGGCTGATATTATAAATTCCTTAAGGGAGAGGGCGTGTACATGATTCACGTAATAGCGGTGAATCCACAACACTAACCAGACTGCAAGAACTCAAGTTAAGTGTGGTGTAGCTCGACAGAACGCTATGCTGGCAGACAAGAAAATTGTAAACCAACAAAGGAACCGGTGTCGTTAGTCGCCCATCGCTATGGACATACTGAGGGAGAGATCGGAGCACTTATGGACTAATTTGTTAGACGTGCAGTGATGGTGATCCGACGACTAAACTAAACTAAACTAAACATCACATTTGTTCATCGCCCTTTCCACTACAATTACATACCGTCACATAACCTTGACCTATACTACGTCATAACTGAACCTTCTCATTTTCATACATATATGCCAGATTGACTCGATTCACAGGCTGCTATTATCTTGAACACCCTGTAGAATCAGACAATACAGAAGGCTGTTAGGAATTGATTGTCTGATTCTATATGTTGTGCGCCGTGTAAAAGCTGAATTTCTTTTCTTCACTTATATTGTATCTTTACTTGATAAAGGCCATTAGGTCGAAACCTTGCTGTGTATTGTTATTGTTTTGTACTTGAAACAACGGTACTTTGTTTTTACGTGTTTCGCAATTGCTGAACCTACATATATACTTGTTGTGTTGTTCTTTTCTGACCACAACATTCTTCATTCCAAGCTCATGAAGTCTACTACCTCTGACAGTTGACGTGGATTGGTTTAGATGAAAATCCTCTTTCATGTGAGAGGCCACATTCTATGCGTGCGTTCAAAATGTCAGCTATTTACATCATTGGCTAACCCTACATTGGCTGACCTACATTGCAACCCGCAGACCCGTTGGCAGCCCTGCTGTATACGTTATCATCACCTTTGACCTCTTTGCCTCAGGAGACAATATGTTTTGCCCCACGTAGTTTGTTCTGTGCTGAATCAAACATTTCTTAAGGCCTGTAATTACCTATTCTGGAGTGGCAATCTTTGCTACAGTTGCTTCAGGTGAAACTGGAGATTGGAACTGATACATAGGATGTTCTTTCTGCCCTCTGCGATCTCTTTTACCTCCATACGTGATTGTCTTCTTCTTCTAACTAGATTGGGATTTCGGATTCTCTAATAAAGGCAGTCGTCTGTCTCAGATTTTCATCCACGCCAGACAGTTTGTCTCGGACGCTGGTGTAAGTGAGCCACCTCTTTCTTCTCAACTCTGCATGCTGGGGCAATTCTGCAGGATATAATTCCTTGATTTCTACTTCCCGTTTGTGTCGACCTCTTCTAGCAGTAAGTTTTGGCCACCCTCGTGATGGTAGGTCTGACATTCGTACTGCGTGGCTAAATCTCCGAGGAGAGTGAAGACCGTAGAATCCGTTATCCCATTCCACATTGTGAGGGTCGTTGCACCATGTTATGCGCCTTACGGCTGGTGCATCCGTTTTCTGCAAGCATTTGTTTCGGGTTAGCATTCCCTAGCGGACACGTGCATCCGATTTCAGTCCAACCTCCATAGTCGCCTCTTACGACATGCGTGGCAGATAACAGTGGTTCTATTCTTACACCCCAAATTTGGGCCCCGGTAACCACTCGGACGATAAGTGATTGTGTTTTTCTTCTTTTTGATCCGCCCCACATTGCCGCTCGCAATACTTGACTGTATACGCATGCTACGAAGTTAATGGTTGATTTCTTCTTTTCTTGCAGGGCACCGACAGCATCAGGGAACAGAAAGTTGGAGAAATAGGTAACCAGTCCTCAAATCGGAGCCGATATTCTTCTAACGTAGATTCTGATGTCAAAGAAGCTCCTAAACCATTTAAGATAAACTTGCTGACAAAGAAGAATGCTGAAAAATCGTTGTGTGAAATTTGTGAACATTTTGCAACATTGCAATGTTCAGTGTGTAAAGTCACTTTTTATTGTAGTGTTGCACACATGAATTGGGATGAGGTATGTGGTTACTATAGTGTTGCACACATGAGTTGGGATGAGGTATGTGGTTACTATAGTGTTGCACACATGAGTTGGGATGAGGTATGTGGTTACTATAGTGTTGCACACATGAGTTTGGATGAGGTATGTGGTTACTATAGTGTTGCACACATGAGTTGGGATGAGGTATGTGGTTACTATAGTGTTGCACACATGAGTTGGGATGAGGTATGTGGTTCTTTTACGAAATACCGTTTTTGTCTTGTTTATGGGAATGGAAGGTTAGTTGATTGATTGATAGGACCATCATCGTTACACTTCGGTGAGTAACCATGTGTGCTCCGACACTAAAGCACTTCGGTGAGTAACCATGTGTGCTCTGACCTCTTTTACACGGACGATCTCAGCTGCAGTGCACGAATTTCGTAGCACTGGCGAGTGTCTACGGTGTAATGTTGAAGATAGTTTTGTAGGAATGTTTTTAAAAAATCTAATGACTTTTGCCCCGACAGCCTCATTCTTTCTAGCTTTCTTCTTGCTTTCTAGCCTTCATTCTCGATTTTGAACTGTCAATGGTTCTTTTACTTGCTTAAATTTAACACAGGACCTACTTTTTATCGCCCGTCTCCGATAGGACTAGGAACTTGATCTTACCTACACTGAGAGCAGGAATCTCTGGAATAATAACCAGATGGCTCCGCGACTGAGCGAGCATGGTACCTTTGGTAAGAGAGATGAGTACATAACTTCTACGACACAGAGAGTCCCGAGAAAAAGAATGGAAGGTAAAGAAGGGAGGAAGAAAGGGGAAGGGTTTGAACATCTTATATTCTTCTTCTGTTCTATATTTTACCATGATTATGACAAGGTGTTTAATAATGCAGATACCTGTTCTACGGGATCATAGTTCATAGTTCATAAGTACGGTTCCAACTTCACTGCAACGGTCACCCCATAATTGCTCCGTTCCTGTTCCAATGAAAATCACACGAAATGCTAACAACTGTGAAATGTTTCCTGTGTGAACTAATTCCATAATGAAACAGCCGCGTACCGCCACAAAAAAACCTGCACCGCATAAAATGCATATGACCGTCGCTAATGTAGCAACACAAAACTGTTCATCACTTGAATTGCAATTCTTGTCGAAGGAACATCAATCATGACAAAATCCAGCTTTCTGCATCCAGCAATATAACTGCATACGGCAGATTGAGCTTGTTCGTCATAGCCGCTGTCCGCCATGCTTCCAGTTCTACGGGTAGAACTGGAAGCATGAGGCAAGTGAGTAGTGTGTTTAACCAGAGAGCAACAAGAACCATCAGTATGCATGCTCTGATGATATTCGTTGTACAGGTAGAACTGAATGCCTGAGGGGCAGAGTGAGGAGTGTGTTTAACCAGAGAGCAACAGGAACCATCAGTATGCATACTCTGATGATATTCGTTGTACAGGTAGAACTGAATGCCTGAGGGGCAGATTGAGGAGCGTGTTTAATCAGAGAGCAACATGAACCATCAGTATGCATACTCTGATGATATTCGTTGTACAGGTAGAACTGGATGCATGAGGGGCAGAGTGAGGAGTGTGTGTAACCAGAGAGCAACAGGAACCATCAGCATGGGGGTCTCTGTGGCTAAGTGGTTAAGCTTGCAAGTCGAAGGGCGTGGTTTTGAATCTGGACAGCCCCTTTTTTGTTCACGAGCATATTTTTCTTCCAGAGATCTTAGGATTGTTTCCGGAACTACGTAGTTCGTGCTTTGTGCAATACTTGTCGTAGGTGGCGTGCCATTTTTGCGGAGAGGACCGAGGCATATGGGGTAAAACCCGGTGTAATAAAGTCAATCCATCAGTATACATACTTTTCGATATTTGTTGGGAGAGACGGAGCACCTATGAGTCTACCGAGTGCAATGACGTCAGTGCAGTAACTAACTAACTAACCAATAACCAATAACCAATAACCAATAACCAATAACCAATAACCAATACTGAAGAAAGCAGAATTTTGGGGAATAGTTACAACAATAATAATAATGGACGTTCAGGGCGCAGAGCACGAGGCAGACCAAGAACGCGATGGATAGTAATCTTTTCTGTAATCCTGAATCGTCTCACAGCGTCAGGATAAGGTGAGATTTCTAGAACTGACTTTTGTAAGCGCATCTTAAACAATGTTGTTCTCCGCCTCTGTTAACTTTTTTACGTGGGCGGCATTTTACCGTGGGTACCAGTCTATCAGTTCATAAGGACGATCGGGTTAAATAACGCAAACAAGATACAAATAAGGTATTATGTACACACAATGTATTATGTACAAACAAGTTATTATGTAGAAACAAGATATTATGTACACACAAGGTATTATGTACACAAGGTATTATGTACAAACAAGGTATTATGTACACACACGGTATTATGTACACACCAGGTATTATGTACACACAAGGTATTATGTACACACCAGGCATTATGTACACACAAGATATTATGTACACACAAGGTATTATGTACACACAAGATATTATGTACAAACAAAGTGAGAAGTAAAACAAACACACAGAAATAGACATATAACTAGTGAATCAAATAATCAAATAATATGATTATCTATTATCTATTGTCTATTCCCAGGTGAAAGATGTAGTTGGTTGTCCACTCTTGCCGCCAAGCGTAGGGATGGTATAGCTTTAATTTGCGTTCTAGGGCTAGATGAGTCGCCCTTGCTGTGCTGTATCCGTGTTTATGTAGTGTGGTCTTATATTGTTTATCCACCTTTTCTTAGTCTTCCCTTAGCTCTAGTACCCGATCTCTTTTTATTGTATGCTATTATTGGTGGTTGGTTGTATTTCATTCTCATTAAATGTTCAAACCACTGCATTTGTTGTCTTTCGATGTATTCGGTGCATGAAGTTATGCCCACTCTGCTTCTGATGTTCTCATTTCGTAGTCTATCTTTCCTGGTAACTCCCACTGCCTTCCTCAAGCATTTCATTTCACACGTGGTGAGCTTTCTGTGATGTGTTGCTGTAAGAGATCAAGTTTGGCACTGATAACAAAGTGTTTGTAGGAAAATACTTTTATCATCTGTTTGTCACTTCCATCTTGATCTTTGGGTGTTGCAGTAATGGTGCCAGTTGGTAGGCTTTGCTTTTGCTTTTGACACTTTGTCTCTATTTCTCTATCGAGTTTTCCGTCCTCTGTAAAAATACTGCCTAAATATTAGAATTCAGAAACTTGCTTTACTCTGGTGTTGTCTATTTGTATGTTTGTTGGCTTGGTATTTTGCTGATTTTCATGGTCTCGGTCTTTTGTTTGTTGATTTTCATGTTGTACTTTCTACATGCTATTAGCAATGAATTCGTATGATGTTGTAGCTGATCTTTATCTTCATAGATTAAACTTTGGTCGTCCGCAAAAAGCAATTCTTTGATGTGGTTGTTTAATTGGTCGTCGTGATTATTGTCTATGTCAATAAGGTCTGTTTCGCACTGTGCGTCTTTCACTATTCTGTCTATATATATATGTTGAAGAGAAGAGAGCACACAACCCTGTCTGACTCTGATTTTGTTTCGAATGAGTCTGTCATTCCGTCTGTTGTTCTTATCACAGTGTGGCTATTTGTGTATATTGCTCTGATGTTGTCTAGCAGTTGTCCCTTGATTCCATAGTTTTCTAGTGTTTCCCATAGAATACTTCTATCTATTCTGTCAAATGTCTTTTCTTGATCGATGAATAATAAGTGTAACTCTTTTTTATATTCTATTGGCTTTTCACTCAGTTGTCTCAGAGTGAATAGAGCGTCTGTGCATCCCACTCCTCTTCTAAATTCAAACTGTGAGGGGCTTATTTGTGGGTCTGCGATATGTCTTATGCGGTGTTCTAATATTTTAGCGTATATTTTACAAGTGTGACTTAATAGTGAAATGTCTCTGTATGTTTCGCATTCTCTTTTATTGCCTCTATTTTTCCATAATGTGACTATTACTGATTTTTGCCAGTCGTCTGGAACTTTTCTTTCTGTCCAAGCTGTTGTGAATATTCTGTTTAATCATTTTACACCTATTTCTTTGCATGCTTTAATTGCTTCGTTGGGTATGTCATCTGCACCTGGTGATTTGTTGTTCCTGCTGTTCTTTATTGCTGTTTCAATTTCTTGGATCAATATATATGGTTCTGTTTCTTCACTGTCCTTTGTTGTGTATATATATTCAGTTAATTTAGTAGGGTTGTAAAGTTCTTGAAAATACTCCTTCCATCTGGTCATTCTATCTTGTCTGTTGAGTCTATCTTGTTTATGATTATCTCTAGGACACAAGATTACACATGACGGCAGATGTCAACAAAAGATAAGAAAGAAAGTATGAATGAACAAAAGTACAATACGTGACATGAACAAGTTACGACTATACAAACAAATAAATAAATAAACTAAAGATAGGGATTATCAAACGCTTTATTTACTCAATATTGTTTGTATGGTTCAGAAACATGGACAATAAACATAGACGATATAATTCATGTCCTTGAGATGGGGGATATAATTCATGTCCTTGAGATGGGGGATATAATTCATGTCCTTGAGATGGGGGATATAATTCATGTCCTTGAGATGGGGGATATAATTCATGTCCTTGAGATGGGGGATATAATTCATGTCCTTGAGATGGGGGATATAATTCATGTCCTTGAGATGGGGGATATAATTCATGTCCTTGAGTTGGGGGATATAATTCATGTCCTTGAGTTGGGGGATATAATTCATGTCCTTGAGTTGGGGGATATAATTCATGTCCTTGAGTTGGGGGATATAATTCATGTCCTTGAGATGAGGGATATAATTCATGTCCTTGAGATGAGGGATATAATTCATGTCCTTGAGATGAGGGATATAATTCATGTCCTTGAGATGAGGGATATAATTCATGTCCTTGAGATGAGGGATATAATTCATGTCCTTGAGATGGGGGATAAATAGACGGATAGGTTGTATGTTCTTTTTTCTCTAATTATTTTTTGCCACACAGCGTCAGGATAAGAAGAGATTTCTAGAACGGGCATTTGTGTGCGCTTCATAAATAGTATTTTGTCGTTGCCGCTGTTATCTCTGAGGTCCACAATTTGCTTTGAAGGTGTTTGCTTTTTATTCACTGTATCAGAGTAACAGTGCTCTTTGTGATGCACTGTCTGTTGGTAATCTTCTTGTATGGCCGAACCATTTAATTTGTTATTTCTTGATCAAGCTCAATACTGATGTTGTTGCTATTTTTTCCCCCCCTGATTTCCTCATTTCTAAACCGGTCTCTTCTAGATGGTTCGCCGACCGAGTGGTTACCGGGGCCCAAATTTTGGGTGTAAAGAATAGAACTACTGTTACCTGCCACGCATGTCGGAAGAGGCGGCTAAGGAGGTTGGGCGTGGGGCTAGCTAACCCACACCGTAAAAATACTAGATGGCTACAGAACAGAGAGCGAACCGAGTAAACGCTGGCTGAAACTGGACACATCGCCGAAGGATAAGCACCAGAGCTCCAAATGGTGCTGAAGATGTGACGTAAAACACACCAATGCTAAGGCTGCATGAATCAGATTTTCACATGGATAGAATTTATGAGGAGGTCTGGTACATCGGTCTGGGCGGTGATCGAGAGAGAGAGATAGTCCGCAACCAAAACCTTCCAAGCCCGCGTATCCAAGGCCATCTTTTCCAGATCTCTCCACTCTTATCCCATTTATTTATAATCCTTCTCCAACTCCCGTCTCCAGGATTAGACAGCATGGTCGTTCATTATTACGCTTCATTGATACCTTCATTGCAAGCGTGATCTGACTTCAAGCAGCGTAAGCAAAAAAACATTGGGAGCGGTTGGCCTAAGACAGGCAAGTATTGCAAGCGGCAGTGAGGGGTGGCTGAAAAAGAAAAGTAGAAAAAAGGCATCACATATGGAGGCACAAGAGAGCGCAGAGAGCAGAGAGTCCATCCTATGTATCATCTCCAGTCTCCATTTTTACCTGCAGCAACTGTAGCAAGGATTGTCATTCCATTCCAGAATAGACAATTACAACCACAAGAAACGTTGTGATTCAGCGCAGAACGAACTACGTGACGCAAAGCCTATTGTCTCCTGAGACAGCGCAGAACAAACTACGTGACGCAAAGCCTATTGTCTCCTGAGACAGCGCAGAACAAACTACGTGACGCAAAGCCTATTGTCTCCTGAGACAGCGCAGAACAAACTACGTGACGCAAAGCCTATTGTTTCTTGATACAGCGCAGAACAAACTACGTGACACAAAGCCTATTGTCTCCTGAGACAAAAAGGTCAATGACGATGTTATTTTGTTATTATAATGTTATTGAGTCTGTTATAATTGCTGTTATTTTTTGTCTCACACAGCAACTTCACGCGGATCTGTGTCCAAGATTAGCAGTGTTAAGAGCTCCCGTCAAGTTCTCCTCATGTCCTGATACAAGGCTGCGAATTAAAAGGCAGTACAAGTTTCGTCTAGAAGAAACATACAAATACACATACATGAAAGGACGAACAGCAATGGTGGAGGTTAGTTTCGGAACAGCCGGCTGTAGCCATAAGGTTTATCCTCTGTCTAGTTCGTTAGTGCCACAAGCGCTGATGGCATCAACAAACGTACACCATCGTTGTCTAGTCTTGTCCGTCCTATGTACTTCATTTACCGAAAAATACTGAAGAAGATCACAAAGACATGTAAAAGTCAAGGGTTGAGGTAGAAGAAGCTATACTCTCTCTCTCTTTCTTTTTTGCTTCTCTCTCTAGCCTGTGACGCCCTTAGCGCTGAGGGCAGCAACAAACGTACACCATTCTTCTCTAGTCTTGGCAGTCCTCTGTTCTTTCTTTACCGAAAAGTGCTAAAACAGATCTAAAAACCAAGCAAAAGTCTAGGGTTAGGTAGATGACGCTCTCTTCTCTCTTTCTCTCTATTTTTCTCTCTCTCTCTCTCTCTATCCAGTGACACCCCTAGCGCTTAGGGCAGCAACAAATGAACACAATTCGTCTCTATTCGTGGTCGTTTCTTTACTTTCTTTACCGAAAACTACTGAAACAGATCTCAAGGACATGAAAAAGTCTATGGTTGAGGTAGAAAATCATAACATCAAATTATGTGCAAAAGTCTATGGTTGAGGTAGAAAATCACAAGATCAAATTATGTGCAAAATTCTATGGCTGAGGTAGAAAATCACAAGATCAAATTATGTGCAAAATTCTATGGCTGAGGTAGAAAATCATAAGATCAAATTATGTGCAAAATTCTATGGCTGAGGTAGAAAATCACAAGATCAAATTATGTGCAAAATTCTATGGCTGAGGTAGAAAATCACAAGATCAAATTATGTGCAAAATTCTATGGCTGAGGTAGAAAATCACAAGATCAAATTATGTGCAAAATGACTTCTTCAGCCTTCGCCCCTAGGGAAGCATAGGTCCGCAATCAAGGCATTCAAAGCCCGCTTATCCAAGGAAATCTTTTCCAGATCTCTCCCCTGTCTCCGTATTTTCTTGCAATCCGTCTCCAACTCTCGTCTCCAGGTGTTCCTCCTTGTAAGGTCATTCTTCTTCCTCGGGTGGCAAGCTATGAATTTCCTTCGTTGTGGTTTCTGTAGCCATGTAGTGTTTTAACGGTGTGAGGTAGCTAGCACCGCACCCAACCTCATTAGACGCCTCTTACGACATGCGTGGCAGGTAACAGTGGTTCTATTCTCTACACCCCAATTTGGGCCCCGGTAACCACTCGGGCGGTGGAAAATGATTGTCCCTCCGAAATTCAGTTCTCTCGTTCCCTATCTAACTTGGACGCCTCTGATACTTAGAGGAGCAACACATGCACACCATTCTTCTCTATTCTTGGCCGTCCTCTGTATTGTGTTTCAACTGTGATTCATTTCTTTCAGTTCCTGTTTTAGGGATCTCTATTGCGTAGAGGCTAGGTGCTTGCCTTTCTTACTAAAGGTACTCGGTTCGCTCTCTCTCCTGGAGCCGTCGGAATATTTTTCCAGAGATCCTGATCTCAGTGTAGGTGAGATCGAGTTCCTAGTCCTATCGGAGACGGACGATAAAACGTAGGTCCCGTGTTCAAGTTGAACACGTAAAAGAACCATTGGCAGTTCAAAATCGTAAAGAGCAGGCTGGAAAGCCGCTGCCTGGACAGAATTTATTAGAAAGATTACTAAAATAAAATTTCAACAGAGTATTTTCACCATCTTCTAAATTACATACGGGCACTCGCCGTGCTACGAATCTCGTGTATTGCCGATGAGATCTTCTTGTGTAAGAAAGAGATCGAGCACACATTTTGCTTAAACAAGTGTAATGATGATTGTCCTATCAATCAATCAATTAATCTTATTTTACTGTTTTCTATGTCCTTTTGAGTCTTCCACGTTTTTTCTTCCCTCTGCTGACCATCTCAGTGCATTTTTCGTGACAGAGTTAGTATCCATGCGTATCATACGTCCGATCCATCTCCAGCGTTTCTTTTAGATGATAGTACTGAGTCTTGTGTTACTGTTGGATTTGGATTAGATACTTTTGTGGATGAGTGTAATATATATATATATACGAGCGGCAGTGAGGGGCGGCTCAAAAGAAAAGAAGAAAAACAACATCACATGTGGAGGCAAAAGAGAGCACAGAGGGCAGAGAGAACATCACATGCATCGGCTCTAGTCTCCAGTTCTACTTGCAGCAACTGTGGCTAGGATTGCCGCTCCAGAATAGGCCATTACAGCCAAAAGAAACGTTGTGATTCAGCACAGAACATACTACGTGACGCAACACCTATTGTCTCCTGAGACAAAGAGGCCAATGATGATGATGATGATGATGTATATATATATCTGTAGAGAGAGAGAGAGAGACAGATGGGAGCCGTTTATTGTTAGTGAATTCGCTTATTGGACTAGTGGTTTGGGTTCTTTTCTACAGTTGACGTGGAATATTTTGTTTTCCTAATGTAACGGCTCTCAGGTCCACCCTGCCCCTACTTTATGTACCAGGAAAAGTACTGGGAAGTTAAGGCGGCCGGCGTGATGTTGACAATATCACGGATCGTTTGTCACTGAAAAATACAATCCTAACACTATATTATCAAATATACCTTGAGATAGACAAGTTTACTTTGATATATATATATATATGCAGATGCTATTACCTTGTTAAGTAGAAACAACCAAGATATGCAAAGAAAAACAGACAACTTGTCATCTATAGCATCAAAAGTTGGACTGCAGATAAGCTATGAAAAAACAAATATAATGAAGACACCTATGGCAAGTAATGCAGATATCACACTGGAATCTAAAATGATAAAAATAACATAGCAGTTCATCTATTTAGGTAGCAATTTTGATTGCACAGGAAATGTTAAAAGAAATTATGATACGAATTGGCAAAGCAACATCAGCTTTTAAAAGTCTAAATAAAATACGGAACTGCAAGTTATATAGTATTAAAACTAAATTACAATTTTCATTTCAAATGTTGTATCAATCCTAACATATGCCAGCGAGAGTTGGAAAATGACTAAAGATATAGACAGCAAGTTGAATGCATTTGAAAATAGATGTCTGCGAAAAATAATGAATATAAAATGGAACGAATTCAGGAGAAGTTATGAAATCAGAGACATGTCTAGTCAACCACTAGTGACAACTGTTATAAGAAAGAGAAGATGAAGATATGTTGGGAACACCTTGAGGAGAAATGATCAACGAATATCAAAGCAGGCATTGAAAGGGATGCAAAGGGTTCAAGAAAGAGAGGACGACCTACAGAGACCCTGAAACGAACTTTGCTGGGAGAGGTAGGAAATATCGGTCTCAGTTCTATGGAAGAGATTGAGCAAGTTGCCCAGGATAGAGCGTTATGGAGAAATTGATTACAGGACCTATGTAACGTATAACGGTACAAGATGAACTATTATTTATTGTTATATACATATATAGATAGATAGATATCTGCAATGTTATAACACAGTGGTGGTTCGTGATAATTTTTTTTTGTGGTGCCATTCTTTTTTTCCCCGGATAAATCATGGTTTTGGGTTGCTATATCTTAATTCATAAAATAATAAATACACGTTATACATTATTTTGTTGGGTCCGGCCCACTGGTCTTTAATGACGAGCCGCCACTGTTATACAAATTATTTTGTTCGTTTCTTCATTGTAGGGTAAGTTTGAAATGGCCATCTGCGCATCCACAATGGCAACTAAAATGGCGAAGCAAGCATACGGGGAGCATTATCAAATGCTTATGTCTAAATCTCTGCTTGCAGAAAGTTATCTACAGAGCGGGAATATGAAGTTGGTGAGTATATCTATCATATCAAACACTGACATACCTCTGTTTCATCTTCTTCAAACGCACTATATCGACCACTTGATAACCCACTCTGTGAGATTTGTATGTGATCTCAACATAAGAGTGATTGTACTTTGTGCCAGTTATGCGACTATAAGTAGGCCAGCATATGCTTTTTGAGAGCCGCGGTAGCGTAGTTGTTAGTGAACTCGCTTCTCAAGGCTGGTGGTCCGGTTCAACTCCTGCAGTGGGCGTGGAATTTTCCCGACCGCGAAGGCTCTCAGGTCGATCCAGCCTCAACTGGGTACCAGACATGCTCTAGGAAAGTAAAAGCGGCTGGTGTGATGATGACCACATCACCCATCGTGTGCGGACGGTCAATGAAAAATACAGGCCTAACACTGTATTGCCTATATACCACAAGGTATGAAAGGGTTCCTTTACTTTTTTTTACCTATATGCTTTTTATCTACTAGGTACCTTCCTATGTCATATATCAGTCGCCTCTTACGATATAACTTGTAGGTCGCAGTGGTACTATTCTTTACTTCCAATTCGGGTCCCGCCACCACACGGGTGACACATTGACATTGATATCTATAATGCAATATCTTGGTGGTCATCATCAGCAGGTGCCGTGCAGGCTTGCGAATTCCATCAAAGATCTCCACAAATCTCTGTCCCTGGTGCTTGCTAACATTTCATATGTCGGTACTCTACCGTGCCATGAAGTCATTTTCTCTTTGTTTCGTCTTCCTTCGATTTTACCGTTCTATAATGTGTTATAATTCTATAATTCAATATCTTTGCAGTCATCATCATCAGGTACCGTGCCGGCTGGCTAAGACGATCATAAATTTTCAGAAATTTCTGTCCTTTGTATATGCTATCAACTCAGATGTTGGCGCTCTTCTGTGCCATGAAGTCAGGTTATCCACAAAAAATAGTCTCTCTCCGTCTTCCTCTGTCTCGTCTCCCCTCGATTTTACCGGTTGTTAGAACGTATTATAAACCTTCCATTCTCATCAAATACCCGAAAATTATGATTGCTTCTTTCCTACGTGACAGTACGTATCCTCTGTATCCTGGCTTCATTCAACACCTCCAGATTCGTCATTTTAGTAGTCCATGTGATTCTCATCATATCTTTGTGGTACAGGTACTAATTCAAGAAAACGTAGTCAAGGAAGTAAGCAAGAAAGGCCTCTGTGAGTTTCTGTAGATTTATATTTGGTGAAACACGTAAATACAAAGTAATATAGTTTTTACAAAGTACAAGAAGCAATATACGGTAACGTTTCTACCAAACGGTCTTTATCAAACAAAGGATAGAACAGAAGTGAAGAAATTGAGAATTTCTATACGGCAGACATAAGATAGGCTTCTTCTCACTTTTCAAATTCCAACGGAACGCAGATATTCAACAAACTTCTTCCAGCCCTTCCTTTCTCTTGCCATTCCAATCCAATTCTTTCCACATCTTGTCTATCTTTTTAATATCAGTCTCCAGTTCTCTTCTCCTAGGTCTTCCTCTACTACTCTTTGTTTGCGGGTTCCAAAACAATGTCTGTTTTGCAATGCTTCTGGTCGATCTTCTCAGTGTGTGTTCTATAACATAGAAAGACGCTACACAGTGATTCTGTTTTATTAATAGCTCACTGGTTATGTTCCCTCTCTCTCTCTTTCTCTTTATCATTCATTCTTCACGATCAATTTTATCATTCTTCTTGTGATATATAATTGAACCATTGACAAGAACGCTTGATCTGCGTTGACGATTATGCGGCCATGGTGACCAGGCCCGTCTACCCGATTTCAGCCAGCTGTTGATTTACTAGGGTAGCTTGCCATATGAAACGATTCATTTTACCGAATATTTCGACCCGGATCTATGCCTTTCCGATCAGCTTTTGCCGTATATCTGGGCTTTATGATCTACGCCAAACAGTGAGTTACTACTGTTATGCCATTTATGACTGTGACGTCGTGGATTAGGAACATTTTACGGGGCCCAAAAACGTGCCCTGGGACAGCGTCTTACTAGTATACCACACCTTGTAAAGTGTCGGCCTTCGCCAATGTTCGGATCTGGACAGCCTGACAGATCTTTGCATTGCCGGTCTTACTTTACTGACCACTGTGAGTTTATTCCGGCGTAAGAACATCCTCAGCCTTCTCGAAACGCGTGTTGGCACGTGCAATTTCAGTTTCTACCCAGCATTTGCCCTGGTCCCGGGAAACACTGGACTAGAGCCAAGCACAAATAATATAGAGGGTCGCTTCAATCGGCGCTAGCAACGCGACTGATATTTTGCGCTCGCCAGATATCACCCGCCCCATTTCTTTCAGGGATGTTAGTTATAAGTGCAAACAGTACCTTGCCCGGCTGTTCCAAGGAGGGCAGTCCCGTTAGGCATCACCCGCTTCAGTGCTTCCGGGGATGTTAGTTGTTATTTCAACAGTACCTTGCACAGTTGTCCCTGGGAGAGCAGTTTCATTAGGCACTAAAACGCAACATTTGAATTTGCGCTCGGCCAACTTTACCCAGTAAATGTATCTGCGCTAAGCCACTGATACAGAGTCCACAGCAATCTTCCATATATCGGCACGATAGATTACAGCGATTTCGAAGACAGTTGGCGAGCCTTTTTTCCGTGTCACGAGGTTACCCTGCCATGCAGCTTGACTTGGGCGCAGTGCTCTACGTTTCGCCTCACGTGGGCCCACTTCTCTACTATAGATGCACCTCTCATCGCTTTAATTCTGTCATTTACTCCGGGGAAGTTAGCATTCGTTCGCAGACGACTCGTACACTGCTGTTTTTTTACCAACTTGGACACATTTTTATTGTTCATTCGGCCAGAAGATGCGTGCATTAAGAAGCATAGGAGTGCAGTGCGTTGAGTCTGTGAGGTTGCAAGGTACTGTATAAAGATATAGATAGAGACAGTAGTAAGAAACATAGGAGTGCAGTGCGTTGAGTCCGTGTGGTCGCAAGGTAACATATACAAATATAGATAGAGACAGTAGTAAGAAACATAGGAGTGCAGTGCGTTGAGTCCGTGTGGTCGCAAGGTAACATATACAAATATAGATAGAGACAGTAGTAAGAGTCATAGGAGTGCAGTGCGTTGAGTCCATGAGGTCGCAAAGTACTATAAAGATATATATTTATTTATACTTGTCATGCAGTATTATGTAGGTCAATATTAAGTGAATATTCATCTACAGGCAATGGAAATGATGATGGAGTGTCTTCGCCTAGAAATGGTATTAGGCGAAATTCGCCGTGATGTAAGAGCTGAAGTTCGGCGTGTCGAAGGATTACTCGCCATGCA
Source organism: Arion vulgaris (assembly GCA_020796225.1). Classification (NCBI taxonomy): domain Eukaryota; kingdom Metazoa; phylum Mollusca; class Gastropoda; order Stylommatophora; family Arionidae; genus Arion; species Arion vulgaris. The sequence goes on from CM036775.1 coordinate 20,342,409, forward strand.
CTCTATGAATTATGCTGTAAATATTGTGGCTCATAGCGTTTTGTTGTGTTTCTTTGTTCTGTTTTTTGGTTTACATTAACTCTTCGCTCTTCCGAGCCGATATAGCGGCACGCGGTATTTTCTTAAATGATAAAAAGCTAGTTTATTTGCTAATTTTTATACATTGCTATATCAGTGCTTCTAAAAGGTGAACAAAATAAATATGGAGTCAATGGGTTAATGTGTTTTATGAAAATGGTGCGTATGGTTGAATGGATTAGATCGCGAGTTTCCATTCCGGTTCAATCCCCAGTAAGGTCAAGGAATTTTTTTCTGTCACAGGTCATAAATCAAATCATAGCCTGGACATTTCGTTGCGACTCACACTAGCCATTAAATTCTAGGCACATGTCCTCCTGCTCACATCGCACTAAATAGCGGTATTTTTTTTGTCTTCCACCATTTACTTCTTTATAGAAGTGTTGGGGGGGTGGGGGATGGGGTGTGAGGAAAGTAGAGTTCTTGTGTGTGCTTGTTTTAAGGCACATTGTAAGCTGAAATTCATTTTCGTAAAGCTGTTATTGATGTCGTCACTCTATATTTTGTGTGGTCTTCTCTTGCTTTTTGTACTCATTATCCCTTTTTTTTCTGTGTGGCTCTCTTTGGAAGGTGATACCAGGGTATTCTTGTCAGGTGTCCACACCATTTAATCTGTTGTTCTTTTATGAATTGCATGACTGGTTTCACATCCAGTCTTCTGATTTCTTCATTTTTAACTCTTTATCGTTCGTTGGTTTTAAGTTTTTTGTGTTATTTTTGAAGGCCTGCTCTATTACTAGAAGCCATGTATACTCCATGAATTGAAAATAGGGATGTTATATATGGTTAGAACATGTAATATGTGATATCAGTTACCTAATTTTGGTGATGCTAAAAATAGATTTTAAAACAAATTTCAAATAATTACACAGTCACAAAGAAGGAAAAACATACGTGAAATATATCATGAAAACTATTAATATATTATCTTAGTACCTTCATATTTACACAATATATCCAATACCTTCATATTTACAAATATTCCAAACATGAAGTTGTTTGGATAATAAATAAAGAGTAATTAGAAATTTGTAACTTCTAAATATTTCCATATTTTGAAGACACCAATTAATAAATAATAAATAAATAAAAGAAAATGATGCAGAACTGGTCTAGTAAGCAGCCCATAAAGAACTAACGTTATAGTCTTGATTAGGACAGTAATCTGAGTCACTAGATGCCATTTTTTAAGCGAATGTGTGATTTTTGACAAGAGCAAGTGAAAACTCGTCCTCAGAGATTATCCAAATGGCGGCCGTTCGGAAATGTCGGTGTAATAAAAGCATGCTCTTACCACTGAAGTCGGAGAAGATTCGCCTAAATGGCTAGGGACTCCTTACACACGGTTAGTCGCGGCTTTCACGCATAAATCAGTCAGATACACCATAAAAGGCTCCATGACTACGCATGAATTCATAGCGGGCGGATGCAGAAGAAGAACAAAAAGCATGCTTTATTCAACGAGATTAGACATCTTAAAATAAAAATATATTTTTGTAACAATTTATTATAGTAATATCATATGTTTTACATTATGAAACATAAATTATATGCTTTTAAATGTATAAATAACACACAATACAGGCTAGTTCTGAGTCATGTAGCATCTCATTTATAAATGAGATTTTCTTAGTACCCGAACGTTAAAGGGTTAATATTGTCTCTTATTGTCACACCTGCAGCTCTTCTAAGACACTTGTTCCTCGTTATGATTTTTCGCTAATTAGTTAGTTAGTTAGTTAGTTTGTTCCTTTCGTGCCAAAGGCGGCCACATAGGGCAGAGGTTTTAGATCTCCATGTGATACGGTTCTTTGCTAGCAGTTGAGATCTTGTATGGTTTTACATCCCAATAGTTTACTTTCTTGTTGGATGGTTCTTCGAAGAGTGGTCTTTGGTCTCCACGTTTTCTTTTCCAACTGGTGACCACATAAGGACTTGTCGATTTAGTCTCTTGTCGTCTGATCTAAGAACATGACCTAAATATTTCCACCTTCGTTTCTTATAATATTTGATACAGGTTGTTGGTGTGTTCTATGACTGTGTTGTTAGAAACGAAATCACTCCATTTTACTTTTAATAATTTTCGAGACATTTATTCTCAAAGCTGTCCAGTTTCTTATCAATTTTCTTTGTTGATTTCCAATTTTCACAACTGTAGGTAATTAGCTGCTGTTATTAGCCATGTTTGGCACTGGTAACATAGTGTTGGCCAGAAAATCCTTCTTATAAGATTTCCTTCTGTTTTTAGTGTTGTCAACAGTATGGACAACAGTAAAGACAGTTTAGATTGTTTGTTTTATTTTGTCAAAGTTGATTGATGTTTTCGTCTAAAAGACCAGACTCACGATGTTTAAAATGCTGATTTAGTGTAGTCGCCAGAGTGGTTACGGGCTCAAATTAGGGTTTAAAGAATATAACCACTGTTACCTGTCACGTATATCGGAAGAGACGACTGAGGAGGTTGAACGTGGGCTAGCTACCCACACCGTAAAACATAGATAGCTACAAAAGCACAACCAAGGAAATTCATAGCTCGTCACCGAGGAAGAAGTAGCACCCACATGGAAGGACTCATGAAGGGACAATGTTTCCCGAAAGAAATTGGTGCCGATTCAACACCTGGTGGCGTGAGTTGGAAACGGAATGCAAGAAAATGAGAAGAAAGTGGAGAGCTGGAAAAGATGACCTTGGATATCAGAGCTTGAAGTCTTTTTTTGCGGACCTATGCTTCCTAAGGGTGTAGGGGAAGAATTATAAGATATGAAGTAGTGATTAGTACATTTTCTTCTTAGGCAAGTGGTCCAGAGATTAAGTCCACAATAGGAAAAGCACTGCCCGAGTGGTTACCGGGGTCCAAATTTGGGGTGTAAAGAATAGAACAACTGTTACTTGCCACGCATGTAGTAAGAGACAACTAAGGAGGTTTGGATGAAATCTGATGCATGTGTCCTAAACGTGTAGAAGTCTATGAGTTTAGAGGTCTACCAAACCAATGTGCAACATATACACGTTCTTGGCAAAGATCAAACATATCACAAAGAGTGATTACAATTGGTTGTAAAGAACGAACGCAAAGAAGAAGAAGGAATGGCATGTATTCCGAGTGTGGTAGTTTTCATGTCGACCTAACTTTAACTGGACACAGATAAAATATGGAAAGTAAAACGACAATTATATAATAATAATTCGTATTGAACCAGCAGGGAAAACAGGAGTAGGGGAAGGCCTAGACATACCTTGGAGAAGAGAGCTGGAGGCTGATCTTAAAATGATAGATAAAACTTGGAAAAATGGAAGGGATGGCAAGAGAGAGGAAGAGCTGAAAGAAGTTCGTTGAAGACCTGTGCTCCGTTGGGAGCTGAAAGGTTAAGAAGAAGTTTATTGTTTGTTGTCCTACCTCTCTCTTTTCTCTCTTTGCCTTTAGCCCTGACTGGGACATAGGCCCTCAACCAACTCATGCCAAGTCTTAGTATCTCTAGCTGTCTCGTGCAGCTACCCTCAGCTCTTCTTTATATTGTTGATCTTTATCTTGTCTCCACATCCTGTCTCCAGGTATTTCTAGCCCTTCCTGTCTTTCGTTGTCACTGATAGTTCCAGGAAAGGACCATTCTTATATTTCCTCTTGTTTCTCAAAGTGTGTCCAATCCAGCGTCTTTTTAAACCTCTTGGTTCACAAAATCTGTCTTGTTCTGTCCATAAGTTCTTCATTTGTGACCTATCATACCATCTCAGTCCTCTATTTTGTTGTCATACACGTCTCATCAGGACCGTCATGGAAGAAGGACCTTCAAGGAAGAAGGGGAAGACCACTGAGAAGAGGATTCAGGATGTAACTGATGGTTTGAACATGACGGTTGCAGAGGCGTGGCTGCAGATATGGAGCGTTCGAAAAGAAAAAAAAGTATCTAGAGATATAAAACTAAGAGAATATAGAGAAGACGAACAATCGTGGCATATCCTTTACGGGACATTGCCATCAACCATAGTAAACGAGCCGTTGACCTTTATTCTAGGCACTACTTATACGTTCAGTAGTTTGTTTTTGTTGTAAAGGGTTTTAAAGCCGAAGGATTGCCTTCATTGCATCGGGTTTTACCCATATGGCCGCCCCTCTCCGCAGAAATGGCACGCCACCTGCCGAGAGTATTGCACAAACACGAACTCCGTAGCTCCGGCAACAATCCTAGAGTTTCTGGAAAAAACTGCACTCGTGAATAGAACGGCGTGATCCGATTCGAACCACGACCTTGACTCACAAGGCAAAGGGCGTAACCAGTCGAGGTCTTTTTACCTTTCAAAATCCACGCAAATGAATTTGCTTCCAAACTTGTCCACCGTGGAGTTTCAACCAGGTACGCTTGGGTTGGTCTCCAGCTCACTACCGATTAAGCTACAGACGCTGACAACAGAAGATATCAACATTGAAAAATTAATATCGGGAACGTATAATGCAATTATACTAGCTCAAGCAGTAGTGAGGTCGATCACTAACCCAGCGTACCTGGTTCAAACCCACGGTAGGGCAGTATGGAAGCTAATTGTTTCCATGGATTTTACAAAAAGGTAAAAATAGACCTCACCGTTCGAAAGCAATGGCAAACTACTGAACGTATAAGTAGTAGTAAGTAAAGGAACCCTTTCATACCTCGTGGTATAAGGTCAATACAGTGTTAGGCCTGTATTTTCATTGACCGTCGGCACACGATGGGTGATGTGGTCGCATCACGCCGGCCGCCTTTACTTTCCCAGAGCATGTCTCTGTTGAGGCTGGGTCGACCTGAGAGCCTTCGTGGTCGGGAAAAATTCCACGCATTGCGGGAGCTGAACCAGACCACCAGCCTTTGCGAACTAGTTCACTAACAACTACGCTACAGCGGCTCTCAACGATAAGTGGTGTCTAGAAAATCAACGACTCGTTTACTGTGGTTGATGGCTACGTCCTTTAGGATATGCCACGATTTTCATTCATTTCATAATGCTTCTTCTTCTTCTTCTTTTTCTTCTCTTCCACCATTGACTTCTTTATAGAAGTGTTGGGGTGAAACGTAGTGATCTTGTGTGTGCTTATTTTAAGGCACTTTGTAAGCTGATATGCATGTACGTAAGGCTGTTCTTGATGCAGTCGCTCCATCTTTGCGTGGTCTTCCTCTAGCTTTGTACTCATTATACTTTTTCTGTGCGGCTCTCTGTGGTAGGCGATACCAGGACACTCTTGTCAGGTGTCCAAACCATTTAATATGTTGATCTTTTATGAATTGCATGACTGGTTTCACATCCAATAACGCAATTTCATAATGCAATTATACAGGATGTTCAAGATGAAAGTAGCCTAACAATAGAGCTAATCTGGCATATATTTATGAACATGAGAAGGTTCAATTATGACATAGTATGGGTCAAGGTTGTGTGACGGTATGTAATTATAGTGGGAAGGGCGATAAACAAGTGTGACGTAGGACGAGATAGTCAGACCGGTTTAAATAGTAAATAAACACAACGCAATAGGTAATTTTCGATTTTTCAATAGGGCTGCATTTATCTTAAACACCCTGTATCTTAGTGGGATTATATGGCCTTTAAATCCGTTTTTGATCAAACTTTTCTAGAATGCGAAGTACTGCTTGCTGAACAGATCTACCTGTTTGCTGAAGAATTTACTAAGTCACATCAGAACAGCCAGTGGGTACTACAGTCTTGGTGAGGTATTTCAGGAAGGAGATCATATTACAGCGCGATCTTTAATCAGGTAAAGCCCCGTCTGCCCAGCATGTTCGTAGCGCGTTGGACTACGGGTAACAAACTCCCTGTGAGCGCGGGTTCAATTCCTTGGGCTGGCAGAAAAGCCACAGGTTCACCAGATTCACGGTGTTCGTGGCACCGAACCGAAGGGCTACGATGTCCAAGGTACCGAGCCGAAGAGCTGAAAGCTCAAGTGCTTCTGGATCGGTTAAAAAATAAAAATAAAAAATCAGGTAAAGAAGTTTTTAGTTACTGTTGAGATATAAGTTATTTTTCGCCCGAATGGTTACCTGGGCCCAAAATTTGGGGTGTAAAGAATAGAACCGCTGTTATCTGTCACGCATGTCGTAACAAGCGCCTAAGGAGGTTTGGCTGGAATCGGATGCACGTGTTCTAAACTTTGCAGAAGTCTATGTGTTTAGGGTCCTACCAAACCAACGTGCAACGTATCACTTTCTTGGAAAAGATTAAATATATCACAAAGAGTGATTGAAATTGGTTGTAAGAATGAACGTAAGAGGAAGAAGAAGAGTTCTTTTCAGGGTGTTATTTCTTTCTCTCTCTCGATCCCCGCCTAGACTGATAAACCAACTTTTATCATGAATTTTACTGTTGCTTTGGGGAACTCCGTCCTCCGTTCAGCTTCTCACGAAGATCTGTGTTAACGGGCCAAGTTTTTTTTCTCAGGGCTGCTAAACGCTGGCAGTCTTGCAATATGTGCTCTGCTGTCATGTCCGCCTTTTCACAGTGACACCGGCTAGTTGTGCCAATTTTAAATGTGTGAAACATGTGGGCTCGAAGTGGTGTTAATTTGATACTTCTTATTCCATTTTCTTCCTCCTTCCTTTTTCCCTTTTTTTTTTTTCTTCTCTTCTTCCTTTTCTTCTTTTTCCGTTCTTCTTCCTCTTCCTCTTCTTTTTGTTCCTCTCTTTCTTCCTCTTCTTTTTCTTCCTCTCTTTCTTCCTCTTCATCTTCTTTTTCTTCCTCTCTTTCTTTCTCTTCATCTTCTTTGTGTTCATCTTCTTTTCTTCCTCTTCATCTCCTTTTGTTCATCTTCTTTTCTTCCCCTTTTCTTCCTCTTCATCTTCTTTTTGTTCCTCTCTTTCTTCCTCTTCTTTTTGTTCCTCTCTTTCTTCCTCTTCCTCTTCTTTTTCTTCCTCTCTTTCTTCCTCTTCCTCTTCTTTTTCATCCTCTCTTTCTTCCTCTTCATCTTCTTTTTCTTCCTCTCTTTCTTTCTCTTCATATTCTTTGTGTTCATCTTCTTTTTCTTCCTCTTCAACTTCTTTGTGTTCATCTTCTTTTCTTCCCCTTTCTTCCTCTTCATCTTCTTTTTCTTCCTCTCTTTCTTCCTCTTCCTCTTCTTTTTCTTCCTCTCTTCCTCTTCCTCTTCTTTTTCTTCCTTTCTTCTTCCTCTTCATCTTCTTTTCTTCCCCTCTTTCTTCCTCTTCATCTTCTTTTTGTTCATCTACTTTTTCTTCCTCTCTTTCTTCCTCTTCTTTTTGTTCCTCTCTTTCTTCCTCTTCTTTTTGTTCCTCTCTTTCTTCCTCTTCCTCTTCTTTTTCTTCCTCTCTTTCTTCCTCTTCCTCTTCTTTTTCTTCCTCTCTTTCTTCCTCTTTCTTCTTTTCTTCCTCTCTTTCTTCCTCTTCATCTTCTTTTTCTTCCTCTCTTTTTTTCTCTTCATCTTCTTTTTCTTCCCCTCTTTCTTCCTCTTCATCTTCTTTTTGTTCCTCTCTTTCTTCCTCTTCTTTTGTTCCTCTCTCTTCCTCTTCCTCTTCTTTTTCTTCCTTTTTTTTTTTCCTCTTCATCTTCTTTTTCTTCCTCTCTTTCTTCCTCTTCATCTTCTTTTTGTTCATCTACTTTTTCTTCCTCTCTTTCTTCCTCTTCTTTTTGTTCTCACTTTCTTCCCCTTCTTTTTGTTCCTCTTTTCTTCCTCTTCCTCTTCTTTCTTCCTCTCTTTCTTCCTCTTTTCCCCTTCTTTGTCTTCCTTTCTTTCTTCCTCTTCATCTTCTTTTTCTTCTCTCTTCTTCCTCTTCATCTTCTTTTGTTCATCTTCTCTTTCTTCCTCTTCTTTTCTTCCTCTCTTTCTTCCTCTTCTTTTTCTTTCCCTTTTTTCCTCTTCATCTTCTTTTTGTTCATCTTCTTTTTCTTCCCCTCTTTCTTCCTCTTCATCTTCTTTTTGTTCCTCTCTTTCTTCCTCTTCTTTTTTTTCCTCTCTTTCTTCCTCTTCTTTTTGTTCCTCTCTTTCTTCCTCTTCTTTTTGTTCCTCTCTTTCTTCCTCTTCCTCTTCTTTTTCTTCCTCTCTTTCCTCTTCCTCTTCTTTTTCTTCCTCTCTTTCCCCTTCCTCTTCTTTTTTTCCTTTCTTCTTCCTCTTCATCTTCTTTTGTTCATCTTCTTTTTGTTCCTCTCTTTCTTCCTCTTCTTTTTCTTCCTCTCTTTCTTCCTCTTCATCTTCTTTTTGTTCATCTTCTTTTTCTTCCTCTCTTTCTTCCTCTTCATCTTCTTTTTTGTTCCTCTTTTTAAACTTTTTCTTCTTCTTCTTCATTCTTTATCTTCTTCTTTTACGTCTACTTTTTTGTTATACTTCTTCTTTTTTTCAGTTTCATCTTCTTCAGTTTTTTCTTATTCTTCTGCATTTTCTTATATCTACTGACATCAAATAGTGACAGTAATTTGCATTTTTAGGTTTTTTTCTGTCTTTTCTAATTTTTTCGTCTATTTCTGTTTTTTTCTTCATCTTCTTCTTTCTCTTCTTCCTCTTATAAAGCCAGCCCTCAAGTGGCAGCTGATGGACCAGACAGTTAGCTTTAGTAGCATGTAGATAGTTAGATATTTTATTAGTTGACTGTAGTGTTTGCGCACTAAATCTGCATATGTTCACTAGCAGCAGAGTGGCAACACTAAATGAGACCTGACGTAGTAAAACCAAGGGAGATAGTGTTGGATAGTGACGGCGTAGCAACGTTAGTAAACAAATGAGAGACGAACCATAACATTGAAGACGAACGGACGTGTTTTTCCTTGTCTACATATGTGATCTATGAAGCGCATAGAGGGGCCCGTTTTAGAAATGTCTTTTTGACCTGACGCCGTGAGGCAAACAGAATTCAAGAAAGAAAGAAAGCCCAGGAGAGAGAGGTATGAAGAAATTACTTGCAGACCCTATGTAACGTATAACGGTATGAGAAGAATTATTTGTATTGTTTATTTATTGTACTTAACCCTTTAGCTGCTAAGGACGTATATATACGTTTTCCTTAATCACTTCTAAAGACTCATTAACACGTCTGTTATTATCTCTCCTCTGTGGACTAAAGACGTGTTAACACGTTATACATTGCTACTGTCACTGCTATAGGCGTATATTCACGTTTGTGACCTAGAAAGAATGAGTAGCTATTTTTAGTTCAGCCTTCGGAAAATATGTAGTAGCGAAAGGGTTAAATGATAAAGTTTCTATTTAAATTTATCAATACAGAAAAACAGTAGAGATTTGGATGGCATACGTTTCGACAAGGATGGAAGACACAAATGTCGATCAGATGTTTCAAGTGAACTTCAATAGATCAGATGGCCCAACAAGCACGAAGTATGTAGAAGATTTGAACCTAAACAATGTTTCATACATGGTATAAACATACTACTTCTTTTTCTTCCAACTTTTTCAGACATCGATTTGTATACTTTTAATGTAGTTAGTGGTCAAGTCTATGTACATCTCCGTATAGCTTGTCTTGAACTGATATGGGGATTGGTCATGTGTTTTTCTCCCTGTTCCGTGTATGTTGGACATTCTTGGAGTATGTGTGTCTCTGTCATCCTGCTGGTGCCACATGTGCATATGTCAGATGGGCACTTTTTTACTTGTTAAATAGATGGTACCTCATCCTATTGTGCCCTGTTTGTAGACGCAAAATGACCACCTGTTCCTCTCTACTTAGTTGATGGTATGCATCATCCTTTTCATAATCTGTGTGATCTCTCAACCATTTGTTCTTGTAGGCCATTTTTATCCGTAGTTTTGCTTCTTCATATGTCATACTGGTTTCTGTCTGTGGTAGCCTGCTGCCTGCTTTGCAATATATCCAGTCTCGTTGCCAGGTATTTCACAGTGGGATGATATCCACTGTATTACCACTCTAGAAAAGATGTTGCATATTTGGTGTAGTGATGTTTGTAGTTTTATGCATACTTGGTGTAGTGATGCTTGTAGTTCCTTGCATACTTGGTGTAGTGATGCTTGTAGTTCCTTGCATACTTGGTGTAGTGATGTTTGTAGTTCCTTGCATACTTGGTGTAGTGATGCTTGTAGTTCCTTGCATACTTGGTGTAGTGATGCTTGAAGTTCCTTGCATACTTAGTGTAGTGATTCTTGTAGTTCCTTGCATACTTGGTGTAGTGATGCTTGTAGTTCCTTGCATACTTGGTGTAGTGATGCTTGTAGTTCCTTGCATACTTAGTGTAGTAATGTTTGTAGTTCCTTGCATACTTGGTGTACTGATGCTTGTAGTTCTTTGCATACCTGGTGTACTGATGCTTGTAGCTCCTTGCATACTTGGTGTACTGATGCTTGTAGTTCCTTGCATACTTGGTATAGTGATGCTTGTAGTTCCTTGCATACTTGGTGTACTGATGCTTGTAGTTCCTTGCATACTTGGTGTACTGATGCTTGTAGTTCCTTGCATACCTGGTGTACTGATGCTTGTAGTTCCTTGCATACTTGGTGTAGTGATGCTTGCAGTTTCTTCAAATTGTTATCTTCTTGATTTTTGTGTGCAGTAATTACTGACATGGCATCAGTCAAAAATAGTATGTTTTCTTTTACATGTTCCTCAGACATTATGGCTACTGCTGCCTCTTTTAGTCGCCTCTGCTCTGTAATTGCTGGAGAATCTTCCTGTCGTTTACTTTAGCCTTTTATGTTTCATGTCAATGAGGGACTATGAGGGCTCCTCCTCCTCCATTTTCAGTTGCATTTGCTGCAGACCCATCTGTGTATACACGGGTTCACCTACTGTTGGAGAAGTGTTCCTCTAGGTACTCAGTGGCCAGGAATGATTAATAATCACTTATTTTTATCTGCTTTCGTAGAAGTATTCTTCACCTTTCGCTCTAGGAGGCATAAGTCAACAACCAAGGTCTTTCAAACCCTTCTATCCTTATGCCATCATTTCAAGATCACGCCACTCTCTTCTAATTTTCTTGCATTCCTTCTCCAATTCCCGTCTCCATGTGTTCTTACTTAAACGCTCCTTCTTCTTCCTCGGGTTAGTTAGTCTTTCCTCTTGGGCCTGTGGGCGGCGCATGGGCAGAGGGCATAGCTCTCCATGTCTCGCGGTTCGTTTACTATCTGTTTTAGGTCTTTAATGTTTACTAGGCCCATCGTTGAGCCTTCTCTGGTGATGGTTCTACGCAGAGTCTCTCTTGGTCTTCCTCGTTTTCTTTTCCCTCTGGTGTCCATATGAGGATTGGTAAGAGTCTTCTCTCATCCATTCTAAGTGTGTGGCCGATGTAGTTCCAGCGCGCTTTCTTATAAAATTTGATACATTTTCTTGCTTGGTCTCTTGTCTTATTTGTGTATTAGGTCTGAAATCTGACCATTTGAGGTTCAGTATTCTTCTAAGACATTTATTCTCAAAGTTATCTAATTTTCTTTCTAGAGCTTTTGTTGCTTTCCAACTCTCGCATCCATAAGTTAATACTGGAATCACACAAGAGTTAAAGATCTTTAATTTTAAGTGCTTGCTGAGGGAATTGGACTTCCATATATTTGACAATTTGTTAAAAGCACTTGATGCCAATGCGATTCTGTATGGAATTTCTGGCGCTGTATCCCCTGTAGATGTCATCATACTTCCTAGGTATGTAAAACTTTTGACTTTTTCAAGAGTGTAGTTTTTTTTGGTTTTTTTTTCCTCGGGTGGCGAGCTATAAATTTCCTTGGTTGTGTTTTCAGTAACTATCTAGTGTTTTTTACGGGTAAGCTAACCACACGTCCAACTCCTTAGTCGCCTCTGTTTGACATGCGTGACAGGCAACAGAGGTTCTATTCTTGCACCTAAGTTGGGCCTGGGTAGCCACTATGGCGTTCTCCTAGGGTATAGGGCCTGAATATCCTTTTACCTGTCTATTTCGTTTTATTTATGGTTTATCGCAGTGGCGGCTCGTCATTAAGGGCCAGAGGGGCCGGGCCCACCAAAAATAATGTGTAACGTGTATTTATTATTTAATAGATTAAAATATAATCTAACCGAAATCCATGATTTTCCGAAAATTTGGGCCCCACAAACAAAACGATCATGAGCCGTCACTGGTGTATGGGCGTCACTGGTGTATGGGCGTCACTGGTGTATGGGCGTCACTGGTGTATGGGCGTCACTGGTGTATGGGCGTCACTGGTGTATGGGCATTGTAGACTGATTTTTGCATGAAGGCCTGCTTTCCTTATTATCAATGTCCCACACCATACAGGCGTGTCTTCTCTGACTTCAAAGGAAAGCAGGCCTTCATGCAAAAATCAGTCACAAACACTATACTAGGAGCCGTGACTACTCCTGAATTCTTCTTCTTCTTCTTCAAACGCTCCATATCGACCACTTGTTAACCACTCAGCGTCATTCGTTTGTGATTGAGGGTAAACGCGATTGTACGTTGTGCCATTAATTACGTCTACAAGTAGGCCAGCACTTCCGATTGTTGCGATGCTTTTTTTTACAGCTTAGCTTCCCTAGGTCCTACATTAGTCGCCTCTTACGGCATGCCTTGTAGATCGCAGTGGTACTATTCTTGGCTTCATTTGCGTACCTCGGCACCACAAGGGGGCTCCTGAATTCAGAACGAGAAAAGGCAAAAAGAACAGGAATAAAAATAACAGTCCAGCTTCCTCAAGTTCAGCAAGAAGAGTCTTTTCTCGGGGTCTGTTTAGATCATCCATTTTTCCTTTTTGCTTTGCAGGTTCCACTTAAATGCTTGTTGACCTAATTCAGTAGCGCTTGGGTTTTAGCCCTTTGACCTAATTCAGTAGCGTTTTTATTATAGCCCTTGACCTACATGAGTATCGCTTGGACTTTAGCCATTTGACCTAATTCAGTAGTGCTTGACTTTAGCCCTTTGACCTAATTCCATGTAGTACTTACAGCAAGGAAAACAATAACAGACTACATTATAATAAGATGATTAATTAATCCTAACAGTAATATGGGTGTGCAACATGGACATTTAACAAGGCAGTGGAAAAACATATATGTGCTTTTAAAACATAAATATTACAGAAGAATCCTTCGTGCATCATGGACAGATAATAAAACAAATAGATCTATCCAGCAAGAACTCAAAATCAAAGAAAACTGGATAATGCTACAAATAAGAAAGAGTTAATTAATTAAAGTATTTTGGACATATAAAAAGACACGAAGGGTTAAAAAGACTATTGTGGAAAAAAAGGCATCCTTTCAAAGAAGAGAAGTGGAAGACCACGGATAAGATGGATTCAAGATGTGACTGATAGTTTGAGCATGACGGCTGCAGATGCAGGACATCTGACCTCTGAGAATGATTTTGAAGAACTGTAGGGTGGCAAAATTCTGCTCAGGACAAGCTATTTGATGATGATTTGAAATTAGCATCAACATTAAGTACAACAATGTATGTTCTGGGAGACGATTTGCAATTACATTTTGGTAGGTTTGTTGCAGAGCGAAGTGGAGCGTTCATGACAACTACTTCTAGTATGAAGATGGAGGTTGAGGCAGTAACTGCTGCTCTCCATTGGCTCTCTGGGACTTTATTTACTGGCGGCCGTTGTAATATCTTTCAGTCGATGCTTCACAAGAACCAGAAGGGCAGGTTTCGTAAGGAGTGGATATCGTCTATAGAAGTTTCTAACCTTTAGGGGGCTTACGTGGATATACTCTCCTGAACATGCGGTGTTTACGTAATGAGAGAGCGGTAAGGCTTGCATCAACAGCATCGATTGTTGGGGAGTTGAAGATGGATAAGGGGATGTTCTTCGTTCTCTTCGTGACTGTCTGTTGGATGAGGACACTATATTAGATGTTGAATCGATCCAGCGATTTAGGCAGTTTGAAGTTACCTGTTGTACAAGTAGAACTGGATGCGTGAGGGCATAGTTAGGAGTGTTTAATCAGCGAGCCATAGGAACCATCAGTATGCATACTCTTCGATATATGTTGGGGAGACTGAGCACCTATGGGTCTGTCCTGAGTGCAATGACGTCAGTTTAGTAACCAATAACCAATGACATTTTCTTTCTGTGCCTTCTTTCTTGGCTGTTCTCCAGGCAAGAGCAATCACGCCAGAGCGTGAAGGTCGGTATGAGTGAATTGTTCATCTCAGATAAAACAATAGACTATTGTGACCGACAGGAAGGAATTAATAGTTTAAGGTGGGTCAAGTTGTTTCATATATTTCTCTCTCTCTTTTTCTCTCTGCCTCACTCTTTATCTTTCTCTCACTATCTCTCTCTCTTTCTCTCTCTCTCTCCCCCAAGTCTATCATGGCCCTGATGCTTTGTGCAGCAACAAATACACACCATTCTTTATTCTTAGGCGTCCTCTGTATTGTGTTCAAGCTTTGATTTCTTTCTTTCTTTTCTTCTTCTACTCCTCCAAAACGTTTTTAGTTCTTCCACGTTTTCGTTTCCCCTCTAGTGTCTATCTCAGTGCATTTTTCACGTTTCAATTCTTCTATTCTATATGTATATATATATGTGTGTGTGTGTGTGTGTGTGAAATGAATGGAAATAAAAATCGTGGCATATTCTTTACAAGACGTCATCTTCAGCCACAGTAAACAAGTCGTCGATTTTCTAGACACCACGTTTGCGTTCAGTAGTTTACCATTGCTTTCTGAACGACAGGGTCTATTTTTACCGTTCGTAAAAATTCACGAGTACTAATGTGCTTCCAAACTGCTGCCACGGATTTGAACTAGGATTCAAATTTATGTACGTATAATTCAAAGATAAATAGTACGGGCCATAGTACCAGCAGTCTAGTTTGACTCTACTAAATTTACTGCCTTTCTATTTGGAAATTTATGTTATATCCGTGCTGTTCTACCTGCTACGATGAAGAAAAGTGTGCCAGGCTGATCTGTCTTGAGCAATATTCTCCCAGTTGTCGACATCTATGTTAAAGGATTTCATCGAGTTCTTGAATGTGTCTTTGAATCGCTTTTTCTGACCACCTTGTGAGCGTTTACCACTATGCAGCTCACTATACAAGAGTCGTTTGGGTATTCCGCAATCCAGCATTCGAGACACAAATCCTGCCCATCGTTTCTGGGACTGCATCAAGATTGTAATCACAATATAGATGAGACTGCAGTAAAACTAGTTGAATGGCGAAACACGTAATCACAAAGTACTGTAGTTTTACAAATTACAAAAACAATGACAATATACAGCAACGTTTCGAACAAAAAGGCCTTTATCAAGGAAACGAACAACAGGAGTGACGAATTAAAAAAAAAAAACATGTGGACGACTACATACGGAGACATTCAAACGTTTCTAATGAAAATCTGGGAATAAAACGAATAACGAAATAAATGTAATACAAAAACACACATAAAAACTAGAAATAGAAAAGAAGAGAAACAATAAAACATCAAGTAAATATATAACTTGAATACAAACAACATATACCCATATAGATTACAAGGCATGAGAAGAGAAACTACTAAGAAGCATAGGAATGTAATACGTTGCGCCCACGTGGTCGCAAGGTACCATACAGTATCAAGATTGTATAGAGACTGGCTGATATAAAGTTTAGTGAGACTGTAAATATACACTGTACTATCTCTAGCCAAGAATCTTGTACAGCGTCAGCAAGAGAATATGCCCACCATTATCCAAAATAGACAGTAGAGAAGGACGGACATGTGATTAACTTTCACAAAACCTGCACTGAGATGGAGACCAGAGGGTAAACGGAAACATTGAAGACCCAAAACGACTGGGAGAAGAACATTTGAACATGAACTGAAAGAAACACAGCTGGAAAACTATACAGAGTACGACCAAGAATAGAGAATATGCACTGAATAGGCTGTCCGTGAAAGGGAAAAACAACGAATCCATACCATCACAACAAGCACAATAGAAAAGATGGGCTGAACATTTTAAAGAGGTATTAAATAGACCCAACCCAGTGATAACACCAGTTTTTGAAACAGAAATACAAATGTCATAATTAAATGCACCCATTGACGACTTCTCAATGGAAGAAATTAAACAAGCCATCAGGAAACTGAAAAACAACAAAGCCAGCGGTAGCGACGATATTTCAGGAGAGATGCTATAAGCAACTGACGAGGAATCAATGGGATTCCTACGTACCTTAATGAACGATGTTTAGCAGAATGAGACCCTCCAAAAGATTGGAAAGACGGAGTGATATTCAAGCTCCCAAAAAGGCGATTTGTCAAATTGCAACAACTGGTGCGGAATAACTCTGCTATCAACACCTGGCAAGCTATTCTGCAGTATTTTGATGGAGAGGCTGAAAAAGCCGTCGACGCAAGGCTAAGAGAAGAACAAGCTGGCTTTCGTCCACATCGTTCTTGTACCGATCATATCTTCACGCTGAGATCCATTATAGAAGAATCAATTGAATTCCAGTCACCACTAGTGATAAATTTTATAGACTTTCAGAAAGCATTTGATAGTCTTCATCGTTCAACTCTCTGGGAGATTCTTAAGACCTACGGCTTCCAGGAAAAGTACATCAATATTATAAAAGCCTTCTATTCTGAAGCATCCTGCTGTGTAAGAATAGATACAGGAAACTCAGACTGGTTCACAGTAAATTCGGGTGTGAAGCAGGGCTGCGTGATGTCACCTATGCTTTTGGGATAGCTATAGACTGGATCATGCACAAATGCACCCAAGATGATCAACTAGGCATCAAATGGCTTAATAAGCGCAGACTATTTGATCTTGACTTTGCCGATGACGTGGCCATATTGAATTCAACCACACAAGCAACCCACAAACTAACGAGCAATCTTTGCACACTTGCAGAACAGGTTGGTCTCCAGATCAATTCTGCCAAGACCAAAATTATGAACCTCACGAACTCGACAGACAACATCGTAATAAATGACCAAACACTGGAGAAAGTTGAACATTTTACATATTTGGGTAGTAAAGTGTCAAACAACGGAGACATGATGAAATAAATAAACTCTTGTATTGCTATAGCAGCTAGTGCCTTCACTAAATTAACGAATATCTGGCAATCTCAAGACCTTAGTATATGCACAAAAGTTAAATTATTTAGGTCATGTGTGATTCCTGTACTGACCTACGGTTGTGAAAGTTGGAAATCAACAAAGAAAATTGATAAGAAACTGGACAGCTTTGAGAATAAATGTCTACGAAAATTATTAAAAGTAAAATGGAGTGATTTTGTTTCTAACAACACAGTGAGAGATAGAACACACCAACAACTCGTATCAAATATTATAAGGAAAAGAAGGTAGAAATATTTAGGTCATGTTCTTAGATCAGACGAAAAGAGACTAAATCGACAAGTCCTTATGTGGTCACCAGTTGGGAAAAGAAAACGTGGAAGACCAAAGACCACTCTTCGAAGAACCATCCAACAAGAAAGTAAACTATTGGGATGTAAAACCATACAAGATCTCCAACTGCTAGCAAAGAACCGTATCACATGGAGATCTAAAACCTCTGTCCTATGTGCCGCCTTTGGCTCGAAAGGAATAAACTAACTAACTAACTGAATAGGCTAGCAAATGGTTCTTTTTAAAACGGGACGTACTAGCAAAAAACTTGAAGCGAACTTTACTGAAAGAGGCGAGAAATATCGGACTAAATTTCATAGAAAAGATTAAACGAGCTTCTCAGAATAAAGCGGTATGGAGAAATTACTTTGCAGCTCCTATGTAACGTATAACGGTCATCATCATCAATCAAATAGCTTGTAAAGAACAGAACTTTGCCATCCCAACAATCCTCCGGTATTTCTCTCTCTCATAGGCCAGTTGTCCTGCCTCTGCAGCCGTCATGTTTAAACCATCAGTTACATCCTGAATCCATCTTCTCCGTGGTCTTCCTCTTCTTATCTTTGCTAGCATGTCTATTCCATGATGGTAATCTCCAGCCTTTCGTGTCTTTTTATATATCCAAAATATCTCAATTTTCTCTTTCTTATTTGTAGCATCAGCCAGTTTTCTTTTAGTTTGAGTTCTTTCTGGATATATCTATTTGTTCTCTTCTCTGTCCATGATATACGATGGACTCTTCGTAACACTTATATTCAAAAGCACACATATGTTTTTCCACTGCCGTGTTAAATGACCATGCTTCACACACATGCATTGCCACTGGGAATATGCATGCTCTTAGTATTCTGATCTTTGTTTTCTTATCAGTTCCTGTATAACGGTACTAGAGGAATATAATAAAATAGTTGTGTGTTAGTCTTCAAACTTATGGTCTATCTATAATTATAATTGTTTCAATTGTTTCGTAAGATGTATTCTATTCCTGTGTTTTTAAAGACACCATTAATACTATAAATAACTTGATGTCCTATTTTCAGCTACTGTTACAACCTAATGTCGCAATTGAAAAATGGTGTTGATTTGCCGATTGACTATGTCGAAATTGAGTATGTATCGGCGTGTCTTCTCATGATTGACAATCGTCTCTTGGTAAGTTATTGAGTAATCGTTTGAGTTGCACTGAAGTAATAGTTCTTCTTCTTTAACCATTTACCCCTAGGGAGGCATACTTTCGCAAACAAGGTTTTTCCAAGTTATCATATCCAAATCCATCTTCTCCAGCTCTCTCGACTCTCTCCCCATTTTCTTGCATTCTAATTCCAACACCCGACTCCAGAAGTTTCTGGGTCTTCCATTACCTCTATAACCCTAGGGGCTACATCAGAGGGACGTATCTCGTGACGATGTCAATCGTCAAAGAGTAAGTTATTGAATATTTTTTTGCAGAACTGACGCAAATAGTGAATGAATAAAAATCCAGGCATGTCCCTTAAAGGACGTCACCATCAACCACAAGACACGAGCCGTTGATTTTCTAGGCACCACTAATACGTTCAATAGTTTGCTATTGCGTTCTAAACGGTGAGGTTTAATTTTACCAGTGTTAGAAATACACAGGAACCAATTTGCTTCAAATCGCCCCCACCGCAGTTTGAACCATGTACTCTTGGGGTGCAATCGAGATCGCTACCGCTAAGTCCCATACGCCCACAATGCAATAGTACTCAACGTAAACCCATAGCTACTTCCCAGTATATATCGAAGAGTATGCACAGTCCCACTTTAAAAGATAGAATCATACACATAATTGGGCTGTTATGGAGACAAAGAAGGGGGAGAAGACGGAAATGTCAAAATAAGAATACAGAAGGCAAGAGAAGCTTTCATTGCACTGGGAAATCTGTGGAAGACTAATAAAATCAAATCTAGAACAAAAATTAAAATATTTAACTCTAATATTAAAGCAGTTTTGCTGTATGGGTTAGAAACATGGAAAACTACTAAAATAATAACTCATAAATTTTAAACATTCATCAATTGGTGTCTGCGCAGAATAGAGGGACTGAGATGCTATGATAGGGTCACAAATGAGAAACTTATAGAAAAAACAAGTCAGATTCCAGTGAACCATAAGGTTAAAAAAAAATGATAGCGCTGGATATGACACACTTTGCGAAACTCTGAGGGAAATATAACAAGAAGGGTCTGTTCCTGGCACTCACTAGGAAAGTATTAGCTTAAAAATTTCAGTATGAGCTTACAATTTCCAGTATTAACTTACACATTCCAGTATTAGCTTTCAAATTCTAGTATTAACTTACAAATTCCAGTATTAGCTTACAAATTCCAGTATTAGCTTACAAATTCCAGTATTAGTTTACAAATTCCAGTATTAGCTTACAAATTCCAGTATTAGCTTACAAATTATAGTATTAACTTACAAATTCCAGTATTAGCTTACAAATTTCAGTATTAGCTTACAAATTCCAGTATTAGCTTACAAATTCTAGTATTAACTTACAAATTCCAGTATTAGCTTACAAATTCCAGTATTAGCTTACAAATTCCAGTATTAGCTTACAAATTCCAGTATTAGTTTACAAATTCCAGTATTAGCTTACAAATTCTAGTATTAACTTACAAATTCCAGTATTAGCTTACAAATTCTAGTATTAGTTTACAAAATCCAGTATTAGCTTACAAATTCTAGCATTAGCTTACAAATTCCATTATTGACTTATACATTCCAGTATTGCATGATTTTGAATGAAAATGCTATAGAAGACTACTTCGAATATCATAGACAGAAAAAGAACAAACGCTTTTGTTTTGCAACCGTTTGATATTAGAGAGAGTTGGCTATTAAAGAACATAAAAACAACAATTATTAAATATTTTGGACACATCAAACGACATGAGTGCGTAGAGAAGATAATTCTGGAGGGAATGGTGCCTGGAAGAAGAATGAGAGGAAGATCTAGAGGACGAAGGGTGCAAGATGTCACTGACGATCTGATAAAGACTGCTGCTGACGCCGGATAACTTGCCCAGAACAGAGAGTTTTTCAGGACTGTTGTCATGGGCGCCAAGTTCCTGAAAGGACAGGCTTCTTGATGATGATGACTAAAGTATTTACTTACAAATTCCAGTATTAACGTATAAATTCCAGTATTAGCTTACAAATTCCAGTATTAGCTTATAAATTCCAGTATCTCAGAACTCACGAAATGACATATTTTCTTTAAAATATCGATTTTCCAAATATGTTTTATTCTGTTAGTTTTATATCTCTAGAATCGAAATCAGTAAAAAAAAAAAATTTATTTAAAAAAATTTGAAAATGAGTTTTTAAACAGCCCACTCTCTCGGATATTTAACTTATTTTTTAAGAGGCAATGTCTAGAAATACCGTTTGGTTGATACTTAGGGATGGGTATCTATATTCTTTTAGACATATCGAATTGTATATCATTGAAGGAAATTAAAAGAAGAACAAACATGGCTTTACAAAAATTAAACAACTTAAAACAGTATGAAACGGAACTGTTAAGAAAACAAACATCAGAATACTGAGAGCATGCATATTCCCAGTGGCAACGTATGGGTGTGAAGCATGGACATTTAATAAAGCAGTGGAAAAACATATAAGTGCTTTTGAATACAAGCGTTACAGAAGAGTCCTTCGTATATCTTGGACAGAGAAGAGAACAAATAGATCTATCGAGAAAGAACTCAAAATCAAAGAAAACTGGCTGATGCTACAAATACGAAAGAGAAGATTGAGATATTTTGGATATATAAAAAGACATGAAGGCCGGAGAAGACCATCATGGAAGGAGGCGTACCGGCAAAACGAAGAAGAGGAAGACCACGAGAAGATGGATTCAGGATGTAACTGATGGTTTGAACATGACGGCTGCAGAGGCAGAAGATATGGCATATGAGAGAGAGAAATTCCGGAGGACTGTTGGATGGGAAAGTTCTGCTCAGAACAAGCTATTTGATGATGATATCATTGTAAAGTGCCAGTGTGAGAAAATTGTGAGGGTTCATCCAATTCTATGGATGCTGAAGCCGCCAAGTTATTTTTGCCAGGTCAGTGAGAAAGAGACAACTTATTTATTACCAGTTGCTCTGAGATGGAGATTCCAAAGCTTTTGTAGAGACAAATACATCTTTCAACAATGATATTCAAATTGTCAAAGAAGATTTTATCAATGCAAAGCTAAAAAAGTTATCTCATTAGTCTACGTCAATATTTGCCTATATTAAAAAAAATGATAGTACTCTCATGCTCCACATCAAAGAGCATGGGATAGCTCAGAAGGAAGGAGGCACATCTAATACAGGTGGATTTAACATATAACCATACGGTACGGATGTTCTGTCAATCATACAAGCGATTTATGTAGAAATTCTTTGGTAAGTTAAAGATCTTTTCATATTTCACCAAAAATATTTTTAAATTGCAGTTTTGTCACAATTGTGATTTTCCCTAATTTAGGAAGTGTTTAGCAGTTTAGTCTCAGTAACCATTCAAGATATCAATATGAAATTTGGCATACATATAGATCTATCAATATTGAGGTCACTCAGATATAGAAATACTAGTTTTGATCAATATATTTATTGACACAATATTTTTAGTAACCATAAGTTTTTATTTTTTGGGTAAAAATTGTATATTACTTATTAGTTGTACTTCTATCTGTTTGTTATATGTCCCAGAACAATTTAAAGTTGCTAGGTGCCTAGAACTTTGGCTTATGTAAGTATTTCAATTTTAAAAAAAGATTAATATGAACTAGTTGTGAGTACTTACCTACTTTACGGCATTGTTTATAATCCAACATGACCGCCCTTTCCATGGCAACCCGACATGTAATTAATTTAAAAGTTATATAATATTTCATCCCAGACCACCCCTGATACTACCTCATAAAAAATATCTCATTTGACTGAGAAATAAGGAAGTTAGTAACCATTTGTTCTGTATCCCCTTAACTTACACATTCCAGTATTAGAATACAAATTCCAGTATTAGAATACAAATTCCAGTATTAGAATACAAATTCCAGTATTAGAATACAAATTCCAGTATTAGAATACAAATTCCAGTATTAACTTACAAATTCCAGTATTAATATAGAAAATATCTTTATTTACAGGAAGCCAAAAGTAAGATACAACACGTATTGGCGCGATGCGATACACACCAACTTCATGATGAAATCATTTTCAAAAAGCTACTGAAAATGTCGAAAGAATGCGAGAAGAAATTGATGACGCTTAAGAAGAAGAAAGACTCGTTTTCCATGTCGGTTTGGTCGGGTACTTAGTCAATGGAAACAATGATTTGTTTTGTTTAAGTTGAGATAAATTCGGTATTGTCGTCGGTGCTGCTGTGTAAGTGTTCTTTTACGGACTTATGATAAGTCACTTATCCCAAGAGTGAAAACTCGCAGTCTTTGGTAGAAGCACATTCGGGACTTAAATAGAAAAAAAAAATGAAAATGTATTCTTATGGGTGCCCAAAAATATTGAACACTCATGGGTGCGCTAAAGGACTGAACACTCATGGGTACGCTACAGGACTGAACACTCATGGGTGCGTTAAAGAACTGAACACTTATAGATGCGGTAAAGGACTGAACACTTATGGGTGCGCTAAAGGACTGTACACTCATAGGTGCGCTACCGGACTGAACACTCATGGGTGCACTAAAGGACTGAACACTGATGGATGCGCTACCGGAGTGAACACTCATGGGTGCACTAAAGGACTGAACACTGATGGATGCGCTACAGTACAGAGATATTGAGAGTATAAAGATATTTTTATTTTTGTACCAGGGCATGAGGGAGTACAAAGTAATGAGCTTGCAGATCACCTGGATTATACATCAGTGACCAAGGAAGGATAGTCAATGAATAGTGCGTGTATCATCAGTTCAGTTAGGGAAATGTATCGTATAGATCAGCGTTTCCCAAACTGGGGTCCACGGACCCTCGGGAGTCGCGAGGTACTCACAGGGGATCTTCAAGAGCTTGAAAAAATATGATCTTTGGCATTTCAAATAGAAATAGAAATTTTAAAAGCATGTATTTTTTTTTTTCCGATCCAGAAGCACTTGAGCTGAAAGCTCTTCGGTTCGGTGTCATGGACATCGTAACGCTTCGGCTCGGTGCCACGAACACCGTAAATCTGGGGAATTTGTGGCTTTTTCTGCCATACCGCGGAATTGAACCCGCACACACAGAGGGATAGTCACCCGTAGTCCAACGCGCTACAAACACGCTGGGCAGACGTGCAAAAGCATGTATAAAAACAGTATTAAACTAGTTCCGCTGCGAAATCAAAGGACCGGACCAGGCCGGAGTAAATATCTGACAGGATAAAATGAAAAACCATTTAAAGTTTCCCGCAGTCTGAGAAATTGGAGCAAGTTTGACTGTTAATGTGGTGTAATAATAACTCCATCTCTAGAAAATTTTTAGATATAGAAACGCTTTGGGGTCCGCTGCAGCACAAATGTATTTAAAAGTGGGTCTGCATTAGTGCAAAGTTTGGGAACCGCTGGTTAGACGACTTAAAGCATTTATAAATCTGCATCCATATTCAGAGTGGATGAGATGAGAACTAAACTATGAACAGCTAGACACAAACATTGTGTTAGACGCATGAGATATTGGATTAATCAACACAGATGGAATTGTTATGTTATGTTATGTTATGTTATGCGATCGATGTCATGGCACATTGGACATTCCCATGAATGCTCTGTCCTCCGCTGCAGCAGCCATCCCAAAGTCCGTTTGCTAACCGTACCCATGAGAAGTTGATTACTATATCTTCTCTCTACCACGAAGACGACACTGTCTGCATTTCAAACTTAACCCTGATTCTGAACTCTAGTGTCTGAGACTTGCCTATGTCACATAATTGAGAGCACGCATTGATGATATCGGCTCTGACATACTTCTGCCCTTTGCATTTTTGCAAGAAAGTCAGCACGCTCGTTACCCTGCACTCCAGCATGTCCAGGTGTGGGAATGAACACAAAACGAGTGGAAATAGTTGGCATACACGTGTAAAGATATTGGAGAGGAGAACGGAGCATCTATTGACTTGTTCTAGTTATAGGATGATGCAAGTCATCGCTTACAAAGAAGTTTGTGCCCAGACGCACAAATAAACCTCTTAGATTTGGCATGGAACTAGACCATGTGCCCGACTTGTCAACCTAGACCCGACGAAAACAAAGACATCAGAAAACAGCTGTCATGAAGAGAACTGAGGACTGCAGGTAGACATAGCTGACAGAGAAACCAGGCTCCTGGACAGCCTACTCAAGACACGAGAGGAGACTTAATATCTTTCACCCGATGTCTCCGCAAGATTATGAACATCGGTGGTACACAGATAACTAACTCTGAAGTACTGCAACGCGCAAAACTGCCTTCCATCATGGGCATGATTAGCAGTAGACGACTAAGATGTTGGACATGTGAAAGAATGAAACTTGCGCATACCAAAATGTTGTTTGTTTGAACTTTTGGGGAAAGAGGCACCAGGCAGACCACTGCTCAGATATAAAGATGTCTGCAAAGCCTCAATGAAAACTTTCTTAGGTCCCAGTACATGGAGGAACTAGCTGATGACAGAGTTGTGGAAAGCCAAATTCGAAAGGGCGAGAGACTTTGAGAAGATACTTATGATGAGCTGAACGACAAGAGAGAGAAAAGCGAAAACTCAGAAGTTGTCACAGAAAAACACTTGCCAATTGACCGTCTGTAAAGACGAAAAAGGCCATATAATGATGAACCTGCAAAGTACGATCCCTGTACGAAGAGAGTTTGTTGCCGCTTTAGACCACTGCACAAGATTTAAAAAGCACTATCTGCTTGTCGATCCGCAGTTAAGAAAGCTAAAGAAGAAAAAAGCTTAAATTGCTAAATTTCTTTGCTAAATTTTTTTTTTTTTTTAATGGCTCATTGGTTGTGTTCGTAAAAACGCTCGTATTGATAGGCTAGGCGATTGGTGTCGTAAGGACTCGGGTAAGTGGTTCGAGTCCCGTGTTTGTTTATTTGTTTTTTCGGAAGCTCTTAATACCTGTACCCTGTTTATTTGTTGATTAAATTTCTTTAGCTAGTATTGAAAGTCGTGGCATATCCTTACTGGACGCCACCATCAACCACAGTAAACGAGTCGTTGATTTTATACAAAAAGGGGGAGACTGCAGTAAAACTTGGTAAATAGCGAAACACGTAAGAACAAAGTACTATAGTTTTACATAATACAGAAACAGTGACGATAAACAGCAATGATAAAAAGGCCTTTATCAAGCAAACGATAGAACAGTAGTGACGAGTTTCAAAGAGCACTGCATATCGACGATTACATACGGAATCAATCAAACGTATCTAATGAAAATCTGGGAATAAATACAAATAACGAAATGAGTGCAACACAAAACTAGAAGTGGAAAAGAAGAGAAACAATATACAATCAAGTGAATATATAACTTATATATATGAAGCAAATACACATATAGATTACAAGACATGAGACGAGAAAGTATTAAGAAGCATAGGAATGTAATGCGTTGAGTCCAAGAGGTCGCCAGGTACCATACAACGAAATAAAACGGTTCCCTAAAGCAAATCGAATGCGATCATCAGAGGAACATGATCGGATGGCTGTGACCTGGACATCGCAAACTCCTGAAATGAGTGGCCACAGGGGTCACAGAGCATTGGCGTATATCGCGCAAATGTTGGGCGAATCGGTCACTGAGCCTCTTGCCGGTGTCACCAATATAGACCTTGTTGCACCGCTTGCAGGTGATGGCATAGATTTTATAGGCACGATTTATACGTTCAGTATTTTGTCATTCCTTTCTGAACGGTGAGGTCTAGTTTTACGTTCGTAAATATTCACGGGAATAAATATGCTTCTTAATTGCCCATCGCAGAGTTTTGAACGAGCTCCTCTTGGGTTCTTATCGAGCTCACCACCACTAAGTAACAGACGCCCACATTTCAAACCGAGATCTCTATACTCATGACATATCTATAGCTGCGTAGTCCCTTTCAGCATTCCTTAAGTATCGGCGACAGAACACTTATGCAATGGCTCCGACGGCAATTCAGAATTTTCTCTAAAATCAGAAAGTGATAACCCAGTTTCTGGCTGAGTGATTGGAGAATAAACTATTTCGGGAATTGAACTTATTCAATTTTATAGGGGACAAATCATACATATAGCCAGTGAGCTGCACGAAGTCTCAGACTGTCAAATTGAAGCCTTTGTTATAATCTAATTTTGTTATCCCAGTTTATTTTGATGTTATTATGTACAAAATTATATATTTCTTTATTTACCCTGAACAGGGTGTTTTTTACCGTTTGTCGTAATTTTTTTTGCGAGTAAGCGTTATCAGAGCCATTTCGGCATTTACACGTGTTTTTATCATGACTATTTTGGGACCGAATTTGGTTCCCTTGTTAATTCGTACTTCCGCTTACACAGACTGCAGTGAAGCAGCCTGTTAACCTAAACCACCATTGAGATGGAGTATAGATTTGATCTGACCTTGTTAGCTAACTGACTCTAGTCGTTCACGGGTATCAGAAGATGGAAGAATATATGTAACGCATTTCTTCTTGTTCTTATGTCAGCAGACTGTTACCGGGTCGTTAACCCAGTGTCGTGGTTTTATGTATTTGTCTTGCGCTTCTCTGGTGACTTGTATGATGGTTTTCTTAGTCCCTGGCAGAATTCAACTACGTTATCTATCCACCTTTTCCTGGGTCTTCCTCTCGCCTTCCTTTCTGATATTCTGTTGTGGAAAGCTTCATAGGCAGTTTGGTATGTTCGCATTCTTACTAAGTGGACAAACCATTTACCAAACTCATAAAATCCAAACTACATATGAAGCCATTCACTATCGCAATATTCAAATTACATGTGACGTCATTGACTGCACCCTAAAACATAAATTGTATATGACGTCATTTACTGCACTTAAAAGTACATATTGCAAATGACGTCATTTACTGCGCCCTAAAATCAAAACTCTATAAGACGTCATTTACTGCGCCCTAAAATCAAAACTCTACAAGACGTCATTTACTGCGCCCTAAAATCAAAACTCTACAAGACGTCATTTACTGCGCCCTAAAATCAAAATCTACAAGACGCCATTTACTGGCCTAAAATCAAACTCTATAAGACGTCATTTACTGCGCCCTAAAATCAAAACTTTATAAGACGTCCTAACCGCCCCTATATACGATCATATACGATGTTTTTTACTGTGCTCTAAAATTCAAACTCCATATGGCGCCATTTACTGCGCCCTATAATCCAAATTACATTATTGAATCTTAATGTAGATATGTTACCAGTGCCAAACATGGCCAGTTAAAGCAGCTAATGAGCGGAAAATCATAACGACAGAGATGAGGTGTCTTAGAAGAGCTGCAGGTGTCACAATAAGAGACAAAATTAGAAATGAAGAAATCAGAAGAAGACTGGATGTGAAACCAGTCATGCAATTCATAAAAGAACAACAGATTAAATGGTTTGAACACCTGACACGAATGTCCTGGTATCGCTTACCACAGAGAGCCACACATAAAAAGTATAATGAGTACAAAGCAAGAGGAAGACCACGAAAAGATGGAGCGACGGCATCAATAACAGCCTTACGAAAATGAATATCAGCTTACAAAGTGCCTTAAAACAAGCACCCACACGATTTCCAGCCCAACACTTCTATAAAGAAGTAAATGGTGGAAGAGATGAAGAAGAATGTAGATACTGCATATTATATACAACGTTTTCTTGATATCAAATATATTTTTCATTTTGATATTCATTTCATTTTCATTATGCGATTTACATTATTGAAAATTAATGTTTATATTATATATTAGACCGACAGTAGATTGTTGTGACTGTGTCCCCTCATGAGCAATTTGATACAACGCTACTACATAACGAGTAGATGTAAACTATGAAACGTCGTTTTGTACTCATAAAAATGTATCATTGGATTTTCCGATAGGAGTTCATTCTTATTGTTCATGTTTGTTGGCCTACACGTTCTGATATAACCAATAAAAGGTTGATCCTAAGGTTGAAAAGGGCGTGCCTCGGAGTAAGGAGGTTATATCCCTTACATAGGGGAATTTATGTCGGTAAGTGGTTAAGACCTTGTCTTGCGAGTCGAAAGTCGTGGATTCGATTCCTGACCACGCCGTTCTGTTCACAAGTGCATTTTTTTTCCAGAGACCCCAGGATTGTTTACGGAGCTACGGAGTTCGTGCTTTGTGCAATATTTTTAACAGGTGTCGTGCCATTTCTGCAGAGAGGGACCGAGCCATATGGGGTAAAACCCCATGCAGTGAAGTCAACCCTTCATCTTGAAACCCCTTTATATGACAACAGCTTTTGATGCAATTTTGCCGACCACGGCTTTTAGACGCTTCGTAAAATAAGATCATGACGTATCCTTTATATGACGTAGCTATGAGCCCCAGTAAAGGAGTCACTGATTTTCTAGGCACCACTTATACGTTTATTAGTTTGCTATTGCTTTGAACCTGGTTCAAACCCGCGCAGGCATTTGAAGCAAGTCATTTCTGTGGGATTTTTACCTTTCGTAAAAATCCCACAGAAATGACTTGCTTCCAAACTGCCTGCCGCGGGTTTGAACCAGGTACGCTTTGGTTGTGATCAGAGCTCATTACTGCTTAAGCTACAGACGCTTAATATAAGAAACATTTATTTTAAAAAAGTGCATTTTAAACGATGACACGGACAACTTCTACTGAAGAAAACCTACGCCAAAGTATACTTACTTATATATTTTGATACATTATCCCTTTAGCTGCTAAGGACGTATATATACGTTTTTCCCATTCACTTCTAAGGTCTCATTAACACGTCTGTTATTATCTCTCCTCTGTGGGATAAAGACGTGTTAACACGTTATACATTGCTACTGTCACTGCTATAGGCGTACATTCACGTTTGTGACCTAGAAACAAAGAGTAGCAATATTTAGCTCAGCCTTCGGAAAGTATGTAGCAGGGAAAGGGTTATGTTATAAAACTGATATTATGATTGAAAATGATTAATAATAAATTTAATGTGTTAAAATAAAGATTTGTGAAACATATGGCTGTGTGTGTGTGTGTTTAGTGTTCATTAGATTTGAGCCCTAAGGCTTGCAAACTTAATATGTTATGAATCTCTGTTGAGATAAAAGAATAGTAGTACATGATATTCAAAAGAAATGTACTTCAGACATTTTTGTTGAACACGTTTGGAACATAATCACATATCTGGTTACTAAGAGCATGCATATTCCCAGCGACAACGTATGGGTATGAAGCATGGACATTTAATAAAGCAGTGGAAAACATATATCTGCTTTTGAACATAAGGTTTACAGAAGAGTCCTTCGTATATCTTGTATAGAGAAGAGAACAGGAACTCAAAATCAAAGAAAACTGACTGATGCTACAAATAAGAAAGAGAAAATTGAGATATTTTGGACATAAAAAGACATGAAGGACTGGAGAAGACCATCATGGAAGGAGGCATACCGGCAAAGATAAGAAGAGGAAGACCACGGAGAAGATGGATTCAGGATATAACTGATGGTTTGAACATGATGGCTGCAGAGGCAGGGCATCTGACCTATGAGAGAGAGAAAAATTGGAGGGCAATGTTCTGCTCAGGACAAGCTTTTGATGATGATGAGTCCGTGATTTAAATTTAATAATTAATTGCTTTTTTTACTTGCACGTTCCTAGCACTGATTAATAATTAACTTCTGTCTTGTCAACTTTTTAAAAACACATACACAGGAGATGACATTTTGTAAAGGAAGTAAATAATGATCCGATTTCGTTAAGTTGGACTCCTCGTGATATCCGCAAAAATAGATTCGGAATAAATACTGCGTCGCACCATCGAGCCACAGGTTAACTACTCAAAAATAGGTTTCCGGAAGAATAGAAGCTGTATCCACGCAATATTTCTCCTCGTACTGTTCTTCTTCTTCTTCTTTGTCTTCGAACGCTTCATATATCAACCACTTGTTAACATCTCTGTGTGATTTGTATGTGATCTGAACCTAAGAGTGATTGTACCTTGTGCCAGTTATGCGTCTACAAGTAGGCCAGCACATTCAATTGCTGCGGTTCTTGTTATTTACTAGGGTAGCATCCCTGTTGTCTACATCAGTCGCCTCTAAGACTTGCATTGTAGGTCGTAGTAGTTCTATTGGTTGCTTCCCTTGCAGTCCCCACCACCACACAGGCATCCTAGTACAGTTAGTGAGTGAAAACGACTGTTGAATACGGCAAACACCTGAATATTGCGTTAGTGGATCAGGAAACAACAAATTAAATGGTTCGGTCACGTAAGCAGATTACCATCAGACAGTGCACCCTTAAAGAGCAATGTGCTCCTGTACAATGGTACAAGCAAAAGGCGGCTTATGCAAAAGATGGACTCTCAGAATACCTAGCGATGAAAAGACTATTCTACGAAGCGCATACTAGGCCCGTTTTAGAAATCTCTTCCTGACCTGACGCTGTGAGGCATAGAGGATTCGAGAAAGCAAGAAAGAAAGAAAAGAAAGGATCAGGAAAAAAGCGTTCGATCGAGTAGACAGAAACAAGTTGGGGAAAGTATTGTTAATCTATTGAGTTAATGATCACCGATCATTCAATGCCCGCTTTGTGAGTATCTGATCATTTCTTCTCACTTCAATGCCCGCTTTGTGAATATTTGATCATTTCTTCTCACTTCAATGCCCACTTTGTGATTATCTGATCATTTCTTGCCATTTCTTTACACCATGTCACATAAAAGACTGATACGAGAAAAAACAACAACAAGAAATACACATTAAATTATTCGCCCCACCCCACTCCCTCCTCCCCCACCACACCTAAAAAGTTGAGAGAAAAAAAATTCGAACTTCTAGAAAATAAGATGAAACGATATAAAGACCAGCTGTTAAGTACACACATCGGACAATTACAGATTAGGTCCTATCTTTGTGACCTATTAAAAACCGCATCACATAAATGGGAGCGCAATAATACATCACATATAGTATTGCTTGACTGATGGTCGGTATATGACACATTTGAAATACCATATATGCTACTCATGAATTATTCTGTAAATATGACTCGCAAGTCTTGAACCGAGCTGTGTGTCGAGTGTTATTGAAATTTCCATCAGCAAGTTTAAGTTTACTATTCGTAAAACGGAAATTTCGTATGTTGATGATTAAGAATACTTTTGCTGAGAGAGGTAAGTTTATGGTTTCCCGATTTACCATTATTTGTATTTGTGAATTGTAATTATTAATATTTGTGAATTGTAATTATAAATATAGGTGGCGTCTGTGGCCTAGGGGTTAGTGACTCGGTCTATTAACCCCGACGTTCTGAGTTCGAATCACGCTGCGGACAGTTTGCTTGCAAATTGTTTCCGTTGATTTTAACAAAAGGACGATGGCGCCACCCGTTCAGAAAGCAATGGCAAACTACTGAACGTATAAGTGGTGCCTAGAAAATCAACGACTTGTTTACTGTGGTTGATGGCTACGTTCTTTGGGATATGCCACGATTTTCATTTCAATTATTAATATCTCTGTTTATTATTGCTCATTATGTAATTATGCAGAAGTAAAAAGAAACGTTTAGGCGAAATCAGCATTTCAGGAGATGAAGCACATACTATATTATACATCCTTAAAGGGTTTTAAGGCCGAAGGAATGACTTCAGTTCACCGGGTTTTACCCCATATGGCTCGATACCTCTAAGCAGACATGGCCGCCCTGCCGTGAGTATTGCCCTAAGCGCGAACTCCGTAGCTCCAGTAATAATCCTAGGAGTCTTTGAAAAAAACTGCACTCGTAAACAGAACGGCACGGGACCGGATTCGAACCCACGACCTTCGACTCACAAGGCAAAGGCGTAACCACTTAGCAACAGAGACCTCCTTATCAGTGGCGTTGAGGGAACAAGTAATCCAATGCTATATAGAGCCAATACTTTTATATGGCAGTGAGTCATGGACAAAACAGACAAATGGTAAGAACATTGGAAGACACAGAAATGTGGTTTCTCAGAAGAATGTTGAAAGTTCCATGGACAGCTAGAAAGACCAATGAAGAGATCTTGTCAGAGACAGATTCATATTGAGATCTAATCAATCGAATAAGAAGCAGACATTCAAGATTTTTCGGACATATAATGAGAAGGGCAGTTTCGAATATTTCGTTACAACAGGAAACATGCAGGGGAAGAGAGATAGAGGGAGACAAAGGGACAAAATTCCAGACGGCTTGAAATCGCGGTTAGGCAATAGTTCGGTGATGGAATTGATGGAGTGTTCCAGGGGCATACACATGTGGAGAGACATGATCGCTTACGACAACCGGCACGGCACTTGATTGATTGAATTATTTTCTTTTTCTCTTCCACAATTTATTTCTTTATAGTAGTGTTGGAAGGGAAATGTAGAGCTCATGTTTATGCTTGTTCTAATGTACTTTGTAAGCTGATATTCATTTTCTTAATGCTTTTTTTGATACCGTCGCTCCATCTTTTGCGTGGTCTTCCTCTTGCTCTGTACTCGTTATACTTTTTCTGTGTGGCTCGCTATGTTAGGCGATAACAGGACATTCTTGTCAGGTGTCCAAACCATTTAATCTGTTGTTTTTTTATAAATTGCATGACTGGTTTCACATGCAGTCATCTTCTGATTTCTTCATTTCTGATTTTGTCTCTTATTGTCACACCTGCATCTCTTCTCCGTCGTTATGATTTTCCACTCATTAGCTGCTGTTATTGGTCATGTTTGACACTGGTAACATAGTGTTGACCAGAAAAAAATCGTTCTTATAACTGAATTATAATTGAATTATTAATAGTTTTAGAGTATTTGTAGGAATATTTTGTTGCACGGTTTTCGGGAAAATCGGTTGATATTCCCATCTTAGCCAATTGTTTGCTTTATCATTTCCGGGTGTGTTTGAATTTCCAGTGATGCATTGCATTGTTATTTTGGATGTTATGAAGAGACGCTAAGAGGGAAGACTAGACAATAGGTTTTGCGAAACAGAAGATAGAGTGCAATAAACAAATGTAACCTACCAGCTAGCCCCATTGTTAAGGCACCCAAACATCTCACTAGATAGAGAGAGAGAAGCTAGAGTGCAAAAAGCAACTGCTGTAATCTACCAGCTAGCCCCATTGTTAGGGCACCCAAAAATGTAACTGACAGCTAAACAACAGATGATCAAAAGCATTTTCATACCTACTTTGTGTTACCAGAGCCAAACATGAACAATGAGCAAAGCAGTCACAACAAATAACTACATGTGAAATGCGGTGCCTGCGAAAAGTTACCAAGAACACCAGAAAAAAAAGTCACCAACATCGGCATAAGAATGAAAGTTGGCACAGAACATTGTTTGAATTACATTGAAAAACAAAGAATGAAGTGGTTTGACCACTTAATAAGAATGCATCAAAACTCCACAGTATACAGAGTCTTCCACAACAGAACATTGGGAAAGAAGGAGAGAGGAAGACCACGAAAATGATGATTAGATGGCGTAGCAGAATCCTGTAATAGAATCTTCTTCTCCTCTTCCACCATTTACTTCTTTATAGAAGTGTTGGGGTGAAACGTAGTGATCTTGTGTATGCTTGTTATTCTCTTCCACCATTGACTTCTTTATAAAAGTGTTGGAGGTGAAACGTAGTGATCTCGCGTGTGCTTGTTTTAAGGTACTTTGTAAGCTGATATTCATGTTCGTAAGGCTGTTCTTGATGCCGTCGCTCCATCTTTGCGTGGTCTTCCTCTTTTTTTGTACTCATTATACATTTTCTGTGTGGCTCTCTGTGGTAGGCGATACCAGGGCATTCTGGTCAGGTGTCCAAACCATTTAATCTGTTGTTCTTTTATGAATTGCATAACTGGTTTCACATCCAGTCTCCTTCTGATTTCTTCATTTCTAATTCTGTCTCTTATTGTCACACCTGCAGCTCTTCTAAGACACCTCATCTCTGTCGTTATGATTTTCCGCTCATTAGATGCTATTATTGGCCATGTTTGACACTGATAACATAGTGTTGGGTAGACAATCGTTCTTCTGAGATTTGCTTTAGTTGTTAGTGGTATTTCTTTATGAGACAACAGTGGTGTTAATTGTCCCAGTACTTGGTTAGCTTTTGTGCAACGATTGCTGATTTCACTATCGATACTTCCATCTGCTGTGAAAATTGCTCCTAAGTATTTGACCTCAATTGCTTGTTTTATGTCTACGTAAAAGCATAAAAATAACAATCACACACGCCACCAGAACAGAGCAAGACAAAAACAGAAAACCACGACACTGGGCAAGAACACGGTAGCAGTGTGACGACACTGGGCAAGAACACGGTAGCAGTGTGACGACACTGGGCAAGAACACGGTAGCAGTGTGACGACACTGGGCAACAACACGGTAACAGTGTGACGACAAAAGAAGAAGAAAGAAGACAGATGGGACGCTAAAATCGTCTTTCAGTTCACGAAGGACAATAGAGCTGGGATTCTGGGTAGGCACGTCTCAGTTAACCTTTTAATTCCGTTATATTATTGAACCACAGAACACATTTATATTGTACTAAACACTGAATTAACCAGTATACTGGCATTGCGTCATCTGAATAAAACCTGCGAGCCAGTATATTGACTCATAAGTTCGAAGGGGTTAATCTGGTGACTGTAAGTTTTGATGTGATAGTCACAGACAGGTGGTGTCTGTAGCTTAGGGATAATGACTCGGTCTATTAACCCCGACGTTCTGAGTTCGAATCACGCTGCGGACAGTTAGGTTGAAAATTATTTCGCGTGGCTTTTTACAAAAGGACAATGACACTACCCGTTCAGAAAGCAATGGCAAACTAATGAACGTAATTATGCCTGGAAAAATCACAAACAGTGTTAAAAATCTGGGATTTATTCGCAAAGACATGTAAAGGATATGTAATTAATTTTTAGTGACAGACAACTTCTGACACCATTCTCAAATCTAAAGGGATCTAAAGACGAAAAATTGACATCATTGCACCATGTTTTACCCCACACGACTCAGTCCCTTTCCGCAGAAATGGCACGCTATCTCCCGAGAGTATTGCAAAAAGCATGAACTCCGTCGGTCCAGCAACAACCCTAGGGGTTTCTGAAAAGAAATGCATTCATAAACAGAACGGTACCGATCAGATTCGAACTTATGACCTACGGAACGCAAGGCAAATGCTTTACCTCTTAACCACAAAGACCCCCATTTATGGTCTCATCCCGATGAAGGGACATCTCTCACACCATCATCATGAGGCAGGTGTGATTGAATTGCGTCTTGAAGTGAAGTTACTTTTCCTATACATTTTTTAAGAGAATAATTAAAATGCAACAGCACAACCTGTACCTCCACACCACAGGTACATCTGTCTTTAGAAAATGTTGACCATGTTCGTGTGGTTATGTTACGATCCTTCAAATCCTGCTCACATAATCTTTTTATCGAAATTTGGGTATTCTCGTTGTTCTCTTACAGAGGTCAGTCCTCTAAAACGTAAATTAGATTATTATCATTTGTACTTCGACCTAAAAGCTAAACTTCGAGGAAACCTGACAGACTTGAAGCTGACTGCCCAGTTTTTGGTCCGTAGTAAACTAAGCGCATGACCAGAGATCGCCGAAGAAGGAAACCTGACAGACCTGAAACTGCCCAGTTTGTGGTCCACATTAAACTAAGCGCATGACCAGAGATAGCTGAAGAAGGAAACCTGACAGACCTGAAACTGTCAAGTTTGTGGTTCACATTAAACTAAGCGCATGACCAGAGATAGCTGAAGAAGGAAACCTGACAGACCTGAAACTGTCAAGTTTGTGGTTCACATTAAACTAGGAGCATGATCAGAGATCGCTGAAGAAGGAAACCTGACAGACCTGAAACTGTCAAGTTTGTGGTTCACATTAAACTAGGAGCATGATCAGAGATTGCTGAAGAAGGAAACCTGACAGACCTGAAACTGTCAAGTTTGTGGTTCACATTAAACTAGGAGCATGATCAGAGATCGCTGAAGAAGAAGAAGAAGCAGAGAATATGCGCTTCGGTGAATTACTATGAATGTTCCACTATCTTTCTTACGCCGATGTATTTTAGTGATGGAACCAGAACCTGGCGAAGGAACTTGATGCAATTTAAAGATGTTAAACATTATTTGGGAATGCTACTTCAGTATTTTTATGAATTTTGCTCAGGCAGCGTCTTCGCAGCCTATCAGTATCGATTTTAGACTGCAAAGGGTTCATTTACGTGCTCAACTTGAACTTGTGACCTTTGTTTTACCGCCTGTCTATGATATGACTAGGATCTCGATCTCACCTACATTGACGTAGAGGTTAGGTGCTCGACTCTCGTGCCAAAGGTACCAGGTTCGCTCCCTCGTGGAGTAGTCTAGATATTTTTCCAGAGATTCATGATCTAAGTGTAGGTGAGATCGAGTACCTAGTCCTATCGGAGACGAACGATAAAACGTAGGTCTCGTATTTGATTTGAGCACGTAAAAGAGCCCTTGGCAGTTAAACATCAAGAAGAGCAGGCTGGAAAGCCTCTGCCGAGAAAATTCATTAGAAAAGATTACAAATAATATTCATGCATAAATATCTTCACCATCTTCTAAATTACATCGGGCCCCTAGACGGTGCTACGACGTTCGTGCACTGCAGCTGATATCTTCCTGTGTAAGAAAGAGATCGGAGCACACATGGTTACTCACTGAAGTGCAATGATGATGGTCTTATCAAGCAATCAATCAATCAATCAATCAATCAAACATCTCACTAGGAGACTAGATAATATAAAGTAAAAATTATATATATATTTCTCTTCTATTGTTATACGTTATATAAAGCCTGCAAGTAATTTCTCCATACCCCTCTGTCCTGAGAAACTCGCTCAATCTCTTCCATGGAATTGAGTCTGATATTTCTTGCCTCTCTCAGCAAAGTTTGTTTCTGGGTTTCTTGTGGGCGTCCTTTCTTTCGTGAACCCTTTCCTTTGCCTCCCATTTCACTGCCTGATTCAATCAAGTCAATTTTACTTGTAACATTTCATTTCAAACATTTCACAAGCATGTAATTTTATGAACATATGCTGTAAACGAAAGGAATTCTAAAAAATATCAGGTATTCAGAAAAAAATATACTTGAAACACAATTTAAATGAAATTTAATGTTAGGAGAAAAGTCCTCATTTCAGAAGATCAAAATATGACAACCCTGGTGTTAGAATCGCATTTTTCATTGACAGTCGGTACACGATGGGTGATGTGGCCAACATCACGCCCGCCAACATCCAGCCACTCACCCATCTACGCTTCCATCCATCCTTCTATATATCCACCCATCGATCATCCGTCTATCCATCTATCCATTTATACATCCATCTATCTACCTATCTATCCACCCCTCTATCCATCCATACATCCATCCATCCATCCACCTTTTCCATCCATCCATCTATCCATCCATCTATCCATTTATCTATCCATCCATCTATTCATCCCTCTATCCATCCATCTAACCATTCATCTATCCATCGATCTATTCACCTATCTATCCACCTATCCATCCAGGGCCATGCAGTATATTTCCTCAGTATGATGCAAGTCTTCGAAATGCTGTTCCTTAAAATTGTTCTTTACAATGACATAGTTAAATTTTGATTTTGCTGCTTATCCCCCTGCCTCTCTGTATCATAGCACGGCACGGCCCTGTACCCATCCATCTATCCATCCATCCATCCATCCATCCATCTATCCATCCATCTATTCATCCATCTATCCATCCATCTATCCATCCATCTATTCATCCATCTATCCATCCATCTATCCATCCATCCATCTATCCATCCATCCATCCATCTATCCATCCATCTATTCATCCATCTATCCATCCATCTATCCATCTATCTATCCATCCATCTATCCATCCATCTATCCATCCATCTATCCATCCATCTATCTATCTATCCATCCATCCATCCATCTATCCATACATCCATCTATCCATCCATCTATCCATCTATCTATCCATCCATCTATCTATCTATCCATCCATCCATCCATCTATTCATGCATCTATCCATCCATCTATCCATCCATCTATCCATCCATCCATCTATCCATCCATCCATCCATCTATCCATCCATCTATCCATCCATCTATCCATCTATCCATCCATCTATCCATCCATCTATCCATCCATCTATCCATCCATCTATCCATCCATCTATCCATC
Source organism: Arion vulgaris (assembly GCA_020796225.1). Taxonomy (NCBI): domain Eukaryota; kingdom Metazoa; phylum Mollusca; class Gastropoda; order Stylommatophora; family Arionidae; genus Arion; species Arion vulgaris. The sequence continues at coordinate 20,381,175 of CM036775.1, forward strand.
CATCTATCCATCCATCTATCCATCCACCCATCCATCCATCTATCCATCCATCCATCTATCCGTCCATCCATCATCCGTCCATCCATCTATCCATCCATCTATCCATCCATCTATCCATCCATCTATCCATTCATCTATCCATCCATCTATCCATCCATCTATCTATCCATCCATCTATCCATTCATCTATCCATCCATCTATCCATCCATCTATCCATTCATCTATCCATCCATCTATCCATTCATCTATCTATCCGTCCATCCATCTATCCATCCATCTATCCATCCATCTATCCATCCATCTATCCATTCATCTATCCATCCATCTATCCATCCATCTATCCATTCATCTATCCATTCATCTATCCATCCATCTATCCATCCATCTATCCATTCATCTATCCATCCATCTATCCATCCATCTATCCATCCATCTATCCATTCATCTATCCATCCATCTATCCATCCATCTATCCATTTATCTATCCATCCATCTATCCATCCATCTATCCATCCATCTATCCATCCATCTATCCATTCATCTATCCATCCATCTATCCATCCATCTATCCATCCATCTATCCATTCATCTATCCATCCATCTATCCATCCATCTATCCATTCATCTATCCATCCATCTATCCATTCATCTATCCATCCATCTATCCATCCATCCATCTATCCATCCATCTATCCATCCATCTATCCATCCATCTATCCATCCATCTATCCATTCATCTATTCATCCATCTATCCATCCATCTATCCATCCATCCATCTATCCATCCATCCATCCATCCATCTATCCATCCATCTATCCATCCATCTATCCATCCATCTATCCATCCATCTATCCATTCATCTATCCATCCATCTATCCATCCATCTATCCATTCATCTATCCATCCATCTATCCATTCATCTATCCATCCATCTATCCATCCATCCATCTATCCATCCATCTATCCATCCATCTATCCATCCATCTATCCATCCATCTATCCATTCATCTATCCATCCATCTATCCATCCATCTATCCATCCATCCATCTATCCATCCATCCATCCATCTATCTATCCATCCATCTATCCATCCATCTATCCATTCATCTATTCATCCATCTATCCATCCATCTATCCATCCATCCATCTATCCATCCATCCATCCATCTATCTATCCATCCATCTATCCATCCATCTATCCATTCATCTATTCATCCATCTATCCATCCATCTATCCATCCATCCATCTATCCATCCATCCATCTATCCATCCATCTATCCATCCATCTATCCATCCATCTATCCATCCATCTATCCATTCATCTATTCATCCATCTATCCATCCATCTATCCATCCATCCATCTATCCATCCATCCATCCATCCATCTATCCATCCATCTATCCATCCATCTATCCATCCATCTATCCATCCATCTATCCATCCATCTATCCATTCATCTATCCATCCATCTATCCATCCATCTATCCATCCATCTATCCATTCATCTATCCATCCATCTATCCATCCATCCATCTATCCATCCATCTATCCATCCATCTATCCATCCATATATCCATTCATCTATCCATCCATCTATCCATCCATCTATCCATCCATCCATCTATCCATCCATCCATCCATCTATCCATCCATCTATCCATCCATCTATCCATCCATCTATCCATCCATCCATCTATCCATCCATCTATCCATCCATCCATCTATCCATCCATCCATCCATCTATCTATCCATCCATCTATCCATCCATCTATCCATTCATCTATTCATCCATCTATCCATCCATCTATCCATCCATCCATCTATCCATCCATCCATCTATCCATCCATCTATCCATCCATCTATCCATCCATCTATCCATCCATCTATCCATTCATCTATTCATCCATCTATCCATCCATCTATCCATCCATCCATCTATCCATCCATCCATCCATCTATCCATCCATCTATCCATCCATCTATCCATCCATCTATCCATCCATCTATCCATCCATCTATCCATTCATCTATCCATCCATCTATCCATCCATCTATCCATCCATCTATCCATTCATCTATCCATCCATCTATCCATCCATCCATCTATCCATCCATCTATCCATCCATCTATCCATCCATATATCCATTCATCTATCCATCCATCTATCCATCCATCTATCCATCCATCCATCTATCCATCCATCCATCCATCTATCCATCCATCTATCCATCCATCTATCCATCCATCTATCCATCCATCCATCTATCCATCCATCTATCCATCCATCTATCCATCCATCTATCCATCCATCTATCCATCCATCTATCCATCCATCTATCCATCCATCTATCCATCCATCTATCCATCCATCTATCCATCCATCTATCTATCCATCTATCCATCCATCCATCCATCCATCTATCCATCCATCCATCCATCTATCCATCCATCTATCCATCCATCTATCCCTTCATCTATCCATCCATCTATCCATCCATCTATCCATCCATCTATCCATCCATCTATCCCTTCATCAATCAGTCAAATCTGATTTGGTCGCAGATTGCTAAGTAGCAGAACTATGAGCAATATGTGGGTAAATGAATATTTGTGGGAAAATCTACCACTCAAAATCTAATCTACCGCTGCACTTCAACTTATAAAATAAATATATTATTTAGGAAATTTTACCTACCAGCAGTAACGTCTGCAATTTAGTTTAATTACACACATCCTGATGTTATAAATAGATGTGTCAGTGACCTACGTAGAGATCCATGTACCGTTGTCATCCAATTGTCATAGTTTAAAACAATGGTTCTCAAACTTTCTTGAAGTCGTGGCACACATAAAGTTCTACAAAAAATGGTAGGCGCACTATGCACAAAAGCTTAATAAAAAAGATTCAAAACGCAAAGAAATACACAAATAATTGGAAAATTGTACATGCCTTTAATCATTTTTTAATTTCTGTCTATGAGAAGCATGGGTCTGATGTGTTTTGACAATTTTGTTTACCCTGGTGTCGGCTGACACTGCTTTGCAACAGCCAACTTTAAATAACTAGGCCAGACAACTGACTAAGTGTTCCCTGACCTAGATCAGAAAAGGGGCCGGAAAATATAGATGTTTGATAGAACACTGCAAGCTTTTTGCAATTTTACTCAATTCTGTGAGTCTACAGTTATTTATTGATGAAAAATATTCATAATATTAATATTCCTTATTGTTAAACTTAACTTGTTGCATAATATAACTTCGATTTAGCATTTTGTGTTGATTTTAATATTAATTCAGCTATATACACTAATACTGGAATGGGAGGTCACGTGGTGTAGTTGTGGTCTGATTTCCCATAATTCTTACCTGAGTCCAAAGTCCCATAAGTATATAGTTGGCTCTGGCTTTGCCGACCCTTGATCTCAGTGGCGGCTCCTGCTCATTTTTGTTGGTGGGACCAGACAAACGTTTTTGGAAAAATCATGGTTTTAGGTTGTTATATTTTAATTTATAAAATACTATATACACGTTACACATTATTTTTGGTGGACCCGGCCCCACTAGCCCTTAATGACGAGCCGCCACTGGTTTATCTTATATTTCTAGGAATACCTTGAAATGTTACCGGGCACACTGGTACACATAGACCCACCATTTGAGAACCACTGGTTTAAGGATATTAATGACACATTTTCGAGAAAATAATTGTCGGATTTTTGATGCTATAATTTGAGGTATATCCAGTAGATTTAGTATCCAGAAAGTAAATCTTCTAAGGTCATGTGATGTTGTTCTTATCAGGTCTCGTTATCTTCATAACATACATCCTTAAGTGAAATGTTTTTATAAGGAATGCAACTGTTTGGGAACTACACATATAAGATGTGTTTTGTGTGCGGTGTGTTTTATTTATTTGATTCTGTTCTTCCAGTTATCAATACAACGTAGGAATACAACGGTAGGAATACAACGGTAGGAATACAACGGTAGGAATACAACGGTAGGAATACAACGGTAAATAGATCGTGATGTATGTTTGTTACCATTATTTTGATTATTTAATTTAAGGTATAACAGTATGCTATAGGCTATTCGATAGGGAAATAGAGATTATATACCAAACAGAAAATGCAGGGACCTACCAGCTATAGTCTGTCCATTAATTCGTGAGCACGTTTGAATTTGATTTTCTCGAAAACTACCTGTTGGATCTCAGTGATTTTTGCATGCAGCCTTAGAATATCCAAGACGCTAAAATAAAGCTAACCAGTAGTCCATAGATGCTACGGATTTTGCACATCGGCGAATTCCTTTGATCTTTTATGACAATTGCAAATACGGGGCTCAAATTTTAGATTTTACAGTAATCCCTAGAATTTGTCCATGTCAATTCTATTCATAGGTGTATCTCCATATTAACTTGATAGGTCAAGTAATTAAGTGTGTTGCCCTTTATGTGCAATCGTGAACTTGGATACAATATGCAACAGTTAGTCCTCCCCTTTGGTCACCATTAGACTCCAGGGTGTCTTAACTTCACCACAAATTGTATGATGGTAGACGCATTTGGATATGGAAATGTATACGTTGCTATTTCTCAGTCTGTAATCAAAATATGATTTGTATCATCCCGAATCTGACGATTCCATGAGGTTGATAATTGTTACTGGCTGAACAAATTGTAATCCATCTCGGTGCCAGTACTCGTCTTCCTCTCGGAGCACATGTTCAACACACTTCTTCCAGAACTGCATGTCTATCATTGAGAGGGACTCACGTGTCAGAACTTCAACATCACACATTTTAAACGTCCTGTTCTGTTCGGCAACTTGCCCTTTACTTTAGCCCAGACAAGCTCTATCGGATTGAGGTGAGCATGATATGGAGGTAGTCGCAAAGACGTGTGGCCGTATTCCGCAATGATTTTGTCAATATGAAACACCTTTGTCTTATTTGTCATCCTCACCAGGTGCAACAACTCGGGTTTCAAATATGTATCATCGAAGCTGACATTTTCCTTAGCAAGCCAAGTCCTAATTTGATCTTTTGTATTTGATGCAGTTGGTACTTTGTCTTCCGCTGATACTGCGTTGTGATAGGATGCATTATCCATTACCAAGCATGATGGTCTGTTTAGAATTGGAAGTAGATCTTTCTCCATCCAGTGCCTGAAAATATGTCTATTCATTTCTGTGTGGTAGTCCCTACCGTCGGTACTTTTTATTGGAAAATAAGTCCAGCGTCATGGACAAGACCTTCTTCACTGCTTCCTGCATGTGTTAGTATAATACGCTGGCCTTTGCTGCTTGGTATTTTTCTTTTCTGTTCACCGTCTACTGATTGCCATTCTTTAGCATTGGTGTGGTGAGCATTGACCCAGGATTCGTCCAAATATACAATATCATAGCCTTGCCTCCGCCGCTCAAGGATCTGCCTCAGGTATTTACTTTGGGCAGCAATTAAATGTGGCTTTTCACAAATAATATTCCTGCCGCCTATAGTTTTTCTGAAGGTGAAGCCGGCGGCTCTTACAATTTTCCATAGAGTACTTTTAGAAATGTCTATGCTGCAATCTGATTGCAGTTTTAATTTCAGTTTCCTGAGAGTAACAAGTTGATTTGTCGCAAACATTTTCAAGAGCCCCCGTCTTATGACATCTATGTCAAAGTCGTCAATTGTTCTTTCCTTCCTTGCTTGACATTAGTGCACTTTGTGTCCTGTTTAATCCATCGGGAAAAGGATTCTCTATTCAGACCAAGCGCCAGTTGCGTTCGTTTCTCAGGGTTATGAATATCGCAATATAGATGACCTCTCTTAAATTCCCTACGGAAGTGTTGGTATAGTAAAACTGTAACCTTCTGCATTGTTATAAATGTGCACTTCAGACTCATTATGAATGTGATATCAATGTCAGTTTGATAAGCCAACAAATATGATACAATAGCTTCATACAAATAGCGAGATACACCTATAACTATACAACGGTATCCCAATTGTAACGTCATATGCTTTCCGCTTTCAAAGTCGACTGGGTTCGGTGCACGGAATTCCCGTGAAATTGTTGTTTACTCACGATATTTTAATGTTAATATAATGTATTTTTAGAACAACGCGTCTGTGTACCCTAGATCTGTTACTATTGTGTACAATCCGGTGAGGTTGATTTTAATATAACCTGAAGAAGAAATATTTCAAATTACATCAAATTTTCTTGGAAAAAATATTTCTCTAGCGTCATGGATATTCTAAGGCTGCTTGCAAAAATCACTGAGATCCAACAGGTAGTTTTCGAGAAAATCAATTTCAAACGTGCTCCCGAATTAATGGACAGACTATAGCATCATTACTATAGTTCGTTCCAAAACTCGTGATCACACTAAGGTTTAATTTGTACGAAATCTATTTGATGGATACAAGTAATGTTTTGCATGCAGTCTTATATACCTCACGACGTTACGAATCCATGTTTAACTAATTGGTAGGTAGCTTAGTTGATGCAAAAACGTTTTCTGTTATATAATTTTGCATAAGCACAACAAAATAATCATCAAAGTTTAGAACTTACAGTAATACACAAAATTGTGGCGAATGATTGCAAAGGCGTATTCCTATTACATATTATAAAAGAAAGGTCACATAGTGAACAAATGATACCTTCCACTTCTATAAATGAAAGTAAATGGTGCGTACATACGCCAATGAGTCTGTAGGAAACATTGTGAACTGATTAATTCCACGGGATTCCTGATTTTGGCCTGACTGAATTGCATTTGGAACACGGAAATGCTTAGTTATAGACAAACTTGACAATCGTACTGTAAAATTTCGACAAGTATACCAGATCAACATCGCGGTAAATTTAGTAATAACATATAATACAATTCTTACAGAACTAAAGGTTTGGGTGGGCAAAAAAATACTTTTGGAAAGTCGTCACTGTTACCTATATAAAAATGCAAAAAATCAAGAATTTATGTCAAAATGGATGATTTTATATCGGTCGGTAAAGATGATCACGAATTTTGGAACGAACTTTAAAAGTTAATTGCATATCCTTTACAGGACTTTGCGAATCAACCCCAGCTTTTAACGCTGTTTGTAATTTTTCTAGGCATTATTACGTTCAGTAGTTTGCAATTGCTTTCTGAACGGGTGGTGTCATTCACCGTTTGTAAAAATCCATCCGAAACAATTTCAACCACATTGTCCGCAGCGTGATTCGAACTCAGAACGTCGGGGTTAATAGACCGAGCACTATCTCCTACGCCACAGACGCCACCGGCATTATTACTACAACACCTAAAGATCAAGATGGACGTGAAAATAAATGATTAAAAGTATTTTCATACCAACACTTTGTTACCAGTGCCAAACTTGGTCACTGACAGCAACACACCACAGAAAACTCGCCGCGTGTGAAATGAAATGATTGAGGACGGCAGTGGAGGTCACCAGAAAAGACAGACTACGAAATGAGGACATCAGAAGCAGAGTGGGCGTAACCTCATCCATTGAATACATTGAAAGACAACAAATGCAGTGGTTTTACATTTAGTGAGAATGGAATACAACCAACTAGGAGTAACAGATTACACTAAAAAAAAATCAGGTACTAGAACCAAGGGAAGACCCAGAAAAAGATGGATAGACAATATCAAGACTGCACTAAATAAACACGGATATACCACAACAAGGGCGACTCATCTGACCCTGGAACGCAAATTAAAGCTCCCACTTCTCTGTTAAACGACAAGAGTGGACAACCAATTGTATCATCCACCTAAGGAAAGATAATAATATGCTAACTAGTCTTCAGCTTATTCGAACGCGTCATATCGACCACTTGTTAAACCACTCTTTAGGATTTGTACGTCATCTGATCCTAAGAGTGAATGTACGCTTGCCAGTTATGCGCCTACAAGTAGGTCAGCTCATCCGATTTCTACGACGCTTTTTATTTACGAGGGCGCATTGAAAAGTAATGCCTCAAGTCCATAACTTTGTTAATATACATAATTTACTAAATGAAACATACATTTTCGAAAGCTTGAGATGTCCACTACACAATAGAGTCATTATTTTTACACTTTAGTCACCTCCACATTCCACACACATGCAACGTCGAACTAGTTGTTGCATCCTGTCGAAGAAAAAATCTGATGATTTTTCACAAAGCCAGGTACGCACATCTGCTGCCACATCTTCGTCAGAAGCATATCTGTTTTCCTTGAGATGTTCCTTGAGCTTTGGGAACAGGAAAAAGTCACAAGGTGCCAAATCGGGGCTATATGGTGGGTGCGCTAAAATGTCGTCAAAATTGAGACGCTCTAATGCTGCCGCTGTTTGTCTACTGGTGTGTGGACGATCATTGTCATGTTGAAGGACTGCGTGTTTTCCAGGACGAACACGTAGCAGTCTTGCCCGTAGTTTCTTCATCGTTTTCACATACCGATCAGAATTGACAGTATTGCCGCGTTCCAAAATTATGTGTGGATTATGCCCTCGCAGTCCTAAAAATGGTCATCAAAACTTTTCCCGCTGACGTGACAGTTTTGAATTTTTTGGGGTGGGTGAATTTGTGTGCCGTATTCCATAGACTGGCGCTTGTTTTCAGGGTCGTAATGATGCACCCATGACTCATCGCCAGTGACATTTCTGCAGATAAAGTCATCGCCTTCTCGTTCATATCGCATCAGGTGTTCCTGACACGCCTGATATCATCAGATTTTTTCTTGGACAGGATGCAACAACTAGTTCGACGTTGACGTGTGTGTGTGGAACGTGGAGGTGACTATGTCAAAAGATAATGACTCTATTGTGTAGTGGACATCTCAAGCTTTCTGAAAATGTATGTTTCATTTGTAAATTATGTATATTAACAAAGTTATGGACTTGGAGGCATTACTTTTCAATGCGCCCTCGTATATTGGTAGCTTGCCTAGGCCCCTACCTCAGCCTCATCTTTCGACATGCGTTGTAGATATCAGTGTTACTATTATTTGCTCCGCTTGCAAGCCCCAGCAATACACAGAGATATGTTAACTATGATTGTTATTTCTTTTCTTTTCCCCGACCCAGAAGAATTTAAGCTTTCAGCTCTTCGGCTCGGTGCCATGGACATCATAACTGTTCGGCTCGGTGCCATGGACATCATAACTGTTCGGCTCGGTGCCATGGACATCATAACTGTTCGGCTCGGTGCCATGGACATCATAACCCTTCGGTTCGGTGCCACGAACACCGTAAATCTGGAGAATCTGTGACTTTTTCTGCCAGTCCGCAGAATTGAACCGCAGTCACAGAGGGCTTGTCACCCGTCGTCCAACGCGCTACGAACACGCTTGGCAGGCGAGCATTATTTTTTTTCTTTACAAACCGTTATAGGAAAATGGTGGCATGAGAAAATTGAAGTATTTTGCGCTTGTGCGTTTCCGGTGACGTCAAGGAGCAAAGAATAGTAACACTGCTACCTACAAGGCATGTCGTAAGAGGCGACTGAGTTGAGGTAGGGACCTAGATAAGATACTATAGTAAATAAAAAGCATCGCAGAAATAAGATGTACTACCCTACTTGTAGACACATAACTGAAAGGGCATACAATCTCTCAATGCGGTCATCAATGCGGTGCGCTCTCATTTATGTGACATGGGCACGTTTCAGACACTGGAACGAGTTCGAGAATTAGTCGTTGGTGTGGACATGCCAGACAGTGTCGTCTTCGTGGTAGAGAGAGAAGATATGGTAATCAACTTCTCATGGGTACTGTGAGCAAATGGATTTTAGGATGGCTGCTGCAGCGGAGGACAGAGCATGCATGGGAATGTTCAATGTGCCGTGACGTCGATCGCATAACATAACATAACATACAATCTCTCTTAGACTCAGATCACATACAAATTACAAAGAGTGGTTTATTAAGTGATCGATATGGAGAGTTCGAAAAATAAGATACTTTAGGATTGTGGCTGGAGACACTGAATTAGTGGTTTATGCAATACTCTCGACAAGGGCGTGTCCTATTTTATAGGAGAGAGACTAAACGTATGTAAAAACTCGGTGCAATGAGATCAAAACGTACCTTTAACCCTCTTTATCCTTGTTATCTTTGATCTGATACCGATAGATGCAGCATCTTACAGTATATGCACATAGCTTTTCTCACCACGAACAGTTGAATCTTTGGTCTTACCTTATCTTATCCGCATGTGCCGTGAAGCAGCGAGGGGAATTTTATTTTTATTTTATCCTATGGACGTCTGTAGCTTAAGCGGTAGTTATCTCGATCACAACCCAAGCGTACCTGGTTCAAAACCCGCTGCCAAAGTTTGGGAGCAATTTCGTTCCCGTTGATTTTGAGGAACGGCTAATAATAGATCTCACCATTCAGAAAGCAGTGGCACCTCTGAAGTGCGAGAAGGCCAGCCTGTATGGTGTGGGACACAATAAAGAAAGCAGCCTTAACGCAAAAATCAGCCAGAAGCGCAATACCAGACGCGCCTGAATTAATAGCGGGTGAATGCGGAAGAAGAAGAAGAAAGCAGTGGTAAACTACTGAACGTGTAAGTGGTGCTTATAAAATCGACGACTCGTTTTTAGTGGTTGATGTCTAAGTCCTGTAAAGGGTAAGTCACGATTTTCATGTCCATCTACTGATTATTTGTGATCTGCTTCGACCATCTGATGTTATCAAGTTTCCAATGTTTATTTATAGAGCGGTATATTCTACAGGGTGTTCAAGATAATAGCAGCCTGTGAATGGAGTCAATCTGGCATATATGTATGCAAATGAGAAGGTTCAGTTATGACGTAGTATAGGTCAAGGTTATGTGACGGTATGTAATTGTTGTGCGGGAAGGGGCGATGAACAAATGTGACGTAAAACGAGCTAGTCAGAACCGGTTCATAAACATAACGCGATAGATTATCTGGCAACTTTCGATTTGTCATTGGCGCTGCTTTAATCTTGAACACCCTGTATAATAACTTTGCTGAAATAGGCAAAAATATGGGACTCAATTTTATGTAAAGGATTACGCGAGTTGCACAGGACAGAGCAGTATGGAGAAATTACGTGCAGGCCCTTGTAACGTATAACCCAGTACGAGAATATATATATATATATATATATATATATTATGCTGATTTCTTCTTTTTGCTTCCAAATAAACACGATTTCGCGATGTGGAGCTTGTGCAAGACAGTGGAGTTCTCTTGTATATGGTCTAGACTACTGGCCCATATATGAAGTTTCTGCTGAATACTTAAGACCTAAAACCATATCTGTGACCACTCAATGTGTAATTAGAAAAACAAATTCTGTACTTTAAATTAAAACATCGCCCGACTGGTTACAGCGCGCACAAATTTGGGATGTAAATAATAGAACCACGGTTACCTGCCACGCATGTCGTAAGAGGCGTCTAAGGAGGTTTGGCTGAAATCGGATGCATGTGTCCTAAACGTGCAGAAGTATATGCGTTTATGGGCCTACCAAACCAATGTGCAACGTATAAACGTTCTTGGCAAAGATCAAACATATCACACAGAGTGATTTAAATTGGTCGTAAAGAACGAACGCAAAGAAGAAGAAGAAGAATTAACATTACTGAAAGTGGGTAGATATATCGGACTCATTTTCATGAAGCGAATGATGGAGTTGCTGCACATAATAGAGCGGTATGGAGGAATTACTTGCAGGCTCTAACATAACTTCTAACGGTACAAGACAAATACAGCATCTAACAGAGAAAGTGGGGGTGGGGTGGTAGATACTATTCTTCTGTTTCTTCGAACTCTCCATATTGACCACGTGTTAGCCGTTCTGTGTGATTTGTGTGTGATCTGAGCCTAAGAGCGATTGAACGTTGTGCCAGCTATGCGCCTACAAGTAGGCCAGCACATCCGATCTCTGGGCTACATTTTATTTACTACGGTAGCTTCCTAGACCCTACCCCAGTCACCTCTTACGACATGCCTTGTGGGTTGCAGTGGTACTATTCTTTGCTTCCTTTCGGGTCCCGGTAGCACATGGGTGGTAGACACTATTAAGATTCGAACCTACGGAAACACCGTTCATCGCAAACTATGACATAAATCCATTAGTGTTCAGATGTCGTTAGCAGACATGGGTACGGAGTCTTCATGGGAAACTGAAAAAGCTTTAATATTCTCTCTTAAATAGTGTATGTCCCTTGCGGAATGTCGCTGTCATCATAGCATGTCTGAAAACTGTTGTATCTATCAAGATCTACCACCTTCTCTAGTTCATAGGTTCTTTGCTGTCCTATTCACTCCTTTTTTGCCGGGATTCTCGATGGGAATAAAGAATATCATCACTGCAATATACAAGGCATGTCGTAAGAGGCAACTGATGTAGGGGTCTATGGAAGCTACTTGTAGTCGCATGACTGGCGAAACGTGATATCGCTCTTAGACTCAGATCACATACAAATCACCGAGAGCGACTAACAAGTGGTCGATATGGAGCTTTTGAAGAAAAAGAAGAAGATGATGCCACATTGTCACCTTCATCTTGATCTTCCCCTGCCTTGTACTCCAGGAACAATGACCTCCATTACCGTTCTCTCCAAGCAACTGTGACGTTTAACTTGACCAATGGCTTAATATCCTGGAAAATAACTAAAGATATAGAAAGCAAGTTGAATGCATTTGAAAATAGATGTTTGCGAAAAATAATGATTATAAAATGGAATGAATTCAGTAGAAGTGATGAAATCAGAGAAATGCCTGGTCAACCACTAGTGACAACTGTTATAAGAAAGAGAAGATAGAGATATGTTGGGCACACTTTGAGGAGAAATGATCAACGAATATCAAAGCAGGCATTGAAGTGGGATGCAAAGGGCTCTAGAAAGAGGCCGACATGAGAGACCCTGATACGAACTTTGCTGAGAGAGGCAGGAAATATCGGTCTCAGTTCCATGGAGGAGATTGAGCGAGTTGCCCAGGATAGAGCGGTATAGAGAAATTACTTGCAGGCCCTATGTAACGGTACGAGAGGAATTATTAAAGGCTTAATATCCTGGAAAGCCGTAAAGAAAACAAATTAATGGAGAAAATGACAACAACTGTCGAGGTCTCATGCTCCACGAGGTGCAGAGAGAAATAAGACAAGTCAGAGAAGATTAAGATCTAATCGGATGTAACTAACACACGGTAAAAAGAACAAAGTAACATATGTTTGAAACATAAACAACAAGAAACCCACATAATTACCTCATGCTAATTTTTAACCCGTGACGTACTGTCCCTTTAACAAAATAATTGAATAAGTTTGAACTCTGACTCTTTGACGTTCCATACTAAGTTTTGTTAATAGTCTGTAGGTACGGTATATATTGAAGTTATTGTTTCAAGTGAGTATTTTTAATTCTTATTTTTCATGTTTTTTGGCCTACACGCTCTGATATAACCAATAAAAGGTTCGCCTTAGGTTGAAAGGCGTGCTCGCTTAAAGAGGTTTTAATTCTACTAAACAAACAACAAGTGAGTATTAAGTATGGAATACGCGTTGCTGTAAAACACTAGTGATGTCACATTGAAGCTGGTGGGAGCATTTGGTGACTATCAAGTAAGGCATTTTAATATATTCGTTCTGCATCTGTTCAGGACAGTGAGTTATGTTCAAAATTGATTTTAAGTTACTTAGCGATTTACATTCTTTTGTTCCCTATGGCTTGCAGTTTTATTAGTTGCAAATGTTCCCCCCTCTTTTTTATCGTCATAATTATCATTAGCCTCTTTGTCTCAGGAGACAATAGGTTTTGCGTCACGTAGTTTGTTCTACGCTGTATCACAACGTGTCTTGTGGCTGTAATGGCATATTCTGGAGTGGCAATCCTTGCCACAGTTCCTGCAGGTGAAACTGGAGACTGGAGCCTTTACTTCTTCTTCTTTGCGTTCGTTCTTTACGGCCAATTTGAATCACTCTTTGTGATATCTTAGATCTTTGCCATGAACGTGTATACCTTGGACATTAGTTTGGTAGGCCCTAAACGCATAGACTTCTACACGTTTAGGACACGTGTATCCAATTTCAGTCACGTCTCCTTAGTCGCCTCTTACGACATGTCTTTCAGGTAACAGTGGTTCTATTCTTTACATTCCAAATTTAAGCACCGGTAACCACTCGGACGGAGACGAGCTGATACATACGATGTTATCTCTGCCATCTGCGCTCTCTTTGCCTACATATGTGTTTTCTTCTTTTCTTTTGAGCCACCCTAACGGCAGCTTGACTGTCTTTGTCCAACCGCTCCCAGTGTTGTTTGTCTATGCTGCATGAAGTTAGATCACGCTTACGGGTGTTCATGGAGCGTAATAATTGTTATATCATGACCTAATTAAAGCTTGTGTATTTATTTGATCTATGTATACAAAACGAGTACGATTTTGCTCTTTTCTTTCTCTCTTCCTCTCTTTCTCTTCTTCTGCCTCTTTCTTTCTCTCTCTCTCTCTAGCCAGTGACGCTATAATGTACTTAGGTCAGCAACAAATGCCGCCATTCTTCTCTGTTATTGACCGTCCTCTGTTCGTGTTTAACTTTGATTTCTTTTTCATTCCTATTCTATTGTTCTCCTGTTGGTGGTGTTCGGTCTTCTACAGGGTGTTCAAGATAAAAGTAGCCTATCAATGAAGCTAATCTGGCATATATTTATGAAAATGTGAAGCTTCAGTTATGACGAGTATAGGTCAAGGTTGTGTGACGGTGTGTAATTGTAGTGTGGGAAGGGACGATGTACAAATGCGACGTAGGACGAACTAGTCAGAACTGGTTTAAATAGTAAATAGACACAGTGCAATAGGTAACTGGCAACTTTTGATTTGTCACTGACCGCTTTTATCTTGAATACCCTGTACTTTTTCATTTACTCTCTGAGGTCTATCTAATTTCAGTTTTTGTGACATAGTTATAATTCAGGCTATCATATGTCCGACCAACCTCGTCTCTTTTGGGTGATGGTGTTTATATTCTCTTGGTTTCGTCCGTGTATTGCAGGGGGCCCTCAATGGGAACAAAGAATAGTAAACGTTTTAAAACCTTCAAAGAAATAGTAACACTGCACCTACAAGGCGTATCGTAAGTGCGAGAATTACACGGTCAAAGGCGTATCGATGGCGCGAATAATCGCGATCTACAGCTATCAGTGCAGAATAATCACGCACAGGCGATCAGATGAGTTGTAGCTGTCTCTCATTTCTTCTTCTGCGTTCTCACTAGATTGGAATTTCGGATTCTCTAATAAAGGTAGCCGTCTGCCTCAGATTATCACCACGTCATACAGTTTGTCTTCTGCAGTTCTCACTTATTGGTTTCGATTCTCATATAAAGGCAGCCGTCTGCCTCAGATTATCATCACGTCATGCAGTTTGTCTTCTGCTTCTCACTAGATTGGGATTTCGGATTCTCATAATAGGCAGCCTCTGCTCAGATTATCGCCAGGTCTGACATTTCTTCTGCGTGACTAGATCTGAG
Source organism: Arion vulgaris (assembly GCA_020796225.1). Classification (NCBI taxonomy): domain Eukaryota; kingdom Metazoa; phylum Mollusca; class Gastropoda; order Stylommatophora; family Arionidae; genus Arion; species Arion vulgaris. Next base: position 20,396,680 of record CM036775.1, read on the forward strand.
GCGATTCTCTAATAAAGGCAGCCGTCTGCTTCAGATTATTACCCAGCCCATACAGTGTGTCTTGAACGCTAGTGTAAGTGGCCACCTCTTTCTTCTTAAGCCTGCACACTGGGGCAGTTCTGTAGGATATAATTCCTATGATTTCTGCTTCCTGTTTGTGCCGACCTCTTCCGCAGTAAGTTTTGGCCATCCTCGTGATGGTTGGTCTGACATTCTTACTACGTGGCTAAATCTCCGAGGCAGATCGTAGAATCCGTTATCCCATTCCTCATTGTGAGTGGTCGTTGCACCATGTTACATGTTATGGCCTTACGCCTGGTGTATCCGTTTTCTGCAAGCATTTGTTTCGGGTTAGCATTCCTAACCCTAATGAATAAAAAAAAAAAAAACGTACAGAAATCGGATGTTCTGTTCTTCGTGTAGGCGCATATCTGCACAACGTACAATGCTGTTCTATAGCACAAATAGACTCTAAATCAGACAAATCACAGACAAATCACAAAGAGTGGTTTAAAAGTGGTTGATTTGGAGCGATAAAAGGCAAGAAGAAAGAAGACATAGGCAAGAAGAACTAATCTCTTGTTGATAGTGTATAGAACCTTCTTGGTTCATATCATCAGGTGCCTTTCGTGTAGACGATCATGGATCTCCTCAAATCTCTGTCGTTGGTGTTTGCTATCAACTCAGATGTTGACGCTCTACCGTTCCATGAAGTCATACTATCCAATATTTTTCTTTCTCTGTCTCATCTACTCTCGATTCTACCGGTTGTCACAATGTGTTGTAAACATCCCTCCTCATCACATGCCCTAAAAATGATGACTGCCTCTTTCTTATATTAATGTAAAGCTTTCTCTGTGTTTTGACCTCATTCAACACCTCAACAGTAATCATTTTAGCAGTCCATGGGATTCTCATCATTCTTCTGTAAAACCACATTTCTGTGGCCCTCATAGATTTTTCAATCTGTTTGTTTATTGTCCATGATACGCACCCATATGTCAGTAATAGTTCTTAGTTCGATATAATATATAGCATCACAGAATTGAAAGTTAGTAGCGAAGACTATGCTGAACCCGACTCATTGAGATAAACAGACAGGATTAGAAAGACGATAAACATGTGACACAATCTGAATATGTAGTGTTTATAAAATATCTGACCGAATGGAGTAGAGCGTGGCTCCCATGCGGAAGACTGTGTTCAATCCACGGTAAGGCCAAAGATTTTTTCTGTTGTCAGGTACTGAAGAGAAAAATCATAACTCCTAATACACTAGATGGTGATCTGACCGACAATGCGGAAAGTTACATTTCTCAGGCTCACGTCCCACATGTCACACACCGCCCTAAAAGGCGGTACTTCAGGCAGTGCTGGATTATCTCTATAGCAGAAGTAGCAAATGCTAGGGACTCTGCGTTTCTGGAGGCCTCGCGCCTAGAGCAGAAAATGTTTAGCCTGTAAAATTTCATTTAAATATTTTTAAGAGGCCTACAGTTTCAGATGTTGAGGTCAAAGCCAAAAATCCTGACTAAAAGGGCGGGGCCTCTTGGTAACATTTGCTACAGGCCCCGCGCTGGCTTAATCCGGCACTGGCTACAAGCAGTAACGACATTTTAAAAATAAAACATCGCATTGTATAGTAATTAATACGGCTACTACTGAAGTAATTAATACGCCTATACAAAATTACGCCTACTACTGAAGTAATTAATACTGCCTACTACTGAAGTAATTAATACTGTCCTACTACTGAAGTAATTAATACTGCCTACTACTGAAGTAATTAATACTGCCTACTACTGAAGTAATTAATACTGCCTACTACTGAAGTAATTAATACGCCTACTACGAAGTAATTAATACGGCCTACTACTGAAGTAATTAATACGGCCTACTACTGAAGTAATTAATACTGTCTACTACTGAAGTAATTAATACTGTCTATTACTGAAGTAATTAATACTGTCTATTACTGAAGTAATTAATACTGTCTACTACTGAAGTAATTAATACGCCTATACTGAAGTAATTAATACGGCTACTACTGAAGTAATTAATACGCCTACTACTAAGTAATTAATACTGCCTACTACTGAAGTAATTAATACGGCCTACTACTGAAGTAATTAATACCGCCTACTACTGAAGTAATTAATACTGCCTACTACTGAAGTAATTAATACTGCCTACTACTGAAGTAATTAATACTGTCCTAGTACTGAAGTAATTAATACTGCCTACTACTGAAGTAATTAATACGGTCCTACTACTGAAGTAATTAATACGTCTTACCAGTGGCGGCTCTTGATCATTTTGTTGGTGGGGCCAGACATTTTTTCCGGATAAATCATGGTTTGGTTTATATTTTAATTTATAAACTAATAAATACACGTTATACATTATTTTTGTGGGACCCACTGGCCCTTAATGACGAGCCGCCACTGCGTCCTACTAATGAAGAAAAGAAATGCGTTTCTATAAAATAGTTTTTAAATTTACATCACAAATATTTTATATCCAGATCTGCGCCTGACAAAGACAGCAACATTAAACTATTGTCTGCATTTCTAACAAGGAAGTTATGCACCGTGGCGTTAGTTCTTGTGTACACAAAAGTTATGAGGACCGTAACAATCATCCTGGTTATGTTTTTCATATTTTTTTGTCAACTGAATATTTTAGTTACATTTTTTATGTTGATGTAACAAGAAACAAGACAAAATTTGATAAGGGTTACTTCTTCTTCTTCTATAATCTACTTCTGCTATGCGACTACTCCGGTATGTGTCAAACAGGGCGGTGCGTGCAGTGGCTTGAGGTATTCACCAGTCCCCTATAGTTTGTTTTGTAGGGTTGTTTCTGTTGGCCAGATCTCCATTCTCACACTGTTCAGACTGGGGCAGTCTTGCAGGATGTGCTCTGGGGACTGCTTTGGTGCTCCACAAGTGCAGACAGCCGAGTCCTCGAGACCCATTCTATGGAGGTGTGCTCTGAGACTGCAGTGTCCTGTTCTAAGTCTGAAGACTGTGGTCTGTGCTTTTCTGTTTGAGTGTATTTATACTGTCGTGCTTTGGGTTATATCCTCCGTTTGTTTTTCTCCAGATCATTTTTCTAGATTGTTTCAGGAGAGTCTTTGCTTCTGTAAAGCTTTGTGTTGGGTGGTGTGTGTTGGCTCCTCCAGCAAGGGCCGCCGGAATATTTTCTCAGTATAATGCAAGTCTTCGAAATTCCGCCCCTTAAGGGTTTTAAAAAAATTTAAAATAATCCTCGATTGTGATTTCTTTTAACTGCGCAAAATGTACGAATACGTCAACATCAATATCGGAAAACATAAACCAATATAGAAAAACGTTGCGTAAAGGTTTTAATTATTGAGTGGTTTAAATTGTTTTTTTTTCGCTGCTTATGTCGCCCCCTTACAGTCCGCCTGATTCCGCCGTTTCTCTGAATCATATCCAGTACAGCCCTTCCTCCAACCCTTACGAGTTTGTCAGGATTTTCATTTCCTGGTATGCCACAGTGTGCTGGTATCTACAGTAAGGAAAGTGTTACAAAATTGTATAGTTTTTTGTGTGTCTGGTAACGAGAGGAAACATAGTGTAGCAGAATATGATAAGAAGTACATAGTGTAGCATGATATGATAAGAAGTACATAGTGTAGCAGAATATGATAAGAAGTACATAGTGTAGCATGATATGATAAGAAGTACATAGTGTAGCATGATATGATAAGAAGTACATAGTGTAGCAGGATATGATAAGAAGTACATAGTGTAGCAGAATATGATAAGAAGTACATAGTGTAGCAGGATATGATAAGAAGTACATAGTGTAGCATGATATGATAAGAAGTACATAGTGTAGCATGATATGATAAGAAGTACATAGTGTGCAGGATATGATAAGAAGTAAACAATAGTGTAGAAGAATATGAAAGAACAGTAAAGGTACAGTTAATAAATGTAATAACTTAATGTAACAGAAGATAAGAAGTCTATATGTGTAATATAAACTAATAAAACTAAATCTCAGGTTTCAGCAATATGATAAGAAGTACATAGTGTAGCATGATATGATAAGAAGTACATAGTGTAGCAGGATATGATAAGAAGTACATAGTGTAGCAGAATATGATAAGAAGTACATAGTGTAGCAGGATATGATAAGAAGTACATAGTGTAGCATGATATGATAAGAAGTACATAGTGTAGCATGATATGATAAGAAGTACATAGTGTAGCATGATATGATAAGAAGTAAACTGAATACACCGATCCAAAGAAGAATATGAAAAGAACCAGTAAAGGTACAGTTAATAAATGTGAATAACTTAATTAACAGAAGATGTAAAAGTTCTGGATTTTGGAATTGTGGTAAATAGTCAACTAATAGAAAACTAAATCTCCCACGACGCTTCACGGAAATATGGTTTAAGATAAGATAAGATAAGATGAATAGTCGCCTGAACAGGCCGTCATCTCAAAATGTTGTTAAACCGAAGGACGGAATTATAATTCACTGAGTTGTACCCAGTGGCGGCTCGTGATAAGTTTTGTTGGTAGGGCCAGACACATTTTTGGAAACATCATCGTTTTGGGTTGTTATATTTTAATTTAAATATTTTTGCTTGGCACAGGAACCATCATGATGATCTGCATGAAAATCTGCTTCTCGATATCTGTTAGGGAGACTGAGCACCTATGGGTCTGCCCGGAGTGCAATGACGTCAGTTTGTAACCAATAACCAATAACTATATTTTAATTTATAAAATAATAAATACACGTTATACATTATATTTGGTGGGACGCGTCCCCACTGGCCCTTAATGACGAGCCGCCACTGAATGTACCCCATACAGTTAAGAGGTAAGTGTTTTCAGGACTGCTGTGACCAACAAAATATAATATCTTGTTATTCAGAAATTTCGCTTCTAACAACACAATGAGAGACAGAACACACCAACAACCCGTATCAAATATTATAAGGAAACGAAGGTGAAAATATTTAGGCCATGATCTTAGATCAGACGAAAAGAGACTACATCGACAAGCCTTATGTGGTCATTCAGTTGGGAAAAGAAAACGTGGAAGACCAAAGACCACTCTTCGAAGAACAATCCAACAAGAAAGTAAACTATTGGGATGTAAGACCATACAAGATCTCCAACTGCTAGCAAGGAACAGCATCACATGGAGATCTAAAACCTCTGCCTTTGACACGAAAGAAACAAACTTACTAACTATTCAGAATTTTTATTCCCCATCAAATTATGATTTTTGTTAAAGCTGACGGAGTAGGTTGGGGCGCCAGAAATGAACCATACGGACGCCATTGCGGCCTGGTCTAAAGGATCTAAACTCGAAGAATTGACTTCATTACTGTAATATTATTTGCTTTTGTTTAAAATCACATTCTGATATATTTTTTTTGTTTTTTACTTCTAGGTTTACAGTTCAGAACTTCAAATATCTAATCATCCAAGACAACGACAAAACCTAAATAAAATCGACATATTTGCTGTCTCCAATATCGAATCTTCATCAAACTCGACTCACGCTACAAAAGATCGGCATAGTTGACGACTTGAAACTCTGACCTTCAAGAAAGATAACACAATCTAAATCAAGCTTGGTGGTACACATACGAAAAGATCTTATCTTCACATACGACTTCCACATACACATACAGTCTACAAGTTTGAAACCTTACATATCTCATATTCATTCAGGCAAACTTAATTGACATAAGATTTCTGTTTTGTATATGTAAATATATTATACTCAATCAAGACTGCCATATTTACATCAAGACTGCCATATTTACATCAAGACTGCCATATTTACATCAAGACTGCCATATTTACATCAAGACTGCCATATTTACATCAATTCTTCAGCTTTGAAAGAGATCTAACATTCAACTTAGATACAACAAACCTACATCAAGATTTCATCTTTGAAACATTAAAGATTTGATAATCAACTTAGAGACAACAGAGCCACACCAGGTCTACTGCTATGAAAGAGATCTGATTATCAACTTAAAACAACATATATACATCAAGTCTCCAGGTTTGAAATACTCAAGATTTGATAATCAACTAAGAGAAGTCACAGATCTAGATAGTCAGCTTCCAGGTTTAAAACATCAAAGATCTGATAATCAACGTATAAACAACAGACCAACATCAAGTCTCGATCTTTGAAACGTTACAGATCTGATAGTCAACTTAGAGACAACAAATCTGCAACAAGTTTTCATTGTGGAATCCATAAAGATCTGATAATCAAATTAACATACACCAGAACTACAATAAAATCAACAACAATGCAAACATAGATACATCATCGTTAAAGTATAACATCAAGCCTACATTTAAATTATATCAATCTGCGAAGTTCAAACAAAAATGCGTGAAACAATATTGGACAGTTCAATGTCAGCTTATGAAATGAAGAAACAGATTATCCCTGATACTCCCAGACTCAAACTGAGTACAGGGACCGATCTGTATATTTCAGCAGGCTACGATTACGTCATGAAAATAATTTTGTTAGGCGATCAAGGAGTTGGAAAGACATCGTTCATGAAGGCGTTGAAAAGTCATCCGGATGTAACTAAAGTGAAGTGTAGTTGTAGAGTGGCGCCATCTTCTGACCATCTTGAAGTGGAGATTATGACGAATCAGGGCCAGGCTGCTTTTATTCGGCTGTATGATACTGGAGGTAAGTGTGTACTACTGATCACATGATGATGATGATTGTTTGCACTCTGTCACCCTGTACACTAGAAGAAGTCTGTGTGGTGATGGGGCTCGCAAGGGGAGTAAAGAATAGTACCACTGCGACCTACAAGCATGTCGTAAGAGGCGACTGATGTAAAGATCTAGGGAAGCTACCATAGTAAATTAAAAACGTCACAGAAATCGGATGTGTGGGCCCCTACTTGTAGGGGCATAATTGGCACAACGTTCAATCGCTCTTATGCTCAGATCACATACAAATGACCATCCGTGTGGTGCCGGGGCATTCAATGGGAGCAAAGAATAGTACCACTGCAACCTACAAGCATGTCGTAAGAGGCGACTAATGTAGGGGCCTAGGGAAGCTACCTTAATAAGTTAAAAACGTCGCAGAAATCGGATGTGTGGGCCCCTACTTGTAGGGGCATAATTGCACAACGTTCAATCGCTCTTATGCTCAGATCACATACAAATGACCATCCGTGTGGTGCCGGGGCATTCAATGGGAGCAAAGAATAGTACCACTGCAACCTACAAGCATGTCGTAAGAGGCGACTAATGTAGGGGCCTAGGGAAGCTACCTTAATAAGTTAAAAACGTCGCAGAAATCGGATGTGTGGGCCCCTACTTGTAGGGGCATAATTGGCACAACGTTCAATCGCTCTTATGCTCAGATCACATACAAATGACCATCCGTGTGGTGCCGGGGCATTTAATGGGAGCAAAGAATAGTAACACTACGACCTACAAGCATGTCGTAAGATACGACTGAGGTAGTGACCTAGGGAAGCTACCCTAGTAAATAAAAAGTTTGCAGAAATCGGATGTGCTGGCCTACTTGTAGGGACATAACTGGCACAACGTACAATCGCTCTTATGCTCAGATCACATACAAATCACAAAGAATGGTTAACAAGTGGTCGATATGGAGAGTTCAAAGAAGATGAAGATAATCCTTTCGGTCTGACGTTTTAATAAAAGATATCTATCGGTACTTGTCTACAATTTTACCGCAGGAAAAGGGAAACCTCGCTGACCTAAGTTAGTGACGTCAGTCCGCCATCAGTGTTTGCGGACGTGGAGGAGAACCGGGTTCAAGGTCACGGATGTGGTGTTTATTGTGTATTTTGTATGTAAATAAGCAGTGTTTTAATTGAATTGGGAGCCCTGGAAAGGTCTGTATGTGGGAATATGAGGTGGAAGGAGGCAGGATGGGACTAGGAGTGTTACTGTGGGGCCAGAAACTTATGGTATCAGCAATAATAGCTACGAAGGGGTCTAAATTTCTGGATTTAGTCCGGCGACGCCACATACACTCACTCACTCAGGGAATGACGGGATTTTACGTCAATAACATAAATAATGGGGAACCTCTGCTCTATATTTAGAACAATGCTCGCAAAAATTCTATATTTAGAATGACCCAGTTTTTGCGGTGAAATTGTAGACAAGTACCTATCTATCATAAAACAGAAGTATCAATAAAACACAACAATATCAAAACTAGTTGTCTATATATTGAAATGTTGTATTTCCAACCAGGACAGGAGAGATACCGAAGCCTAACATCTTCCTACTACAGAGGAGCTCACGGAGTCTTGTTAATGTTTGATCTCACAAACAAGAAATCCATGGAAAATTTAGAGACATGGTTAGTGATCTTTTTTTGTTATTATGTTGTTCTTATGTTGTTGTTCTTATGTTGTTGTTCTTATGTTGTTCTTATGTTGTTTGTTGTTCTCATGTTGTTCTTATGTTGTTCTTATGTTGTTCTTATGTTGTTCTTATGTTGTTTGTTGTTCTCATGTTGTTCTTATGTTGTTCTTATGTTGTTCTTATGTTGTTGTTCTTATGTTGTTCTTATGTTGTTCTTATGTTGTTCTTATGTTGTTCTTATGTTGTTGTTCTTATGTTGTTCTTATGTTGTTTGTTGTTCTCATGTTGTTCTTATGTTGTTCTTATGTTGTTCTTATGTTGTTTGTTGTTCTCATGTTGTTCTTATGTTGTTCTTATGTTGTTCTTATGTTTTTGTTCTTATTTTGTTCTTATGTTGTTTTTATGTAGTTCTGATGTTGTTCTGATGCTATTGTTATGTTGTTTTATTGTTGTTCTCATGTTGTTCTTATGTTGTTCTTATGTTGTTCTTATGTTGTTTTTATGTAGTTCTGATGTTGTTCTGATGCTATTGTTATGTTGTTTTATTGTTGTTCTCATGTTGTTCTGCACTCCGAACATGTCCCTAGGTGTTCCGATACTAGCCTCAACAAATCTAGCATCGTCCAGCGAACTAGCACGTCAGTTCCATGTTGAAATTAATCAGTCTCTTTGCATATTTGGTATGTCGTTCTTTTCAGGCTGCAATAATACCGACATCCATCTCTCTCAATCTGGTCAGCAGCTAGGATTCACAATCTTGAAACTCCTCTGTTCGGAAAGACTCTCTTAATTCGTGAAGAATGTAATTTCGATCCATGCCAGTTCCCTCTGATATTGTAGCGAAGCCAGCCAATCTATCAGCTCGTTCCTTACCCCTAAGTCCTGCATGCTCAGGCACAAAAATGAAGGTGATTTCTCTGACCATTGTCTGTACCAGTACCTCCAACCAGAGCCAACTATAAACTTATGGGCCTTCGGACTCAGGTAATAATTATGGGAAATCAGACCCCAACAACACCACGTGACCTCGCATTCCAGTATTTGTGTACATGGACGAATTCCTTTTATTCCAGTATTTGTGTAATGGACGAATTCCTTTTAATCACAATAATGTAATGAAGTTATTTATGCACAGATTTGTTACATGGACGAATTCCTTTTATTCCAGTATTGGTGTACATGGACGAATTCCTTTTATTCCAGTATTGGTGTACATGGACGAATTCCTTTTATTCCAGTATTGGTGTACATGGACGAATTCCTTTTATTCCAGTATTGGTGTATATGGACGAATTCCTTTTATTCCAGTATTGGTGTACATGGACGAATTCCTTTTATTCCAGTATTGTTGTATATAGACGAATTCCTTTTAAAATCAACACAAAATGCTAAATCGAAGTTATATTATGCAACAATTTAAGTTTAACAATAAGGAATATCAATATTAGTATATTTTCACCAATAAATAACCATAGACTCACAGAATTTAGTAAAATTGCAAAAAGCTTGCAGTGTTCTATCAAACGTCTATATTTACCGGCCCCCTGTTATGATCTAGGTCAGGAAACCCCGAGTCAATTGTCTGGCCTAGTTATCTATAGTTGACTTTGCTCCAACTCGTTTCGTCTCACAATTCCTGTTTGGACTTTACGAATCATACTCAGGAGTCACTGTGTATGAAAACATAAGGGTACTTTTGAGATGTCAGTTACGTCGCCGCCTCTGTAACTGCCCGAACCTCCATTGTATAGATGTTTAATGTATCTGTACTTGTCTCTGTTCGCGTGTGCTTGTTTTTCTATATGTTTTCATGTTATTTATTGGTTTTTCTATATTTTAACAACTGTTTACTAGTTATTCTTTTAATTTTGTCGTCCTTTCTTCTTCTTCCAACGCACCTCTTGTTAACCACTCATTGTGATTTGTATGTGATCCGAGCCTAAGAGTGATTGTACGTTGCGCTAGTTATGAGCCTCTAAGTATGCCAACGCCCGTCTGCCCAGCGTGTTCGTAGCGCGTTGGATTACGGGTGGACTACCCTCTGTGTGTGCGGGTTCAATTCCGCGGGATGGCAGAAAAAGCCACATAATTCCCAGATTTACGGTGTTCGTGGCACCGAACCGAAGGGTTACGATGTCCATGGCACCGAGCCGAAGAACTGAAAAGCTCAAGTGCTTCTGGATCGAAAAAAAAAAAAAAGTAGGTCAGCACATCCGATTTCTGCTGCGCTTTTTATTTACTAGGTTATCTTCTCTAGGCCCCTGTCTCAGTAGCCTCTTACGACATGCCTGGTATTTCACAGTATTACTATTCTTTTCTCCCCGTGCGAGCTCCGGCAACACCCAGAGAGCCAATGGAGAGCAGCAGTAACGGCCTCAACCTCCAGCTTCAATCTAGAAGCAGGTGTTCTGTAGGTCCCACTTCGCTCTGCAACAACTCTACACTATTGGGTAACTATAAATCGGTGCAATAAAGTCATTTCTTCGACTTTAGACCTTACAATGACCATCTCACACACGTTCACTTTTAGACATTGGTGTATAGATAAATATTTACTGATTCCAGAACTGCATGATTCACTAATGATCATAACTGGACATAAAAAGGTCAAAGTTCGATTATCTACATCTATATATATATATATATTTTTTTTTTCAAAAATCTAAAACATGAACTAAAAACTTAAAAATTTATTTTTAAATTTAAAAAAAATAAGTTTAATGGTTGTATACATACACTAGACTATAGATTCTCAAACTTTTCGGCCCACCGCCCACTTTACTCGACATAAACTTTGTAACGCCCTCCTCTTCCCCATTATAACAGTTTGTCAACGACCCCCTGCACGTCCCCACATATATACATGCTCTATTTTCACTTTGACAGAAAATTGATATATATTTCTGTCATACATGGTCAATTTTCAAATGATTATATACATGAAATAGAAAACTGTGGAAAAAATGGATCGTGTAAGATGGGCATAAAATGAATTAAAATGCAGAATTCATATTTTAAATAATTATTCAATCGAAGAATCACGAAAAATACTCCCCCTCCCCAATGCTTCTGAACCTACTATCGCCCCTGGAAGACTTCAGTGCCCACTGGGGGTGGTACCGTTCATTTTGGGTACCCATGCACTAGAACAATGTTTATTTACGCGATGCTTTACAAAAATACTTTAATGATTCCTTTTATCTTGAACCAGCGATTCCAAAAGTAAGCAATATTGCCCCCATGGGAGCGATGAGACGTCATAAGATTGAAATTAAAGATTATGAGTGGGAAATGACGGGTAATGGTGGAAATTAAGATCTAGCTGTCATTAATTCCCTGAATACCAATTTTTAGCGAGTTTTAGGACAAAGGGGCATGAGTCTGTGAAACTTAATGGCGGAAAAGATAGTACAGTTGCCTCAAAACTGTTCAGGTTATTTTTGTTATTTATGACTCCGACAGAAAAAATAATCCTCGACCTCACCAGGGATGAAAACCGTGTCTCTCGTATGGGAGCCCACGTTTTAATCCGTTCGGTCAGACGCTGCACGATTTCAGATCAAATGATCCAATACTACTTTTGCAAAGTGTCAACAAAAGAATACGACCACTATCAACCAAAAGAGAAGCTGGAGATGGATCGGGCAGATGATATGCATGGAGACTAACGCTGTCACGAAAACTAAATTGAGATGAACAGCACAGGGTAAATGAAAACGTGGAAGATCTAAAAGGATCTGGAGAAGAAAAGTAAAGCAAGAATTGAAATAAATGAATCACATCTGGAAAATAATAAAGAGGAAGGTCAAGAATAGACAAGAATGGAGTGCATTTGCTCAGATCCTAAGGCCAGGGCGTCACATTTTAGAGAAAGAGAGAGGGGTGAAGAGCTAATACTATTACTACCATAATCATATTTATTACATTTATTAAGTTGATATTATTTGAAATGAAGACAAACTACAGTTCCTGTAGAAAAACCCGCGGTAGAAATTTGGTCTGATGGTAGTGACATCACTATCTCTTACAGGTCCCTCTCCGACATGAGTTTATTCGTATTACGCATGTGTACAGGACTACACGCTTTAATATAACCAAAACGAAAAGGCTCCTGATTAGATTAAAAGAGCTAGGGAATGCTAACCCTAAACAAATGCTTGCAGAAAATGGATGCACCAGACCGTAAGGCGCATAACATGGTGCAACGACCCTCACAATGAGGAATGGGATAACGGATTCTACAGTCGCAAATCTGCCTCGGAGATTTAGCCACGCAGTAAGAATGTCAGACCTACCATCACGAGGATGGCCAAAACTTACTGCGGAAGAGGTCGGCACAAACGGGAAGCAGAAATCATAGGAATTATATCCTACAGAACTGCCCCCAGTATGCAGACTTGAGAAGAAAGAGGTGGTCCACTTACACTAGTGCCCAAGACAAACTGTATGGCGTGGTTGATAATCTGAGGCAGATGGCTGCCTTTATTAGAGAATCCGAAATCTCACTCTAGTGAGAACGCAGAAGAAGATTAAAAGAGCCGTGCCTTTGCTTAAAGAGACTTTAGTCCGTTATATAACAAGCAAATAAATATTGAGTTAATAATTTTTTTTAAATTGTTGGCATATACGTTCTGATATAACACAGAAAGTCGTCGACAAGTTGAATGTGTTGATGGGGCAACACAAAAATATTCGTAAAAATCCTTGGTTTGGACTTTAGTATTTACAATTATTTGTCTATTCCTGGAAGTTATCATTTATTACTAGAACGTACATTATGGTACATAACCGATTGTATTTTATTTACTAGAACGTATATTATCGTACATAAATCGATTGTATTTTATTTACTAGAACGTACATTATGGTCATAAATCAGATTGTATTTATTTACTAGAACGTACATTATCGTACATAAATCAGATTGTATTTTATTTACTAGAACGTACATTATCGTACATAAATCAGATTGTATTTTATTTACTAGAACGTATATTATCGTACATAAATCAGATTGTATTTTATTTACTAGAACGTACATTATCGTACATAAATCAGATTGTATTTTATTTACTAGAACGTACATTATCGTACATAAATCAGATTGTATTTTATTTTAATGTTAATTATTTAACTTTTAAAGCTAAGTAGTATCATGTTAAAAGCAATAATTAGGAATAAATAATTAATAAAATAATAAATGCACGTAATATATTATTTTTTGGGGGCCCGGCACCACAGACACTTAGTAATGATCCGCCCCTGATTAAGAGTCCAAGGTGGTAATGGCCTGAGAAATTTTGAGAAACAATGAACTTAAACAATGAAAACTAAAAATAACTTTTAAAAGTAAGTTCCACAGATAAGACATTTAAGCAAGATAATACAGTATAACCTGGGGTTGTGTCAAGGAACTTAAGGACGGTGATGTGATCGTTTTGCACACTCTTACCTGGCAAACATAGTTAAGGTGTAATGCCTTATCTGTGACTTGTCACTTTAACTGGTAACTCTTATCTCTTTGATAACGTTAATTATATTCTCTAACACAGGGTTGTCAAACGTTTTGAAGTCGTGGCTCCTTGAAATCCTTTCGAAGTCGTGACACATAAATGCTCATGTAGGGTTAAGACGATGACCAGGACAACTATTTCTAGTATGAGGATGGAGGTTGAGGCCGTTACTGCTGCCGTCCATTCGCTCTTCGGGACTTCATTTACTGGGGCCATTGTTGTATCTGACTCTCAGTCGATGCTTCACAAGATCAAAACAGCAGGTTTCGGTGTGAGTGGATGTCGTCTGTTCACGTTTCTAACCTCTAGCGGCTTAAGTGGATCTACTATCCTGGGCATGGGTGTTTACGGTAATGAGAGAGCGGACATGCTTGCATTAACAGCAACGATTGTTGGGGAGTTGAAGATGGATAAGGGGGATGTTCTTCGGTCTGTACGCGACTTCCTGTTGGATAAAGGCACTATAATAGGTGTTGAATCGATCCAGCGATTTAGGTAGTTTGGAGTTACCTGTTGTCCGAATAGAACTGGATGCCTGAGGACAGAGGGAAAGTGTGTTTAATCAGCGAGCCACGGGAACCATCATTATGCATACTCTTCGATGTCAGTTGATAGAAACTGATCACCTACGAGTCTGCCCGGAGTGTATGACGTCAGTTTAGTAACCAATAACCAATAAAGTGCTACCAAAAAATCGTAGGCGCACTATACACAAAAACTTAATAAATAAGATGCAAAAAGCAAAGAAATGAAGAAATAATTGTAAAATGTTACACACCTTTATTCATCATTTAGTTTCTGCCTATGAGAAGCATCAACCTGATGTGTCTTGGCGATTTTGTACCCTGGTGGCAGCTGGCACCGCGTTGCCGACACAGGATAGGGGATTTCCTTGGGCGTGCCTGGGAATGTCATCGGCTCACTGGTGTGCCTGAGCCCACCATTTGAGAACCACTGGTCTAACACTTATCTGAGATCAGATGGCGTTCAATGAGGCAGACCAATCTACACTAGTCTGAGAACAGCATGGTTCACTTATGGTCATATCTGGAGATAAATAGGCCGATGTTCGTTTGCATTATTTAAACGAGAAATAAAATATAGTTTTTCGACCTTTTCTTTCTTGTTTGCCCGCTATGATTGATTGATTGATTGAATGATTGATTGATTGATTGATAGGACTATAGTCATTTCACTACGTGAATATATTTTGTAGGAATTTTATATTGAATCTTTTTCTAATGAATTTTGCCCTGGCAGTGGCTTTCCAATCTACACTTCTTGATTTTGAACTACCACAGGTTCTTTACGCGTTTAAATTGAACATGGGACCTACGTTTTATCGCCCGTCTCCGATAGGACTAGAAACCTATCTCACCTACACTGAGATCAGGGATCTCTGGAAAAATACCCCGATGTCTCCACGAGGAGCAAACCGGCACAGTTCCCCGAGATGCGAGCACCTAGCCTCTATGCCACAACGAGACCCCAAATATAAGTAAAACAACGTAACAATATCGAAACAAGGAAACACAAAGAACTTCAGTGAAAACATAGGCATGTCTGGTCAACCACTAGTAACAATTGGTATAAGGAAGAGAAGATATAGATATGTTGGGTATACTCTCAGAAGAAATTATCGAGAAATCATAAAGCAGGCGTTGTAGTGGGAAGCAGATGGTTCCAGAGAGAAATGAATCTCCAAGGAAACCCTTAAACGAACTTAACTGATAGAGCAGAGAAATTTCGGACTAATTTCCATAGAAGAGATTAAATGAGTTGTCCAGGATAAAGCGGTATGGAGAAATTGCTTCCAGGCCTTTTGTTACGTATAAGGGTACAGATGAATGTAATATTGTGTAGATATGTATTCTTTATCGTCGGGTTCTTGTGGCGTAGATGGCAAATGCTTGTCTCTCGGTGCTTAGGTACTCGGTTCGCTTCCTCGTGGAATCATAGGGATATTATTCCAGAGATCCGTGATCTCAGTGTTGATGAGATCGAATTTAGATCACTATCGGAGATGGACGACAAAACGTTGGTCCCGTGTTCAAGTTGAGCAAGTAAAAAAAAAATCCTTGGCCGTTCAGGATTGAGAAGAGCAGGCTGGAAAGCCGCTGCTCGTGTAAAATTCATCAGAAACAAAAATAAAAAATGAAAGTCCTACAAAATATTCTCTTTATTTTATAACTTACATCGAGGACAGTCGTCAGTGCTACGGAGTTCGCGCACTGCCGCTGAGATCTTCCTGTGTAAGAAAGATATCGGAGCATACATGGTTACTCATCGAAGCGAAATGATGATGGTCCTATCAATCAATCAATCAATCAATCTATCTATCATCTCGTTTTTCATATTGATTTATCAATTGTTACAAACATTCTTTAAAATGTGATTGACGTTGAATATAACCTAATTTATTTATTAACCTAGTTTTCTGCTTTATTTCAGGCTCTCAGACTTAGACGCCTTTTCTTCAGCATCATCATGTGTTCGAGCCGTTTTAGGATCTAATTGTGCAGCAAAGAATCGTGAGATTTCATCGATAACTGCTCGGAAGTACACGGAAAGCCGAACATTGCCTTATATGGAATTTGATACGACGCACAACTACAACATAGTTGAAAGTCTTCGTTCTATTGTTGACAGGATTGCAATGGAAGTTACCATATCTCCTCTCAATTCTCTTGTGATTAAGCCTTGTTTGCGATCGCAAGAAGACATACGGTTTTCAGAGAGGAAGAAATTTACTTGTGTATGTTGAGTTGCGTTTTATAAACTTCTTTGCGACATCATGCCTGGTCCTGAAGAAACAGAATAGGGCAGGCCAAAGCAGGTTCTAGAAAATGAGAAGCATTATATGCAACAAGTCATTGTCAGTTGATATCAGAATGAGAGTTATACAGTGCTACAGGGTGTTCAACTTAAAAGCAGCCTATGAATAGAGCTAATCTGGCATAAATGTATGGAAATGAGAAGGTTCAGTTATGACGTAGTATAGGTCAAGGTTGTGTGATGGTGTGTAATTGTAGTGCGGGAAGGGGCGATGAACAAATGTGACGTAGGACGAGCTAGTCAGAACCGGTTTAAATAGTAAATAAACACAACGCGATAGGTTATCTGGCAACTTTCGATTTGGCAATGGGGCTGCAATTATCTTGAACACCCTGTATATAGAACAAATACTGGCTGACATACGGATGCGAGTCATGGACAATAAACAAGCAGATCGAAAAATCTTTGGAGGCCAGACATGTGGTGTTACCGAAGAATGAGGAGAATACCATGGACTGCTTAAATGACTAATATGCAGGCGTTGAATGAGGTCAAGACACAGAGAAAGTTTTTTATCAGTATAAGTTAGAGGCAGTCAGCATTTTTCGGGCATGTGATGAGAAGATGAGGTACAGATGGCATTGTAGCAACAGGTGAAATCGAGGGTAAACGAGACAGAGGATGACAGAGAAAGACAATTTTGGATAGCCTGTCCTTGTGGCACGGTAGAGCGTCAATATCTGAGTTGATAACAAACACCAGATACATAGATTTGTGCAGATCAATGATCGCCTATGCCAGCCAGAATATCCCTTGATGATGACATAAGAAGTTTCAGTTGACAGTTGTTATTTGTATCTGTCTCTCAGTCGATAATTCACATGATCCAAAAGTGCAGGCTTCGGTATGAGTGGATGTCGTCTATAGACGTTTCTAACCTCCAGGAGCTTACGTGTGTCCTGGGCATGCGGGTGTTTGTGGTAATGAGAGAGCGGACAGGCTTGCATCAACAGCATCGATTGTTGGGGAGTTGAAGATGGATAAGGGGAATGTTCTTCGGTTTCTTCGAGACTGTCTGTTGGAGGAAGACGCTAACATAGATGTTGAATCGATCCACCGATTTAAGCAGTTTAGTGTTACCCATTATACAAATATAACTGGATGCCTGGGGTCAGAGTGAGGAGTGTTTAACCAGAGAGCCACAGGAACCATCAGTATGCATACTTTTCGATGTCTGCTGTAGGAGACTGAGCATCTATGGGTATATCCGGAGTGGAATGACGTCAATTTAATAACCAGTAACATAAGAAGCAAAACAAATAAGGTTTTCTATAACAAACAATGTCTAAAGAAAAGAATAAACATAACTGCACCGGGTTTCCTCATAGTGCTCCGTCCTTGTCAACAGAACTTGCACACTATATGTCTAGAGTGTTGTATAAAGCACGAAATCCGTAGCCACAGCAACAATCCTACAGACTTGCAAAATCGTACATGTGACTCGATCCAAATTCGAACCAAAGACTTTCAGAATAACAGGAACATGTCTTAACCTCTTCGCCATACAGAACTTTGAAAGTTATGTAAATTGAGAAAATAAGACAAGATGAGATCACATTATCATCATCATCAAGTTTATCGTCATTATCATTATCAACCAAACAATCGTCATCACCATCATCATCAACATCATCATCATCATGTTGTGAATTTACTACATATGCCGATCATGAAACTGCCCCCGGAGTTGATGATCGGTACCATTTGTTGACACTGTTCTATGCTATATCGTCAGCTTCTTGGTATATTCTTTCTCTGTACTCCTATGTACTCCCAATGGAGCACAGGTCTTCGACAAACTTCTTCCAGTTCCTCTTCTCTCCTGCCATCACATCCAATTCTTCCTATGCTCTTCCTTATCCCATAGTTCTTCATCTCTAATGCGAGCAGGGCTGTTTTGCCCTGCTTAAGCAACGTTCTCATGTTCCAGCAAACAATTCTGGCAGTTTTCCAACAGGAAATAAGGTTAGTTGGCATATACGGATCCTCTCAGAGATAGCTTATCCACCCCCTCACCTTTCCGTTGGGGACCTTCCCTGGTTCGGATGGTTATTTCTGATTGTTTTCCATGTTTGTTGAAGATGTTGGCTTATATTTCTACGCTGTGAGTTAGCAAGCCCGACCACCATCTCTCACTATGCGCCTCTTATGACATGTCTGGTAGGTACACATTGCTGCATATTCTCCTCCCCCTCTTCGAGCCCCGCAACACACGAGTGTCTGTCTCTTGATCCTATATTTATTCCTGTTATACAGGGTGTTCAAAATAATTGCAGCCGTGAATGGAGCTAATCTGGCATATATGTATGGAAATGAAAGTTTCAGTTATGACGTAGTATAGGTCAAGGTTGTGTGACGGTGTGTAATTGTAGTGCGGGAAGGGCGATGAACAAATGTGACGTAGGACGAGCTAGTCAGAACCGGTTTAAATAGTAAATAAACACAACTCAATTTGTACCTGGCAAGTTTCGAATTGTCAATGGGGCTGCAATTATCTTGAACACCCTGTATAATGTGTTTTAACAATTGTATTGACATTACATATATGTATAACAAAAACACGACTGTTTTATTTGAATGTTTGTCAGAATATTTATGTTTTATTTACCTCAATCATTGCAATTACATAACAAGGATTACGCAACATGATTATTGTTGTTTATTATAAGTTGGGCAATGATAAAAGAACTTTCTTTCTCTTTCTTCTGTCCTTCTCTGCTTTGTTGCCGCTAAGCGTATCAGGTTTAACTGATGATCGGTTTCCGAGATAATGCACGCTCGGTCGCTTGATATTGTGGAGTTTTAAGATGTCTGTAACTCCATCAACCCCATCTTTTTCTTGGTCTGCCCTTCCTCTTGATGATTTCATTTTCAGGTTGTACGCTCTTGCAGCTGATGTATTCGGGTTCATTCTGACCAAGTGGCCAAACCATTTGAGTCTCTGTTTTTCCATAAATCTAATACTTTCCCGCCTTTAAGAGATTCATGATAAATATTATATGAATACGTGAATGCACCGCAAAAAAGGAGAGAAGGAGAAAAGAAAGAGAAAGTGAAGGCCACACGGAGTTTGAACCAGGCACGCTAGGAAGACGATCAAAGGAAGGTCGTATTCATATAATAAAAGAACAAGAAAGGAAATTATCCATGCGAAATGAGATGATTGAGAAAGCAATAAATAAAACATGACGAGACCATAAAAGAAATGGTAAAATTAGAAGAACAGTCGGAACAACAGCTGCTATTAGATTTATTGAAAAAACAGAGACTCAAATGGTTTGACCACTTGGTCAGAATGAACCCAAATTCACCAGTTGCAAGAGCGTACAGCCTGAAAATGTAATCATCACGAGGAAGGGGCAGATCAAAGAATATATGGATTGTTGGAGTTACAGACCTCTTAAAACTTCACAATATCACAGCATATCAAGCGATAGAGCATGTAATAGGAAACCGATCATCTATACGCCTAACGGCAAAACGAACGAGAAGGACAAAAAAAGAGAAGAAAAAAGACTATATTCTGGTTATTGGTTACTGAACTGACGTAACAGCACTCTGGGCAGACCCATAGGTGCTCAGTCTCCCCAAACATATGTTGAAGAGTATGCATACAGATGGTTCCTGGGGCTCACTGGTTAAACACACTTCTCTCTCTGCCGTTCAAGCATCCAGCTCTAGTTGGGAAATATAATTCGTGGTATATCCTTTACAGGACGTCACGTTCAGCTACAGTAAACGAATCGTCGATTTTTATGGCACCACTTATACTTTCAGTAGTGTGCCATTGCTTTCTGAACTGTGATGTCTATTTTTACAATTCTTAAAATTTCACGGGAGTGAATTTTCTTCCAAATTGCATACCACGGAGTTTAAACCAGGCACACTTGGATTGGGCTCAAATTAACTACCACAGATCCTACCTAACTGCTTGTTCTTTCTTTTCTTCTGTTCTCGAATCCTGTTTGCCTCACAGCGTCAGGTCAAGAAGAGATTTCTAAAACGGGCCCTTGTATACGCTTACAACAAGTAATTCCAAACTCCCTAAATCACTGGATTGATTCAATATTAATGTTAGTGTCCTGGTCCAACAGTTTATCACCGAGAGACCGAAAAACATTCCCCTTATCCATCCTCAATTCCCCAACAGTCGATGCTTTCGATTAAAGCATGTCCGCTCTCTCGTTGCCTCGAACACCCACATGTCCAGGACAAAAACTCCACATAAACCTCTGAAGTCTGCAACGCCCAACATACGACACCGACTCACACCACAACCTGCTATATTTGACATTCCGAAGCATCGACTGAGAGTCAGGAACAAAAACGACCCCAGTAAACGACTCTAAAATCACCACTGGATGACAGCAGTAACGGTCTCAAACTCCATCCTCATATTGGAAGTAATCGCCCGTCTGCCCAGCGTATTCATAACGCGTTGGACTACGGGTGACAAGCCCCTATGAGTGCGGTCAATTCGCAGGTTGGTAAAAGTCACAGGTTAACAAGATTCACAGTGTTCGTGACACCGAACCAAAGGGTTATGATGTCCATGGCACCGAGCCGAAGAGTTACGATGTCCATGGCACAGAGCCGAAGAGCTGACAGCTAAAGTGCTTCTGGATAGGTGAAAAAACAAAATTGAAGTATACTGTTGGGGCAGGGTGGTAGTCTCTGTGGCGCAGAGATTATGTGCTCGCCTTTGGTTCCAAAGGTACTCGGTTCGCTGACTGGTGAAGCCATCGGAATATTTTTGTTAGAGACCCCTGTTTTCAGTGTAGATAATATCGAGTTCCTAGTCCTATCGGGAACGAATGATAAAATCTAGGTCTCGTGTTCAATTTGAACATGTAAAGACCCTTGTCAGTTCAAAATCCAGAAGAGCAGGCTGGAAAGCCGCTGCCTGGATAAAATTCATTAGAAAGATTAATAAAATAAATTCCTACAAAATAGATTCGCCATATTCTGAAATACATTGGAGACCGTCGTTGGTGTTACGGGTTCGTGAACTGCAGCTGAGATCTTCCTGTGTAAGAAAGAGATCGGCGGCGCACATGTTACTCACTGAAGTGCAATGATGATGGTAATTTCAATCAATCAATTAATCAATCAATTAATTAATTGTTTCGCAAAGATAAACATCAACTAAACGACATATTTTTTTTTCAACCAAACAAAATGAAAATGTCAGAACTACTATATTCATCATCAAATAGCTTGTCCTGAGCAGAACTTTTGCCACCCCAACAGTCCATCGGAATTTCTCTCTCTCTCTACCTCTCATAAGCCAGGTGCCCCGCCCCTGCAGTTGTCATGTTCAGACCACTAGTCACATCCTGAATCCATCTTTTCCGTGGTCTTTCTTTTCTTTTCTTTGCTGGTATGTCTCCTTCCATGATATTCTTCTCCAGTCCTTCGTATCTTTTAATATATGTCCACAACGCCCTTGTGGTGCCGGGCCCAAGGAAGCAAAGAATAGTACCACTGCAAACTACAAAGCATGTCGTAAGAGGCAGCTGATGTAGGAACTAAGGAAGCTACCCTAGTAAATAAAAAGCATAGCATAAATCTTATATGCTGGCCTACCTGTAAGCGCATAACTGGCAAAACGTACAATGGCTCTTAGTCTCAGATCACATACAAATCACACAGAGTTGTGAACAAGTGGTCGATATGGAGCGATCGAAGAAAAGAAGATAGGTCAAAATACCTCATTTTCTCATTCTTATTTGTAACATCAGCCAGTTTTCTTTGATTTTGAGTTCTTTCTGGATAGATCTATTTGTTCTCTTCTCTGTCCATGATATACGGAGGTCAATTCTGTAACACTTATATTCAAAGGCAGATATATGTTTTTCACTGCATTATTTAAATGCTATTGCTATATATCAAAATGGCATCTAAAAAATGAAGCTGTTTTTGGTAATATAATTTCTTTATTAAAAGACTTTTAAAAATATAAGATGAAGACAAACAGGGTAGGGAGTTGGTCAATAAATATACATCAGGAAGACGATCAAAGGAAGGTCACATACAGTCTGTCAAGGTG
Organism: Arion vulgaris; assembly: GCA_020796225.1. NCBI lineage: Eukaryota > Metazoa > Mollusca > Gastropoda > Stylommatophora > Arionidae > Arion > Arion vulgaris. The sequence goes on from CM036775.1 coordinate 20,419,479, forward strand.
TGCACAATAGTTCTAGTAATCAGTTAAAGGCGGGAACGTATGAGTTCATTTATTCCTTCATTTATTCATTTATTCATTCATTTATTCATTAATTTATTCATTTATTTATTCCTTCATTTATTCATTCATTTATTCATTCATTTATTCATTCATTTATTCATTAATTCATTCATTTATTCATTTATTTATTCATTCATTTATTCATTCATTTATTCATTTATTCATTCATTTATTCATTTATTTATTCATTCATTTATTCATTCATTTATTCATTCATTTATTCATTAATTTATTCACTCATTTATTAACTCATTCATTTATTCATTCATTTATTAATGTATTCATTTATTCATTTATTCATTCATTTATTCATTCATTTATTCATTCATTTATTCATTCATTTATTCCTTCATTCATTCATTCATTCATTTATTCATTCATTTGTTCATTCATTTATAAATTCATTCATTTATTCATTCATTTATTCATTCATTTATTCATTCATTTATTCCTTCATTCATTTATTCCTTCATTCATTTATTCCTTCATTCATTTAGTCATTCATTTATTCATTAATTTATTCATTAATTTATTCATTCATTTATTCATTCATTTATTCCTTCATTCATTCATTCATTTATTCATTCATTTGTTCATTCATTTATTCATTCATTTATTCACTCATTTATTCATTCATTTATTCATTCATTCATTAACTCATTAATTTATTCATTCATTTATTCATTCATTCATTTATTCATTCATTTATTCATTCATTTATTCATTCATTTATTCATTCATTTATTCCTTCATTCATTTATTCATTCATTAATTTATTCATTCATTTATTCATTCATTTATTCCTTCATTCATTCATTCATTCATTTATTCATTCATTTATTCATTCATTTATTCATTCATTTATTCACTCATTTATTCATTCATTTATTCAATCATTTATTAACTCATTAATTTATTCATTAATTTATTAATGTATTCATTTATTCATTCATTTATTCCTTCATTCATTCATTCATTCATTTATTCATTCATTTATTCATTCATTTATTCATTCATTTATTCACTCATTTATTCATTCATTTATTCAATCATTTATTAACTCATTAATTTATTCATTCATTTATTAATGTATTCATTTATTCATTTATTTATTTATTTATTTATTTATTTATTCATTTATTTATTCATTCATTTATTCATTCATTCAGTTACTCATTTATTCACTCATTTATTCATTCACTTATTCATTCATTCGTTTATTCATTTACTCGTTCATTCATTTATTCATTCATTCATTCACTCATTTATTTATTAATTCACTCATTAATTCACTTTTAATTCATTCATTCACTCATTTATTCCCTCATTAATTTATTCATTCATTCACTCATTCATTCACTCATTCATTTATTCATTCCTTTATTCATTTATTCATTCATTTATTCATTTATTCATTCATTTTTTCATTTATTCATTCATTTATTCATTCATTTATTCATTTATTCATTCATTTATTCATTTATTCATTCATTTATTCATTTATTCATTCATTTATTCATTTATTCATTCACTCATTCATGTGAAAGCCTCCTTGTAGGTTACTGTTCATTTTGTTGTTGGTCTATTTATAGACCAGAACACATGTCTTGCTCTATCTAGACAATGATAATTATTGTTTGTTTTGTCTTCAGGGTTTGTTTATGAGGGTTTTTTTTCTGGACGGTGATTTTGTCAATTCTTTTGTTTATTTGAATATGGAGCAGGCCTGGACGCTGACATCAAAGTATGGAGCAGGCCAGGACGCTGACATCAAAGTATGGAGCAGGCCTGGACGCTGACATCAAATTATGGAGCAGGCCTGGACGCTGACATCAAATTATGGAGCAGGCCTGGACGCTGACATCAAAGTATGGAGCAGGCCTGGACGCTGACATCAAAGTATGGAGCAGGCCAGGACGCTGACATCAAAGTATGGAGCAGGCCTGGACGCTGACATCAAAGTATGGAGCAGGCCTGGACGCTGACATCAAAGTATGGAGCAGGCCTGGACGCTGACATCAAAGCATGGAGCAGGCCTGGACGCTGACATCAAAGTATGGAGCAGGCCTGGACGCTGACATCAAATTATGGAGCAGGCCTGGACGCTGACATGCAAGTGATGGAGCAGGCCGGACGCTGACATCAAAGTATGGATGAGGGCTGGTCGCGATAGAGATGAAGTATCGACGCGGAGTGGTGTGAGTGCAAGGAAAGATCGGTTACGAAATGAAGACATCGGGAAAAAAGTGGGTACAACATCAGTATTAGACATTATCAAGATGTTGAAACAAGGTGGTCTCTGTGGCTAAGCGGTTAAGCCCTTTGCCTTGTGAGTCGAAGGTCGCAGGCTCGAATCGGACCGCTCCGTTCCGTTGACGGGTGCAGTTTTTTCCCAGAGACACATAGGATTGTTGCCGGAGCTACGGAGTTCGTGCTCTGTGCAATACTTTGGCTGGTGGTGTGCCATTTTGCGAAGAGGACCGAGCCATATGGGATAACACCCGGTGCAATGAAGTTAATCCTTCGGCTTTAAAACCTTGTTAAGAAACAACAAATTAAATGGTTCGGCTACATGGTTCAGATTACCAACAGACATTGCACTTCAAAGAGCAATTTTGCTCCGATACAATAGATACAGAACAAAAGACCGTTCACGGAAAAAGTGGACCTCAGAGATTAAAGAGGTGACAAAAAACATTGTTTATGAAACGCACACAGAAGCCCGTTCTAGAAATCTCTTCTTATCCTGATGATGTGATACAAAACATGATTACAGAATAGAAGAAGAAGAAGATGATGAAAAGATAAATTAAATGATGTAGAAGATGAGAAAGACGATGATTATAATAATCATGAACACATTTTCTAAATTAAAAACACAATTCGAACTAGACTTTGTTTAGCTTATTTATCGGTTATTGCCCTTGTGGTGTCAAGACCGACAAGGGAAGCAAAGAATAGTACCACTGTGACCTACAAGACATGTCGCAAGAGGCGACTGATGTATGGGCCTAGGAAGCTACCTAGTATATAAAAAGCATCGCAGAAATCGGATGTGCTGGCCTACGTGTAGACGGATAACTGGCACAACGAACAAAACGCTCTTAGGCGTAGATCGCTACAAATCACACAGAGTGTGGTGCCAACATCTATAATAATAATAATAATATAATAATAATAATAATAATAATAATTCCTCTCGTACCATTATACGTTACATAGGCCTGCAAGTAATTTCTCCATACCGCTCTATCCTGGGCAACTCGCTCAATCTCCTCAATGGAACTGAGACCGATATTTCCTGCCTCTCTCAGCAAAGTTCGTTTCAGGATCTCTTTTGGTCGACATCTCTTTCTTGAACCCTTTGCATCCCACTTCAATGCCTGCTTTGATATTCGTTGATCATTTCTCCTCAAGGTTGCCAACATATCTCCATCTTCTCTTTCTTATAACAGTTGTCACTAGTTGTTGGCCAGACATGTCTCTGATTTCATGCCAACATCTATAGAGGTTTGAAACTTATATAGACTCGCGTGGATTTACTACCTGTGCGTGCGGGTGTTAACGGCAACAAGTGAACGAACAGTCTTGCTTCGAAAGCAACGATTGTCAGGGAGTTTGGGATGGATAAGGGGGATGTTCTTTGGTCTCTTAGCGAGCTACTGTTGGATGAGGACACTACAATTGACGTTGAATTAATCCAGCGATTTATGAACTTTGAAATTACACGTTGTACAAGTAGAGCTGGATGTTCCTGAGGGGCAGATAGAGAAGTGTGTTTAACCAGCGAGCCACATGAACCATCAGTACCCATACCCGCCGACATCTGTTGGGGGAGACTGAGCAGCTGTCGGTCTGCCTGTAGTGATGCGACGTCTGTTCAGGAACCAATAATTATATCATGACGTATATTGAAAAAAACCTTCATTGTTGTCCATGGGCATGCAGGAGTTAGGGGTAATGAACGAGCTGATAGATTTGTTGGCCTAGCTACAATATCAGAGGGAGCTGCCATGGATCGAAGTGACATTCTTCACGCATTGAGAGAGTCTTTCCGAACAGAGGAGTTTCAGGGCTGTGAATCCCACTCGCTAACCAGATTGAGAGAGATGTGTGTCGATATTAGTGCAGCCCGAAAAGAACGACATACTAAATATGCAAACAGATTGATTAATTAACATCGAACTGGCGTGTTGGGCCGCTGGACGCTGTTGGATTTGCTGAAACCGAGATCGGAGCACCTATGGACATGTCCGGAGTGCTATAATAATAGTCCTCATATAACTGATAACTGATGTTGAGAAATACGTTGTTAGGCACGCATTTTAAAAAGTAACTATCGGCACACGATGGGTGATGTGATCGTTACTATGACCTCTTTTACTTTCCAATGCTCTTCTGGTACCCAACTGATGGTGGGTCGAATTTAAAGATGTTACCAACAAAATGGCGTATGTGGCTTATGGGATAGTGACTCGGTCTATTAATCCCGACGTTCTGAGTTCGAATCACGCAGCGGACGGTTTGGTTGCAAATTGTTTCGCATGAATTTTTTTAAAAAGGACGATGGCGCCACCCGTTCAGAAAGCAAACTACTGAACGTAATAATGCCTATAAAAATCACAAACAGCGTTAAAAGCTGGGGTTGATTCGCAAAGTCCTGTAAAGGATATGCAGATAACTTTTTTTTTTACCAACGAAACACAAATTTCGCTTTTAATGAGGCGTTGAACCAGGACTACACGTCTAAGACACCAGTACATTAACTATCACGTAATCAAGGCTTTCAATTTGTATAACCTTTATGAGTATTTATTCTGCTAGATCATCTTCCAGAACAACATGAGATGTAGGGGCAGAAAATGTGTTTGTGAGTTCTAAAGATAACGTATCACATTCAGACCCCCTTTTTATTGACTTTGGAGACGCCTTTGGATTATCCATATCCAGTATATTATTGACGTAGGTATAAACATACCCGTTCCGTCTTTGAGAAGCTGCTAGTTGGAGCAGAGGCGTAGGATCTATTGAAGCTGTAGACCCCATGACTTCTATATCCTGTCGACACCGACTTTTGTACAGCTCCAATTCTTCTTCTTCTTTCATATGTTCTATTTCTTTATCTCTGCGTGCTAGCCCGTACTGTACGTGCGTATAGTAAAGAACAAAGTTGCTCACGATGATTGGAACTGTAAATGCGATCATAAGAAGCCCTGCCACGGCGCAGCATGAACCGATAAAAAATCCAGCAGGGGACTGCGGGTACATATCTCCGTAACCCACAGTCGTCATGGTGACGACGCTCCACCAGAACCCAACAGGAATATTGTTAAAAATCCCGTCAGGCTCAACAAAATGAACCAACGTCGCAAATACCACCATCCCTATCAACAGGAAAACACACATCAACATCAACTCATTAAAACTTGCTCTTAACGTGTACAATAAAATCCACAATCCAGGCACATGCCTAATAAGTCTGAAAATCCTAAACAATCGAAGAATTCTTAATATAAATAACATCTCCATAATGGTTACGCCTTCTGTCTGGTGATGTCCGCTAATTAAGAAAACTAACTCCACATAATCCGGTGCAAATGCTAAAAAATCCACAATATTTTGAAGCGCCCTTAAAAAATTCATCTTGCTTGGAGAGCATAAAAATCTCGTTAGATATTCCAAAGTAAAAAAGCAGAGACAGATCAGGTCCATTATAAGAAGAACTGGATGAGGCAAATCCTTACTGCCCCAATCATCACTACTACTGATGACGTTTTTCTCATTGAGGTCAAATGTTAAATGGCTATCACAACGGTAACCGTATGTATATCTACTTCCTGCAGCTCTTCTGCTTCTGTTGCCGGTTTTTTGTAACGTCTTATTCACAAAATCAGATTCCATCTTGGAGATAGATTCATTTTTCCTTGTATGTGTATTATTGAAGTTCGTTGAAAAGTTGTGACTAGAAGTGGAATTGACTTTTGACCATTGTATTGCTTGTAGACTGAAGAGGTTGTAGAAGGTTGCATAGTGAGTCATATCTCTGGCTTTCACCTTGAAGGTAGGATGTGTTTCGGCACAGAAGGAAAAGATTGAAATGAACACAAAGACTATTGAAATCCACGCGTATATCTGGAAAAATAAAAATTGAGAAACAGATTAATATTTTTTTAATTTTTTATTTTGGATTCTTCTTCTTCTTATCTTAACCACATTTGCCGTGAAGCGTCGTGGGAGAGTTAGTTTTCTATCTTGTGCCAGGTGTGTTGCGCTTGACGTTGTATGTCCATGCTTTCGCAGGGACTCTGAGATGTTATCTATCCATCGCGTTCTTGGCCTGCCTCGTGCTCTGCGTCCTGAGTGTCGATTATTGTAGGCACGTGATGGTAGTAAATGTGATTCCATTCTCATTAGATGGCCGAACCACTTGAGTCTTTGCTTCTCGATGTACTGTATGCATGGTATAGTACTAACGATGCTTCTGATATTCTCGTTTCTCACTCTATCTCTCCTTGTAACGTTGACAGCTTTTCGTAGACATTTATTTCGTAGAGTATTTTGGATTAATGTTGGTAATATATTTATAGCAATAGGTAATGAGAGAACAAGTGAAGAGAGCTGTAAATGTTTTTAATAAGAAATCTGAGAGGAAGTGGTCTCTGTGGGTAAATGTTTAAGCCCTTGCCTTGCGAGTCCAAAGTCTGGGTTGAATCCTGACCGCGCCTTTCTGCGGCTTTTTTTTTTTTTTTTTTAGAGAATCAGGAATCCAATCTAGAGGAACGTAGAAGACGAAAAACATGTAGAAAGTTGCAGTGCATTTATTTTTAGAACAAACACCGAAATTTTACAATTTAAAAATAGTATCAACGTAATGACATTAGTTTATTCCTCTTCTTCTTCTTCTTCTTCTGCTTCTTCTTCTTCTTCTCCTTCTCCTCCTTCTCCTCCTTCTTCTTCTCCTTCTTCTTCTTCTTCTTCTTCTTCTCCTCCTCCTTCTCCTTCTCCTCCTTCTTCTTCTTCTTCTTCTTCTTCTTCCTTTCTGTTTTTTACTCGTTCGAACTCAAACTCCTGCTGGTAATAGCAGGATAGATTCCATAAAACGGAATTTGTTATGTCGCAGTTTTCATAGTGTGATGTAGTATCTGCACCTTTCGGTCCAACACATCCAAATTCGAGAGCCGCTGTAGGATAGTTGTTAGTGAACTCGCTTCTCAAGGCTGGTGGTCTGGGTTCAGCTCCCGCAATGCGCGTGGAATTTTTCCCGACCGCGACGGCTCTCAGGTCGACCCAGCCTCAACTGGGTACCAGACATGCTCTGGGAAAGTAAAGGCGGCCGGCGTGATGCTGACCACATCACCCATCGTGTGCCGACGGTCAATGAAAAATACAGGCCTAACACTGTATTGACCTATATACCACGAGGTATGAAAGGGTTCCTTTACTTTTACTTACATCCAAATTCATCATTGTCTTTTTTTTAGGATACCGGGTTAGCTTCTCTCTCTTTGATTTCCATATCTTATCCAGACTTCTTGATAGTCGTCTGCTTGATAGTCCAGTCGACAGTTAACTGGTCAGACACGATAAATGCCATAACTCAGGCGGGCAGAGCCGATATCATCAATGCGGTATGGTCTCAGTTATGTGACATGGACGTCTCAGACACTGGAACGAGTTCGAGAATTAGACATTAAGTTTGGACATACCAGACAGTGTCGTCTTCGTGGTAGAGAGAGATAATATAAATCAACTTCTCATGGGTACGGTGAGCAAATGGACTTTAGGATGCAAATGGACTGCAGCGGAGGACAGAGCACGAATGGGAATGTCCAATGTGCCATAACGTCGATCGCATAACATAACAACATAACAAAACAGAGAGTTCGAATATATATTTCTGGGCAGATGACGCTCATCAGCCCGGGAGGGCAGGTCGTCTACGGGTCGCTGCCCTGAAAGACAATAGCAACCTGCTGCCTCGGGGGTTTTGGCTGGGAACAGCAAAAGGCTAGCGGAGAGCGAACCATACACAAACGCTGATTGAAACCGAACACAATACCGAAATATAAGCACTTGAGCTCCAATTGGTACTGAAGGCTGTGCATCCCGTTTTGATGTTTGGCTGTTTTAATCACAATAGAATGATAAAAACGGCTAAAGAACGATCGCGAGAGAGATAATTTATATTTGTATAGATTGGTATGATTTCGCTTGAGATGGCATGACAGAGTGGGCAAACAAAGACCTTTGGATAAGAACAAGATCAGGAACCCATAATGATCCAGGTCAGGAGAAAAACATAGCACTGAGTTGAGCGTATCCTGTGGAGACAGAATCGAGTGTCACTAAACAAGCAGTTAAGTGAAGCCCACAAAGGAAACGGGGGAAAAAGGACGTCCTAAACAGACCTGGGGACGACATAAACAGACCTGGAGACGACCTAAACAGACATGGAAACAGTCTTCTTGGTGAAGTGAAGGATGATAGACTCTCCAGGAAGCCCTTAAGAAAACTGCAAAATAGATTTAACTGATTATAGAGGAGAAATGGAGAGTTGACTCATGTTTCCATTCAGTACGTGGATGAGGGTAGGGGGTCTCCTTGGCGTAGAGGTTAGGTGCTCGCCTCTAGTTCTAAAGGTACTCGGTACGCTCGCTCGTAGAGCCAACGCGATATTTTTCCAGAGATCCTTGATCTCAGTGTAGGTGAGATCAAATTCTTAGCCCTATCGGAGAAGGACGATAAAACGTATGTCATGTGTTCAAGTTTGTAGTAGGGTGGTGGAGTTTATTCTGGTTTACTCCATTGTTTACATGATGGCAATTAATCTTAGCTGTGGTTTTGTAATGATGATGTTAATTGGTGGTCAACAATGATGTTACAAAATACCAACGCCGTCTGGTAGACTTCATATAGTTTTATTTCATGACTGGACAAAACACGTCTGTCTAGTTGCAGTGTTTATGTTCGTCTCCTATGTTGTCACTACGTCGCTAAGCAGTACTAACAAATCTACGTCAACTAGTTTCACTACGTCAATGTCTCGTTCTAGTGTTGCTATCTGCTCATAGTGAGCAGATTTGGTGTCAAACACTACAGTCTCTACTTATGCATTTCTACAAACTTATCTATCTAAACTACCTGTCTAGTCTGTAGGCTACTACCTGGGGTTGGGGAACGGTTATGCCCGGTCCTTGCAGACTACTACAAGTTGAGCACTAGAATAATCCTTGGCATTGCAAAATCGAGTAGAGTATGCTGGAAAGCAGCTGCCAGGAATACATTCATTTATAATTTTTTTTAGAATAACTGACATAATATTTTCACGATCTTTTAAATTGCATCAGTGTCCGTCGCCGGTGATATGGAGTTCGTGTTCTGCCGCTGAAATCTCGCTGCGTAAGAATGAAATCGCAGCACATATGGCTACTTACCGAAATTCAATGGCGATGGTATTATCAATCAATCAATCAATCACTCACTCAAACCTATTCTGTAACAGAACGGTGAGAAGTCCTAAGACTAACCTTAGCTGTTCTAGATGACCCAGGATCTTGTAGTAGTGTCCAGATCTTCATCCTGTATCTGATCCAACAAGAACTGTCTGTATTCTCTTGGTTCATCTGTGAGAAACAAGCATTAAATAACTTAGTATATTTCTGATTTGACACACGACAAACGATGAATTTCATTTCACCTTTATTTCTGATCTTCTATATCCAATGTGCTATAGAAAAGTTCTTAGAACCTCCTGGACAGAGAAAAGAAGAAGCAAAGACATCCTACAAGACCTGAATATCAAGGAGCATTGGCTAATAAATAATATCATGTCCAGGGAGATGAAGTATTTTGGCCACATTAAACGCTACAATCGTCTGGAGAGAAAGGTAATGGAAGGTATGGTTCCTAGAAAACGAGGCAGGGGACGATCAAGACGAAGGTGGTAGCAGGACATCAAAGAAACATTGAGCATGACAATGGAAGAGGCAGGAGAACTTGCAAGAGACAGAGAGCTTTTCAGGCGGGCTGTGATGAATGCGACGTTCCACAAGTGACATGCTACTGCTTGAACTTATATATACAATGGTGTGTGTAGGTTAATTTTTTGTTGTTGTTGCTGCTCTGAGTTGACAGAGAAATCGAAACTAGAATCCAACAAGTCAACAACATTACATACCAACTTACCCTAATCTTGAAACTAGAATCCAGCAAGTCAACAACATTACATACCAACTTACCCCAATCTTGAAACTAGAATTCAGCAAGTCAACAACATTACATACTAACTTACCCTAATCTTGAAACACCCAGCAAAATCAGTAGAGACTAAAAGACAGATTATAAATGCAACCTTCATACCAACACAGTGCTACCAGTGCCAAACATGGACACTGACAAAAGAACAAGAAAGGAAAATTGCAACCTGTGAAATGAGATGCTTGAGGAATGCAGTAAATAAAACAAAGAGAGACCTTATACAAAATGAGGAAATTAGAAAAACAGTTGGAATAACGCAGAGACTCAAATTGTTTGTCCACTTGGAGAGAATGAACCCGAATACACCAGCTGCAAAAGCGCAAAACCTGAAAATTGAATCGTCAAGAGGAAGGGGCAGACCGAGAAAAGGATGGATTGATGGAGTTACATATATCTTAAAACTCTGCAATAAAAAATAAATAAAGGATGTATAGACAATATCCAAGACCACACTAAATAATCATTATCATAAGGTGCCGTGCCGGCTTGCGTAGGCGATCATGGATCTCCACAAATCTCTGTCTCTGGTGTCTCTATCTTCTCAGATGTTGACGCTCTTCCGTACCACGAGTCAGGCTATCTAAACTTTTAGCTCTGTCTTCCTCTGTCTCACCTACCCTCGATTTTATCTGTTGTAACACTAAATAAACACGGATATAATACAGCAACTGCGAATCATCTGGCCCTGGAAAGCAAATTAAAGCTGCTGTCCTTACGCTTATCGGCAAGAGTGGACAACTAATTCCATCATCCACCTTGTGAAGGACAATAGACAATAGTTGCTCTGCGTTGCAATGCTCGCCTCAAGCACCAAAGCGTTCGGTTCGTTTTCCGCGATGAAAAATCCGGGATAATGTGCAGAAATCTTTAACCTTAACCCGAACGTGTAGTGCCGAGACCCGCAAGATGTCAGGCTATCCAACATTTTCTCCTTCTTCCATGATCTCTCCTTTCCTGAATCTTACCTGTTGTTACCTTCTTTCTTTCTTTCCCGAATCTTACCTGTTGTTACCTTCTTTCTTTCTTTCCTCGATTCCTGTTTGCCTCACAGCGTCAGGTGAAGATGAGATTTATAAGACTGGCCCTTGTGTGCGCATTATAGATGGTGTCTTTCGTCGTCTCTGTTATCTCTGAGGTCCATCTGTTGCGTGGCCGGCCTTTTGTTTTGTACCTATTATATTGGAGCAGCATTGATCTTTGAGGTGCACTGTCTATTGGTAATCTGCTTACGTGGCCGAGCCATTTTGTTGTCACCAAATGTTGTATCGAGGAACCTTCATTATCTGATCTTATTCTTTTGATAAGGTTTCGTTGTGTGCAAGCCTGATTTAAAACCTCATAATGTGTTTTTTCGCTGTCAATGAAATTTAATACAATATTAGAACAACTGATAACTAACAGATGCCTTGGTTACATACATTTCTCATTTATTTAAATATATCTATTTCAACATTTAACTTTGCTGAAAGATGCAAGAAATATGGGACTCAATTAATTGGATGAGATTGAGCGAGTTGACCAGGACAGAGCTGTATGGAGAAATTACTTGCGGGCCATATGCAACGTATAACGGTACGAGAAGAAATATTATTATTATTATTATACCGAAGTTATAACAATTTGAATACGGCAGTGGAAAAACATATATCTGCTTTTGAATATAAGTGTTACAGAAGAGTCCTCCGTATATCTTGGACAGAGAAGAGAACAAATAGATCTATCCAGAAAGAACTCAAAATCAAAGAAAACTGGCTGATACTACAAATAAGAAAGAGAAAATTAAGATATTTTGGATATATAAAAAGACATGAAGGGCTGGAGAAGACCATCATGGAAGGAAGCATCCCGGCAAAAAGAAGAGGAGGAAAACCTCGGAGACGATGGATTCAGGATGTAACTGATGGTTTGAACATGACGGCTGCAGAGGCAGGACATCTGACCTATGAGAAAGAGAGAAATTCCGGAGGACTGTTGGGGTGTCAAAGTTCTGCTCAGGGCAAGGTATTTAATGATGATGAAAATAACAATTTGTAAGTAAAAATGTTAACGTGATTCTATCTACCACAGTATCTGCTAGAGACCATCATTGGCAGCGGAAAAGAAGCATATCTAGGAGATTTAGAAACTAGCTTACCTGTTGTGTTGTGGAAAACTTCCGATCATGTTCCAGTTTTTCCAGAGAGCGACACTGCGTCTTCCAAGTGTTGTATTGTGTCCAGCAACATCTGGCTATATCTACTTCCTCAATGCCCCAGAAATCTAACTCATTCTGCAATGTCAAAATATTAACTTGACGATAAACCACGGACACAGAGTGTTGCTGTTTGGTAAGTGATTAACTGTATGACGAACTTGAAGAGGGCAGACGTTTTTCTGGCGGACAGAAAAAAACGCTTTAAAGACACTCTTAAAGTGTCTCTGAAATGCTTGGATATAGACACCACGTGCTGGGAATCCCTTGCGCAAGATCGTCAATTGGATTCGCTGGGTTTTTTTTCTCGATCCAGAAGCACTTGAGCTTTCAGAGCTTCGGCTAGGTGCCATGGACATCGTAACCCTTCGGTTCGGTGCGACAAACACCGTAAATTTGGAGAACCTGTGGCTTTTCTGCCAGCCCGCAGAATTGAACCACACTCACAGGGGGCTTGTCACCAGTCAGGGGGTTTGTCACCCGTCGTCCAACGCGCTACAAACAAGCTCGGCAGGTGGCCCCCTTCTCCACAAAGACCACCTCCTAGGTTAGAATTAGTCATTTCTTGAAATTATCAATCAACTTGTAGTTTTGACTTTCTCTTGGCTGCTTGATCTCATTTTTACATATTAACTAACTAACTAACTAACTAACTAACTAACTAACTAACTAACTAACTAACTAACTAACCAACTAACTAACTAACTAACTAACCAACTAACTAACTAACTAACTAACTATCTAACTAACTAACTAACTAACTAGATAACGAACTAACCAACTAACTAACTTACTAACCAACCAACCAACCAACCAACCAACCAATCAACCAACCAACCAACCAACCAACCAACCAACCAACCAACTAACCAACAAACCAACCAACCAACCAACCAATCAACCAACCAACCAACCAACCAACCAACTAACCAACAAACAGACCAACCAATCAACAACCAACCAACTAACCAACCAACCAACCAACCAACTAACCAACAAACCAACCAAACCAATCAACCAACCAACCAACTAACCAACCAACCAACAAACTAACTAACTAACTAACTAACTTCTTCTTTCTTCTTTTGTCGTTACACGCTCTACCGGGTTGTTGTCCAATATCGTGGTTTTCTGTCTTTGTCTTGCACTATTCTGGTGGCTTGGGTCATAGTTATTTTTGTTCTTTGACAGGATTCTGCTAGTGCCATCTAGCCATAATTTTCTATGTCTCTCCTTTTTTCCTGATGTCCTGTTGTCTTTCTCTTGACTGCTTGATCTCATTTGTATCTATTAACTAGCTTAATAAAATTAAAAGCTAACTATCATGAGTTAGAATAACTACCACTTTTACATCTACTATTACTACTACACTACCACCACCAACACCACTACTACTACCACAGACACCACTACTACTACTATTGCTGCTACTACTACTACTTTTAATACTGCTACTACTACTATTACCCACACTACCACTGCTACTTCCACCCCTACTACCACAACCACCATTACTACTACCATCCCCACTACTACCACTATTACTGCTACTTCCACCACTACTACCACTACCATTATTACTACTACTATCACCACTACTACCACTACTACAACCACCATTACTACTACCATCACTATTTCTACCCCCCAGAGCGGTTACTGGGGCCCAAATTTGGGGTGTAAAGAATAGAACCACTGTTACCTGCCACGAATGTCGTAAGAGGCGACTAAGGAGGTTTGGCTGAAATCGGATGCATGTATCCTAAACGTGTAGAAGTAGAAGTCTATGCGTTTAGGGGCCTATCTGGGGACTGCCTAGAGTAGTTGATAGTAGCTCGGCCTGCTAGCTGTGAGACGCCTCATAGCTCGGGTTCGAACCCACTGTCCGGCATTTGTTCGAGTCCCTGGTCTTACTCAGGACGATAACGTGAGTACCTCTGAAGTCGGAGAAAATCTGCCTTTATGGCGAGGGAATACTAATTACGAGTACATTGAGCACACGGCTGCCAGTGTAAAGTAATTTACAATGTGCATGCTGCTGCCATTGTAAGAAATTTGAAAAACGGATTTTCACGCAAAAATCAGTTTCAGAGATGAAACTTCGTCTGAGTTGAAAGCGGACGAAAAAAAAAATGGCCTATCAAACCAATGTGCAACGTATACACGTCCTTGGCAAAGATCAAACATATCACAAGAGTGATTAAAGTTGGTCGTAAAGAACGAATGCAAAGAAGAAGAAGATGACTATTACTACCACAACCCCTATTACTACTACTACTGAATCCCATATTCCCCAACAGATGTTATACACGACACTCCAGACTGCAAACATCTACATCTTACAACCCACCTACCTGTAGTGCTGGACCGCTAGTAACCCACCTCTTACAACCCACCTGCCTGTAGTGCTGGGCCGACAGTGACCCACCTCTTACAACCCACTTACCTGTAGTGCTGGACCGCACATGTTTGTAGGTATATGCAGATCTCCAGTTCTGAGAAAATTGAGAATTGACCCAAAAGCTGTTGGATCTCTGTCGAAGAAATAATCTCCTCTAGATTTTCGATAATACATTTCGAGTTTGTCTCTGGCATGGAAGATTGGAGTCCGGAGACGCCTCAATGTTGATCGATATGTCTCAAATATCTGGCCTCCGACGTTAATGATGACGGTATCAAGAGGGTACTTGTGTCTCTTTTTGTGTCTTCTGCTTCCTTGACTATATTCATTGAAAGAATTTCGTTGTTTACTTTCGTATTCGTTATGTGGATCGTCACACTCATTATGTTGAACTTTACGCTGGTGATGTCTGTCGCCCCATTCGATATGTTTACCAACACAAATGTTATGTTTGACGTCATCGCATTCTTTGTGTTTGACGTCATCACATTCTTTGTGTTTGACGTCACACTGGTTATGTTTGACGTCACACTCGATATGGTTGACGTCATACTGGTTATGTTTAACGTCATTGCATTCTTTATGTGTGGCGTCACACTGGTTATGGTTGACGTCACACTGGTTATGTTTGATGTCATAATGCATGTGTATGACGTCAGACTGGTTATGTTTGACGTCATCGCATTCTTTATGTTTGACGTCACATTGGATATGGTTGCTGTGACAGTTGTTATGTTTTATGTCACACTTGTTATGTTTGACGTCACACTGGTTATGATTGGCGTCACACTGGTTATGTTTGACGTCGCACTGGTTATGTTTGACGTCATCGCATTCTTTATGTTTGACGTCACAATGGATATGGTTGATGTGACAGTTGTTATGTTTTATGTCACACTGGTTATGTTTGACGTCACACTGGTTATGTTGGAAGTCACACTGGTTATGTTGGACGTCATCGTAGTCTTTATGTTCGACGTCATACTTGTCATGTCTTCCGACAGACTCGCTATGTGTATCGTCACAGTGATTGTGTTTAACGTCATTCTGGTTATGTTTGCCGTCATACTGACTATGTTTGACGCTGGAGTGGATGCCTATGCCGTCATCTGGATGACGTATGCAGTCAGATGTGCTTTGCTTACTGTCATTTCTGTTATGTGAACAGTCAGATGAGTTAAATTCGCAGTCAGAAAGATTATGTCCGCAGTCATACGAATTATGTCCACAATAACATGGACTATGTTTCCAGTCATACGGGTTATGTTTACAGTCATCTGTCAGTTCATCTTCATCTTCATCTGCGTCTTCATCTTCACTGGCAGGGTGTAGGAAATTAGAGAGTGGTTTTCTTCTTAACTGATGTCTTTTAGAGTCGTTCAAAGTTGCATGTAAATTGTGATCGTGTCCACCCTGGGAAAGAAAGACGATGATATTAAATACAGATATTGACATTTTATTTGAATGTTCAAAGAAATCTTTTTTTGGTTGGTGTGTTTACTCAATAATTCATAAAAAATGTAATATTTAATATTTCATAAAAAATGTAATATTTAATATATCATTAAAAATGTAATATTTAATATATCATAAAAAAATGTAATATTTAATATATCATAAAAATGTAATATTTAATATATCATAAAAATGTAATATTTAATATATCATAAAAAATGTAATATTTAATATATCATAAAAAATGAAATCTTTAATATAACTTAAAAATCATTGTAATATTTTAGATATTACAATTGCTCACTTAAGTGAAAACAGAATTCATTTATATTCATTAACTTCAGAGCCTTAGGGATTTAAAATTGTGTGTTTGGTGGTCATTTGTACTGTTTCCATGGCAACGCGTTGACATATTTTTGTAAACTAAACATTTTCTACTCTTTCAAGTCATAATCTCTCAAAATTGTTAGACATATTTTACATTAATATGAAAGCAAAGAAAAATGTTTCCAAACCAGAATCTCCCTTAATTCGTTTGTACATACTATTATGAAGCATGGACATTTAATAAAGAAGTGGAAAAACATATATGCTTTTGAATATAAGTGTTACAGAAGAGTCCTTCGTATATCATGGACAGAGAAGAGAACAAATAGATCTATCCAGAAAGAACTCAAAATCAAAGAAACTGACTGATGCTACAAATACGAAAGAGAAAATTGAGATATTTTGGACATATAAAAGGACATGAAGGGCTGAAGATGACCATCATGGAAGGAGGCATACCAGCAAAGAGAGAAGAGAGGAAGACCACGGAGAAGATGGATTCAGGATGTAACTGATTGTTTGAAAATGACGGCTGCAGAGGTAGGACATCTGACCTATAGGAGAGAGAAATTCCGGAGGACTGTTGGGGTGGCAAAGTTCTGCTCAGGACAACCTATTTGATGATGACATACTATTATTACTGCTACTGCTATTGCTACTATTACTACTTCTATTAGTAGTAATACTACTATTACTAGTGCTACTACAACTACTACTGATAGTGCTAGTACTACTACAACTACTTCCAGTGGCGGCTCGTGATCATTTTGTTGGTGGGACCAGACACAAATGTTCGGTAAAATCATGGTTTGGGATTGTTATGTTTTAATTTATAAAATAATAAATACATGTTACAAATTTGTTTTGGTGGGGCTTGGCCCAGTGGCCCTTAATGACAAGCCGCCACTGACTACTACTATTACTGTTAGTGTGTTTATTACTATCACTGCTATTACTATTACTTTAATCTACTATACTACTACTACTACTACTTACTGTTATGTTGTTGCTTACTACTACTACTACTACTACTACTACTACTGCCTACTACTACTACCACCACAATTACTACTACTGCTGTTGCTACTCTTCATAGCAATGCTGTTCCGATACAACGGTACAAAGCAAAATGTGGCCATTCAAAAGATGAACCTCAGAGATAACAAAGGCGACGCAAGACACTATCTACGAAGCGGACACAATTGCCCGTTTTAGAAACCTCTTCTCGGCCTGACGCTGTGTGGCAAACAGGATTCGGAAAAAGAATGAAAGAAGAACTGTTACTACTATTACTACTACTACTACTACTACGACTACTATTACTACTACTGCTGCTGCTTCAACTACTACTACAACATCGTCTGCTGCTGCAACTTCTACTACTACTACTGCCTACTACTGCCACTATTACCACTACTATTGCTGCTGCTACTACTACTACTACTACTACTACAACTACTACTATTCAAAAACTTGTAATTGAGCAAAGACTTCAAGTTATCGGTCTTTAAATTAAAGGCATATTTATTCACTTGCAACAAACAATGTGTTAAAATATTTTCATGATTAAAAAAAAAACCTACAGAATAGGAATTTATCTGTTGCAAAATTAGAAAGACATTCGTCATTTAGCTAAAAAAAAATGTTGAAACGAGTGAGTTTAACATATGTGTGCCCTCGCTTCTCCCTCGAATATGCAAGTGATAGTATTACTCGCTCAGGTATTCCAGGTAACGGAATCTTCAGTTCTAGTGCATAACAATTCGTTTTTTAAATATGTTATCAATAAGTATTTTTATCCTGTGTGTTACCGGGACCCACAAAGAGAGCAAAGAATAGTAACACTGCAATCTACAAGGCTTGTCGTAAGAGGTGACTGAGGTAGAGCCTAGGCAAGCTACCATAGTAAATAAAAAGCGTTGCAGAAATTGGATGTGCTGGCCTACTTGTAGCCACATAACTGACACAACGTGCAATCGCTCTTAGGCTTGGATCACATACAAATCACAAAGAATGGTTAACAAGTGGTTGATATGGGGCGTTCAAGAAGAAAAGTATTTTGAATATATTCAAGAAAACTGGCTGACGCTACAAATAAGAAAGAGAAAATTGAAGTATTTTGAACATATAAAAAGACATGAAGGGCTGGAGAAGACCATCACGGAAGGAGGTATATCAGCAAAGAGAAGAAGAGGAAGACCACGGCGAAGATGGAATCAGGATGTAACTGATGGTTTGAACATGACGGCTGCAGAAGCAGGACATCTGGCCTATGAAAGAGAGAGAATTTCGGAGGATTGTTGGGGTGACAAAGTTCTGCTCAGGGCAAGCTATTTGATGATGATGATGATGATGATTCAAGGGAACGAGCAGAATGGAGTGATATGGAGATAAGGGGGTCTCAATTTCAAAGTGGTTAAGTCGTTTGCCTGTCGTACTAAATGTTGTGGGCTCGAATACGGACAGAGACACATGTGCAATTTTTTTTATCAGATCCCTAGGATTGTTACTGGAGCTACGGAGTTCTGCCTCCGCAGATGTCATGTCATTTCTGCGAAGAGGGATCAAACTATATGCAGTAAGTCCCAGTGAAATGAAATTGAATCTTATTGTAAAGGTCAAAGTGTAAGAACACAATCAACACTGAAGAAGAAGAAGAAGAAGAAGTCAAACTGGTCTATGTTCATCTATTAACGTTAGATGATCGATAATGATATTGATAATACTCTGTGCGATAATTACAACGTGCTGAAGAAATTCCTTGGTTTGGTGCCGAATTACTGGTTACACCATCAGTACTGAACTTCATCAAGAAACAACAAATTAAATGATACGGCCACATAAGCAGTTTATCAACAGACAGTGCGACTCAAAGAGCAATGTTACTCCGATACAGTTGATACAAAACAAAAAAACTGTCTACGAAAAAGGTGAACCTCAGAGAAAACAGAGACGACGAAAGACACTGGTTATGAAGCACACACATAACAACAGTGTAGAAATCTTTTATTATTCTGACGCTGTGAAACAAAACAGAATTGGAGACAAGAAATGAAAAAAAAATCCGATCTACTTAGAAGGATCCCTCATAATAAAAAAACTGGCTAATGCTAGGAATTTTTTTTTTTTTGAAAAATTTACCCATCCAGAAATACTTGAGCTTTCAGCTCTTCTGCTCGGTGCCATGGACATCGTAACCCTTCGGTTAGGTGCCACGAACACCGTCGAGTTCACCAGCAGGAAAACAACACTAGAACAAGGAGTTCCTCAGGGCGGAGTACTGTTGCCAACACTGTTCCTCATATACATCAATGACATAACCGAGAACATACCCAGAAGGATCCACCACTCCCTGTATGCAGATGATCTGACCCAGTGAACATAAGAGGAGCGCATTACCGCTGCAACAAGCAGAATACAACAGGCCTCACATCCCTAGACCAATGGTCCAATACATGGCTGATCAAAGCCAATGAAAAGAAACGACATATACGATTTTCTCCTATCAACTAAGGGCCCCAAAGTCCAAAGCTCCTACTAAATAACCATATATTGCTCCCAGAGAAAAACCCCACATACCTTGGAATCACCTTCGACTAACGCATGACATGGCATGCTCAGATTGAAAAAACGAGCAAATCCAGGATGCAATCATGAAAACTAGCTGGCACAACTTGGGGCAGATAACAGTGTTTTAAAGAAGCTTTATATGGGATATGTTCTCCTGACATTGGACTATTTAATCTCTGCATGAGCAACTGTAGCCCAATCCAACTTTAACAAAATCAACCGTGTTCAGAACCAAGTTATGAGAATTATTACAGGGGAATGAGATCTCCCAATACAGGAAATGGAGAAGACCACCGGCTTACAACCAATGGAGGATATAAGAGACAGCAGAGCACAAAAACAAGCAGAAAAGTTCAAGAGACTAGAAGATCACCCAATTTACCACAGAATGAATGGGCTAGGAAGGGGCAGACTAAAACGAACCAACTTTGCAGCGACAACCAAGATGATGATGAGCAAACAACCATCATGTGCTGAAGTTACTCCCAAACCACTAAAATATACCAACACAAGACAGATATGGAAAGATACAAAATTCCCAGAGCTGAATGAGAACATCACAGGGATAGCAGGCAAAAACCAACAAACAAGTGAAGAAAGAAAATTCCTGGCCACCGAGTACCTAAAGGAACACTTTCCTAACAGCAGGTGGACCCATGTATACACAGATGGGTCTGCAGCAAATGCAACTGAAAATGGAGGAGGAGGAGCCCTCATAGTGCTCAGTGACATGAAACTCAGGAAGTTAAAATTAGCGACAGGAAGGTTCTCCAGCAATTACAGAGCAGAGGCCCTAAAAGCGGCAGCAGAAGCCATTGTGTCAGAGGAACAAGTAAATGAAAACCTGGTATTTGTTACTGATGCCTGTCAGTAAATTAATGCTCTAAAAATCAAGACGATAACAACTTGAAGGAACTGCAAGCATCACTACACCAAGTATGCAACATCTTCTCTAGAGTGGGAATACAGTGGATACCATCTCACTGCGGAATACCTGGCAATGAGACTGCGGACATATTGGCAAAAAACAGGAAGCAGGCTACCACAGACAGACACCAGTATGGTTATGAGGAAGCAAAGTACGGATAAAATGGCCTACAAGAACAAATGGCTGAGAGATCCCCCGGGCATGAAAAGGGCGATGCATACCACCAACTAAGTAGAGAGGAACAGGTTGTCATTTTTCGTCTACGAACAAGGCACAATAGGCTGAGGTACCATCTGTTTAACAAGTATAAAATAGGCCCATCTGACATATGTACATGTGGCACCAGCAAGATGACAGAGACACACATACTGCAAGCATGTCCAACATACATGAAACAGAGATAAAACACATGGCCAATCCCCATATCAGTTCAAGACAAGCTATACGGAGATGTAGATAGACTCCGGTTGACCACTAAATACTTTAAAAGTATACAAATCGATGTCTGAAAACGTTGAAGAAGAAGAAGAATCCGCACTCACAGAGGACTTTCACCCGTAGTCCAACGCGCTACGAACACGCTGGGCAGACGGGCGATGCTAGGAATAAAACTGAGATAATTTTGACATATAAAATGATATTAAAGGTTGGAGAAGATCTTTATGGTCCAGGGTGTTCAACTTAAAAGCAGCCTGTGAATGGAGCTAATCTGGCATATATGTATGGAAATGGGAAGGTTCAGTAATGACGTAGTATAGGTCAAGGTTGTGTTGGTGTGAAATTGTAGTGCAGGAGGAGATGAACAAATTGACTAGGTGAAGATATCAGAACGGTTAAATAGTATATAGAAGGATGAAAAAGGGAAATGCAAATTTCAGATCACTGGCGCTTAATTGAACTAGGCATCTGAAAGAAAAAAGAAGCGCGGAAATGGATTGATATAACTGATGATTTGTACATGACGGCTGCAGCGGATGGACATCTGGCTTATGAGAGAGAGAAATTTTGAAGCACTGATCTAGAGTGTCTAAAGAGGAATGATAAACTTCATTAGACCCAGTTTACGTCATATGGCTTAGTCCCTTTCTGCAAAAATTTACTTTTAACCTACCGATAATTTTGCACAAAGCACGAACTCCGTAGCTCTGGCAACAACACTATGTATCTCTAGAAAAATGGCACTCGTAAATTGAGCGGTGTGGTTCGGATTGAACCAAGAACTTCGTAACGCAATGTAAGGGTTTAATCATTTAGCCCAGATACCTCCAAATGACTGTTATCTTTTACAAAGTTTTGCTCAGGACAAACTATTTGATGATAATAATGATGATGATAACAAACGCTTACCTTAAAAAGAGAACTACTTTCTGATTTGTTGTAAGAGACTGTCGAGGGAGCAGTCGATACAAACATCCTTTGGTTTATACGCTATCTTCTCGTTGTTCGTGTTGGCTCGTGTTGGTTCGTGCTGGCTCGTATTGGCTCGTGTATTGTGTCCTATGTTCATCTTCTACTAACTTTCTTTGCGCTCTATCTATGACCATTGCTGATATTTTCAAAGTAGATTACAGATGTATATAAGCAACGGGAAATAATAACAATAAGATTAGTAAAGAAAGCAATCAGGAAATAATAACAATAAGATTAGTAAAGACAGCTAATAGGAAATAATAACAATAAGATTAGTAAAGAAAGCAACCAACCAACGTTTCGACGAATAAATCTTTATCAAGGTAAATATAGGTATTTTTTTCTCCAATCCAGAAGCACTTGAGCTTTACAACTCTTCGGCTCGGTGCCATGGACATCGTAACCTTTGGTTCGGTGCCACGAACACCATAAATCTGGGGAATCTGTGGCTTTTTCTGCCATCCCAGGGAATTGAACCCGCACACACAGAGGGATAGTCACCCGTAGTCCAACGTGCTACGAACACGCTGGGCAGACGGGCAAAAATAGGTATATATATAAATATTGGTGGAAACACCAACATATAATATCAAAATAAATAACAATACTGAAACAAGTCCATCAATTCAAGTATCTGGGAACATTCCTAACATCAGATGAAAGATGTACAACAGAGATTAGTAGTAGAATAGCTCAAACGAAAGCAGCTTTTATGAAAATTAAGAACACACTATACGTGAACTCACTACCAATGACATTGTGAAAATGAGTACTCCAGTGCTATATTGAACCAATACTTCTGTAAAGCAGCGAATCATGGACAATGAATAAACAATCAATAAGATCATTGGAAGCCACAGAGATGTGGCTTACAGAAGAATACTGACAATTCCATGAAGAGCAAAGAAAACAAATATTGAGGTTTTAAATCAGGCATACATCTTCGGGAATATAATGCGAAGAGAAAGTTTAGAACATTTGGTGACTACAGGTAAAATTCAGGGAAGGAGAGATCGTGGAAGAAGAGGGAGAAGATGTTGGATGGTCTGACATTATTTTTCGACAAAAGATCAACATCATAACTGATTACATGCACCAAGCAAAGAGAGTTGGGGAGAGACATGATCGCCTACGCCGGCAGGCTCGGCACTTAATTGATTGATATCTATTGGTTTTTGGTTAAAATTTTGATTGCACACGAAATGTTCAAAAAGAAATTATGATACGAATTGGCAAAGCAACAGCAGCTTTTAAAAGTTTAAAAAAAAATATGAAACTGCAAGTTATATAGCATTAAAACTAAATTACGAATTTTCAATTCAAATGTTGTATCAATCCTATCATATGCCAGCGAGAGTTAGAAAATGACTAAAGATATGGAAAGTAAGTTGAACGCATTTGAAAATAGATTTCTGCGAAAAATAAGGAACATAAAATGGAACAAATTCAGAAGTGATGAAATCAGAGACATGTCTGGTCAACCACTAGTAACAACTATTATAGGAAAGAGAAGATGGAGATATGTTGGGCACACCTTGAGCAGAAATGATCAACGAATATCAAAGCAGGCATTGAAGTGGGATGCAAAGGGTTCAAGAAAGAGAGACGACCTAAGGAGACCCTGAAACGAATTTTGCTGAGAGAGGCAAGAAATATCAGTCTCAGTTCCATGGATGAGTTTGAGCGAGTTGCCCAGGATAGAGCGGTATGGAGAAATTACTTGCAGGCACTATGTAACGTATAACGGTACGAGAGGAATAATTATATATAAGTGTGTTTAAGTTTATTTTATTATCCGTTCCAGTTTAGTTGTCAAGGAAGCATGCAAGAACGACACTAATTACCAATACCTGATAGTAAAGGTAACACTGAACAGGTAGACGATTGGCAAATTCGATCGTGTTTTCCAGGTGGCGAAGAAGCCAAGCGTGCTTTGTAACATGACAAGATGTTTTTGTTTCAACAACGCGACTATTTGCTTCAGGAACATAAGGTGCTAACTCGAAAGTTGATTTTCTGCCAGAGCTGACAAGCACTTAATAAACTGTATCTGAATGCAGGAATGTAATTTAACCCATTCGCGACTCTGAGCCAATATAATGGCTTGCGGTATAGGTTAAGATGACACAAAGATACTTTTCCCGTCTTACTTTTGGAGAGCTTGCGTAACTCTTGATCGGATAGCTATCGGAGCTTTGCCTGTAGACAACCATGTCAGAAGCTATCGGAGCTTTGCCTATAGGGACCTATGTCAGCTATGCTAGGAGCTGCTCTAAGGGACAACCATGTCAGAAAGCTATGCTGACAGGAGCTTTCCACTAGTAGGGACAACCATGTCAGAAAGCTATGCTGACAGGAGCTTTGCCCCTAGTAGGGACAACCATGTCAGAAAGCTATGTTGACAGGAGCTTTCCCTTAGTAGGGACAACCATGTCAGAAGGTTGAAGGATAAGGCTGACAATGTGGCCTGCTGGTCACTCCAGGTTGGGGTTGACAATGGGCGTCCTTAAAAAACATCATGTTGAAACAGAGAGAATCCATTGTTACAACGAGTAAAGGGACAAATCCATTGTTACAAGGTGAAGTGAGCAGAAAACCATTGTTACAACGGTAGGGACAAGTACCTTTGTTACAACGGTGAAGGACAAAGGCATTGTTACAACAGGTGAGGACAAGAGATAACATTGTTACAACGGGTGAAGGGACAAGGATACCATTGTTACAACGTAAGACAGATACCATGTTACAGAGGAAGAGAGCAAGAGATACCATTGTTACAACGGGTGAAGGAGCAAGAGATACCATTGTTACAACGGTGAAGGGACAAGAGATACCATTGTTACAACGGGTGAAGGGAGCAAGAGATACCATTGTTACAACGGTGAAGGAGCAAGAGATACCATTGTTACAACAGGTGAAGGGAGTGAGGTCAATCAGGCAACTGATTTCATGAAGGGGGGAGACCAAACCCGTACAAAAGTCTCCACCCAGACGACTAACCTTCTTGACAGCGGATTGGAATAGAAGACCTGGACGTCCACATGAAACATGGAGAAGAACAGTGGTATCCTGTATTGTTAGATAAAGACGTGTTCATGTTTTTTAAAAACACAAGATGCTAAATCAAGTTTATATTATGTCACAAACATTTATATTATGTCACAAACATTTATATTATGTCACAAACATTTATATTATGTCACAAACATTTATATTATGTCACAAACATTTATATTATGTCACAAACATTTATATTATGTCACAAACATTTATATTATGTCACAAACATTTATATTATGTCACAAACATTTATATTATGTCACAAACATTTATATTATGTCACAAACATTTATATTATGTCACAAACATTTATATTATGTCACAAACATTTATATTATGTCACAAACATTTATATTATGTCACAAACATTTATATTATGTCACAAACATTTATATTATGTCACAAACATTTATATTATGTCACAAACATTTATATTATGTCACAAACATTTATATTATGTCACAAACATTTATATTATGTCACAAACATTTATATTATGTCACAAACATTGGCGACTCGTCATCATTTTTGTTGGTGGGGACGGACATAAATTTTCGGAAAAAATAATGGTTTTTGGTTAGGTTATATATTAGTATTTACATATTAGTTATACATGATTTTGGTGGGGCCGGTCAACTGGCCTTTATACAAGCGCCACTAGTCACAAATTAGGTCTAGCGCTAAGTAATGTTCTTATTATTAACGTTTTTCATCCGTCGTGTGCCGCCGGGGTCATCAAGGGAGCAAAGAATAGTAACACTGCGACCTACAAGGCATGTCGTAAGAGGCGACTGAGGTAGGGGCCAAGGGAGCAAAGAATAGTAAGACTGCAACCTACAAGGCATGTCGTAAGAGGCGACTGAGATAGGGGCTTAGAGAAGCTACCTAGTAAATAAAAAACCTCGCAAAAAATTTGATGCGCTGGCCTACTTGTAGGCAACATAACTGCACAATGTACAATCGCTCTTAGACTCGGATCACATACAAATCACAAAGAGTGATTAACAAGTGGTTGATATAAAGCGTTCGATAAAGAAAAAGTAAAAATGAAAACATTTCTGCACACATCACAACCAGTGGCGGCTCATCATTAATGGCAACTGGGGCCGGCCAACAAAAATAATGTGTAACGTGTATTTATTATTTTATAAATCAAAACATAACAACCCAAAACCATGATTTTTCCGAAAACTTGTGTCTGGCCCCACCAACAAAAATGATCACGAGCCGCCACTGATCAAAACTATTTTAAATAGTCGTCCATCGCCGGTGCTGTTCTGTTTTCTCTATTTATGAATTAGTGCGGTCAACACGTGTGGAGATCTCCGAATTTGCATGAAGATCTGAAAAACATATTTTGAGACCACCACAGACGCATCACGTGAAGACAGGATATTAATAATCGCGTTAACAATTTGTTTACAACATCCAAGCCATTGCTATTTTTACGTGAGCGTGATAATTAGTTGAGAATGTGATAAACGGCAACAAAATATGGCGTAACACGTAATCACAAAGTACTGTAGTTTTACAAATTACAAAAACAATGATAATATACTGCAACTTTTCGACCAACAAGGCCTTTATCATGCAAACGAACAACAGGAGTGCCGAATTAAAAAACAAAACAATTACATATGGACGACTAGATACGGAGACATTCAAACGTTTCTAATGAAAATCTGGGAATAAAAACGAATAACGAAATGAATGTAACACAAAAACAACATACAAACTAGAATAGAAAAGAAGAGAAACAATAAAACATCAAGTTAATATATAGCTTGAATGTAAAATATGCGTATATAGATTACAAGGCATGGAAGAGAAAGTACTAAGAAGCATAGGAATGTAATACGTTGAGCCCACGTGGTCGCAAGGTACCATACAAAGAAATCAACCGATTCTCCAGAGCAAATCGACTGCGATCATCCGAGGAACATGATCGGATGGCTGTGACCTGACATCGTGAGCTCTAAATACGGCAACATGGATCAGTTGAAATGGGGCTACAGGGTCACAGAGATTGGCGTATGTCGCGCAGTGTTAGCAATCAGTCACTGATTCTCTTGCCTGTCTCGCCGATATAAGATGTTCACCACTTACAGATAATGGCATAGATAAGATTACGGGACTTGGATGTAAAACATCTTCATAAGAAACGTGGTTATGGATGATACATACGTCTGATCAATAGACACTGTTAACAGTACATGACGTGCTAATAGTCTGGATAAATTAAGGCGACTGTGTACCAACTTATCCTTAAGACTTCTGTCCCGTCTGTAAGCCATCAAAGGATATAGTTGGGGAAGACAGAACGGGTCTCAGGATCTGACTTAAGGATAACAGATGACGGAATAAAACATTTTTCACCAGTGAACTGTGGGGGTGGAAAGTTAAGATAAGTTTTACTCTGTCAGAGTTAGTGGTCCTATGCTGGCTGGTAAGGGCCTGCTAGCGAGGGATTTTCTGAACTCGAAATATATGGCTGCTTCTTTGTTTTCTCATAGTTTTTGAAAGAACGAGGTCGCTGTGGCGTAGAGATTAGGAGCTCCTCTCTCGTTCCAAAGGTACCAAGTTTCTATCCCTCGTGAAGCCATCTGGATATGTTCTACAAATTCCTAATCTCAGTGTAGGTGAGATCCAGTTCCTAGTCCTATCGGAGAAGGACGATAAAATGTAGGTCCCGTGTTCTATGGCGAAGAAAGCAATAAAACGGTAAGCAGGCTTTCACGCAAAAATCAGTCAGAAGCGCCACACCTGGTGCTATGGCTACGTCTGCATTTATAAAGGGCGAACGTAGAGGAAGAAGAAGGTCCCGTGTTAAATTTGAGCACGTAAAAACCCTTGGCAGCTCAAAAAAACGAGAAGAATAAGCTGGAAAGACTGGGTAAAATTCATAAGAAAAGATTCAAAGTAAAATTCCTACAAAAATATCTTCACCTTCAAAATTAAATTGGGGGCACTGGCCAGTGCTACGGAGTTCGTGCTTTGTAGCTGAGATCTTCCTTTGTTAGAAATATATCGAAGCACACATGGTTATTTACCGAAGTGCAATGATGATGGTCCTATAAATCAATCAATCAATCAATCAATCAGTTTTTGAAAGATTCAGAATTCACAGAAGCATATAATTATAGTGGACATTATCATGAATTTATTCACTTGTTGCTACAATGTTCAAGATTGGCAACTCAACCATGTGTACATGTGGACAGTCACATCAGACTGCAGAGCACATACTTCAAGACTGCCCCGAATATGATATACTCATGCAAACTCACTGGCCTAACGAAACGACACTAGATATAAAACTACACGGACCTCTGTGTGAGCTACAAAAGACAGTGAAGTTTGTACAAGAGACAACATTGAATATATAGACAATATTTGAAGCGAACGAAAGAAAGGAAGGATACAAGAGACAACATTGAATATATAGACAATATTTCAAGCGAACGAAAGAAAGGAAGGATACAAGAGATAACATTGAATTTAAAGACAATATTTCAAGCCAACGAAAGGAAGGAAGGATACAAGAGACAACATTGAATATATAGACAATATTTCAAGTGAACGAAAGGAAGGAAGGATACCAGAGACAACATTGAATATATAGACACTATTTCAAGCGAACGAAAGGAAGGAATGAAGGACTACATAGTTCGTGATTTATACAATGCTCTCGACAGGTGGCCTGTCATTTCTGCGGATAGGGGTAGATCTGTGTTGAGGAACCCGGTGCAATAAATTCATCTTTCGCTTTTAATTCTTCAATCCTTTAACCCAGTGGCGGCTCGTAGTAATTTTTCTTGGTGGGGCCAGACACAAATTTTCCTGAAAAATCATGGTTTTTGGAGTATTTACTATTATTTATCTATTCCGGTAAGTTTCCCCCCTTTCGATTATTGGTGGTGCCAGGCCCTTATGGCTCTTAATGACGAGCCGCCGCTGCTTTAACCGCATTTGAGAAGTATACAAGCGTGAGTTGAAAACGTTTGGCATTAATAAATCAAGACTTGAAGGAGATCATCAGGTACAGACCTACCTTAAGACGGGCTCTGGAACCAGGTCTGGGAACTGGTAAAGCCAGACTAAGAACACTTTCTGATATAAAACGTGCCAGAAGAAAGACATAAATAAAATCCATCATGAACGTTTCACTCAGTGTCTATCGAGACTAATGGGTGCCATCATTATTATTGTTATATTTTACAATATTTTTGTTATGTTTGTTTTGGCATACGCTTGACAAGTTTAGCGCAGAACCAGTTACAAATATTTGAAGATAACGGCTTCAGAAGATAACAAAGAATAGAGTATTCGTCTTCTTCGAACGCTCCATATCGAACACCAATTAACCAATCTCTATTATTTGTATGTGATCTAAGCTTAAGAGCGATTGTACGTTGTGCCAGTTATGCACATACAAGTAGGCTAGCACATCCGATTTCTGCAACGCTTTTTATTTACTAGGATAGTTTCTCTAGGTCCTTTCCTCAGTCGCGACTTACGATAAGTCTTGTAGGTCGTAGTGGTACTATTCTTTGTTCCATTTGGGTAGCCGGCATTACACGGGCGAAGTTGTTGTATGATGAATATTTCAAATCAATACGAAATGATCAACAAATATCAACACAGGCATTGAAGTGGAATGCAAAGGGTTCAAGAAAGAGAGGACGACCTAAGGAGACCCTGAAACGAACTTTGCTAGAGAGGCAGGAAATATCGGTCTCAGTTCCATGGAGAAGATTGAGCGTGGTGAGAATTCGAAACAGGTCTTCTATTGTCAGGTAAATGAAATCATTACCTTTATAAGCCTGTTAGCTCCTTTGATAATATGCCGCGTTATCTTCTGGTCATAATTGTGTGTTACAGTACGTCTTGTCTTGTCTTATTTCAAAGTGCTGTGAAGGGTCGTGGTGAATTTCAGTTTTCTATCCTATGCCAGGTGTGTTGAATATGTTGTTGTTAGTCTTTGTTGTCGTAGGATATCTGTGATAGTATCTATCCATCGGACTCTGGGTCTTTCTCAGGCACTGCATCCTGGTTAAATAATAATTCCTCTCGTACCGTTATATGTTACATAGTGCCTGCAAGCAATTTCTCCATACCGCTCTATCCTGGGTAATTCACCCAATCTCCTCCACGGAACTGAGACCTATATTTCTTGCCTGTCTCAGCAAAGTTCGTTTCACAGTCTCCTTAGGTCGTCCTCTCTTTCTTGAACCCTTTGCATCCCATTTCAATTCCTGCTTTGATATTCGTTGATCATTTTTTCTCAAGGTGTCCAACATATCTCAATTTTCTCTTTCTTATAACAGTTGTTACTAGTGGTTGACCAGACATGTCTCTGATTTCATCACTTCTCTTTAATTCGTTCCATTTTATATTCATTATTTTTCGCAGACATCTATTTTCAAATGCATTCAACTTGCTTTTCATATCTTTAGTCATTTTCCAACTCTCGCTGGCATATGTTAGGATTGATACAATATTTGAATTGAAAATTCGTAATTTAGTTTTAATACTATATAACTTGCAGTTTCATATTTTATTTAGACTTTCAAAAGCTGATGTTGCTTTGCCAATTCGTATCATAATTTCTTTTTAAATATTTCTTGTGCATTCAAAATTGCTATCTAAATAGGTGAACTACTCTGTTATTTTTATCATTTTAGATTCCAGTGTGATATCTGAATTACTTGCCATAGGTGTCTTAATTATATTTGTTTTTTCATAGTTTATCTGCAGTCCAACTTTTGATACTTGCGTCCAGGTTGCCGGTTTTTTTAAGCGCCAGATGGTAGGATATCTGGTTTCATTCTTATTAAGTAACCGAACCATTTTATGTTGTTACTAAATTATCTTAATTTTAATGTTGGATGCATGGTATGATTCCAATGACATATTTAATGTTCTCTTTTCTCAATCTATTCCGCTTTGTGTATTCTGATTGGTTAGTGGTTACTAAATCGACGTCATTGCACTCCAGGCAGACCAATAGGTGCTCAGTCTCCCCCAACAGATATCTAAGAGTATGCATACTGATAGTTCTAGTGGCTCGCTGATTAAACACACTGCTCACTCTGCTCCTCAGGCATCCAGTTCTACTTGTACAACGGGTAATTCCAAACTGCTTAAACCACTGGATAGATCCAACATCTATTTTAGTGTCCTAATCCAACATCTATTTTAGTGTCCTCATCCAACATCTATTTTAGTGTCCTCATCCAACATCTATTTTAGTGTCCTCATCCAACATCTATTTTAGTGTCCTCATCCAACATCTATTTTAGTGTCCTCATCCAACATCTATTTTAGTGTCTTCATCCAACATCTATTTTAGTGTCTTCATCCAAACCATCTATTGAGATCCTCAAAAACATCTATTTTATTTCCTCATCCAACAACTATTTTGAGTGTCCTATCCAATTCACAAAATAGTGACTTCATCAACATCTATTTGATGTCTCATCCAACATCTATTTTAGTGTCTGCATCCAAACATCTTTTTAAGGCCAAACAAATATTTTAGCAGTCTCATCATTACATACTTTTTGTTAGTGTTCCTCATACCACTATCATATTTTATATGTTCTGTCCAATCAAAAACTAAAATAAGTGTGCTCATCCAAATCTATTTTATTCCACATCCAAATCTATTTTAAGTTTTTCCTAATCAACATGTTATTTTAAGTGTCTCATCAACATTATTTAAGTGTCTATAAATCTATTGTGTCTCATTGCAAAATCTATTTTGTGTCTTCATCAACATGTATTTCTAGTGTTTCAAACTCGTATTGGGAGTGTCTATAAACATTCATTTAGCGTCCTCATCCAACATGTATTTTAGAGTCTTCATCCAACATCTGAATTTTAGTCCTCATCAGAGATGATCTACTTTTAGTGACCTAACAATAACATCATTTTAGTGTCACCATCCAACAACTATTTAAGTGTATATTGCAACATCTATTTTAGATGTCGTCAATCCAAACATCTATTTTAGTGTATATTCAATCATTTAAGTGTCTGTCAACCACAGTCTATTTTAGTGTATATTATCAACATCTATAATAGTGTCTTCATCTAACACTATTTTAGAGTGTCTTCATCAACATCTATTAAGTGTCTTCATCCAACATCTATTTTAAGTGTACTCATCCAACATCTATTTTGAGTGTCTCATCCAACATCTATTTTAGTGTCTTCATCCAACATCTATTTTAGTGTCTTCATCCAACATCTATTTTAGTGTCTTCATCCAACATCTATTTTAGTGTCTTCATCCAACATCTATTTTAGTGTCTTCATCCAACATCTATTTTAGTGTCTTCATCCAATAGCCAGTCGCGAAGAAACCAAAGAACATCCATCTTATCCATCCATCTTCAACTCCCCAACAAAAGATGCTGTTGATGTACTCTGACTACCACTTATTCACAAAATAGATGAGACTGCAGTAAAACTATTTGATTGGCAAACACGTAATCACAAAGTACTGTAATAGATGAGACTGCAGTAAAACTATTTGATTGACAAAACACGTAATCACAAAGTACTGTAAATAGATGAGACTGCAGTAAAACTGTTTAATAAAGCTAATCAAATAGTTTTACTGCAGTCTCATCTATTACAGTACTTTGTGATTACGTGTTCTGCCAATCAAATAGTTTTACTGCAGTCTCATCTATTACAGTACTTTGTGATTACGTGTTCTGCCAATCAAATAGTTTTACTGCAGTCTCATCTATTACAGTACTTTGTGATTACGTGTTCTGCCAATCAAATAGTTTTACTGCAGTCTCATCTATTACAGTACTTTGTGATTACGTGTTCTGACTACCACTTATAACGATCTAATAATTGAATTACCTATGTTCTGTTACCCGAATCAAATACTAAAAACAAGTGCAAAATTGCTCCGCCTTTAATGTTTTTACTCAACAACATCGCTAAAACTTCTAAGAGAGGTAATTTACAGTTTTTCTGAAAGTGATATTACCATGTTCATTTTACCACTTTCATGTAGAACGGATTAGTTAAGTGCTTAAAGCATTGGTGTTGTAATTGAAAGATAACGAGTTTGTGTCGCAGTTAATGTGTATATTCTAGTCCAGGGGTGTTCAAGCTCGGTAAGCTTGGGAGGTAGCGGTAAACATTCAGCTCTCGCTCCAAAGGAGCACGGTTCGCTCACTCGTGGAGCTATAGAGATATTTTTAAAGAGATTCTTGATCTCAGTGTAATTGAGATCGAATTCCTAGTCCTATCGGAGATGGATGATAAACATGGGCCCGTGTTCAGTTGAACACGTAAACATATATTGGACATACTTGTGAAAAATGTCTGGTCAACCACTAGTAACAACTGTTATAAGAAGGAGAAAATGGAGATATATTGACATATGTGAAAAAATGTCTGGTCAACCACTAGTAACAACTGTTATAAGAAGGAGAAAATGGAGATATATTGATATACATTGGAAAAATGTCTGGTCAACACTAGTAACAACTGTTATAAGAAGGAGAAAATGGAGATATATTGGATATACATTGTGAAAAATGTCTGGTCAACACTAGTAACAACTGTTATAAGAAGGAGAAAATGGAGATATATTGGATATACATTGTGAAAAATGTCTGGTCAACCACTAGTAACAACTGTTATCAGAAGGAGAAAATGGAGATATTTTGGGATATACATTGTGCAAAATGTCTGGTCAACCACTAGTAACAACTGTTATAAGAAGGAGAAAATGGAGATATATTGGACATACATTGTGAAAAAATGTCTGGTCAACCACTAGTAACAAATGTTATAAGAAGGAGAAAATTCAGATATGTTGAACACACCCTGAGAAGAAATGATCAACGAATATCAAAACAGACATTGAAGTGGAATGCAAATGGTTCAAGAAAGAGAGGACATTCTAGGAGACCCTAAACGAACTTTGCTGGAGAGCAAGAAATATCGGTCTTAGTTATATGCAAAAGATTGAGCGAAGTTGCACAGGATAGAGCGGTATGGAGAAATTGCTTGCAAGCACTATGTAAAGTATTACGGTAATAGATAAATTATTTTTATCATTATTTAGTACATAGGGACAAAATTACGTTTTTGTAAGAAATTATTACAATGGCTAGTGGTATATTTGGCGCACATGTCTATGCCGCTAGAATGGTTAATAGTATGAAATGCGTTAACAAATTAATTACCGATTTATTGACTTCATAAAAAAACATCTCTTAGAATCAAAGACTGCGAGCCTAAAGTGCTCCCTTACAGACTTATTCCTTTCAAGTAATTGAAAATACCATTCGCCAGATCACTTACACCCTAGACACGGCAACGTGTCCTCGGAAATTGATTCCCTAGGCTGGAACGATATAAAATGTAAACAAAATCGTGCACACCTTCCTGAACATTTTGCGTCTCATTAACAAAGATGTAATAGTTTCGCACAAACAGAAGACGCCAACATATTTGCTCCTAAGTAAACAAAGCATACATGTTTCATTATCGCCGGAGTTCCCAAGGCGCGGTGTGTTCGCCATGTTCATATGGCAGGAGAATGTGAAGGATAAGTGTGGCCCAGGGGAAAGAAAGTTTTCCCAGGAGAAAACTCAAATCTTTATCTTCAACCTCCAGAAACTATCGTGAATCTACTGTCTTGGTCCACAAGAGGAACTCGCATAGCTACGAATCGCTGTGCCGTTGAAGCACAGAGAAAACGAGCTGAGCGATAAGACAGAACACACAACACCCACATGTCTTACCTTGATCATGTATGCCCAACCTATGGTAGGCTATTGTGTTCTAGGATTGTGCTCTACAGTCACCCCCGCACGAACCAGAGAGGTGCAGCTGAACACTCTGATTGAGCTCTACAGTTACCCCGCACGAACCAGAGAGGTGCAGCAGAACACTCTGAAAGGGTGTTGTCATCATCGCTTGCAATATACGGCTATTGTTACTGTCCTGGGCATGCAGGTGTTACTGTCCTGGGCATGCTGGTGTTACTGTCCTGGGCATGCAGGTGTTACTGTCCTTGGCATGCTGGTGTTACTGTCCTGGGCATGCGGGTGTTATAATACCCGTCCATCGCATGCGATGACGATCTAAATGAATTTCACTGGACGGGCGTCATAGGAAAGAGAAATGTCTTGCATCGAAGCATCGATTGTTGGGGAGTTTAGGATGGATAAGGGAGATGTTCTTCGGTCTCTTGGTGAGCTACTGTTGGACGAGGACACTAAAATTGACGATCAATCCAGGGATGTAAGTAGTTTAGAGTTACTCCTTATACTTGTAGAGCTGGATCGATAAAGGGGCAGAGAGAAGATTGAGTTTAACCAGCGAGCTACCTTAATCCGAGGCACGCGCTTTCAACCTAAGGACGAACGTTGTTTTAATAGTATCAGAGCGTCACCCGAGTGGGTTACCGGGGCCCAAATTTGGGGTACAAAGAATAGAACCACTGTTACCTGCCACGCATGTAAGAGCGCTGGATGTAGAGGGAGGACTGTAGAGCTAAGGAGGTTGGAGTAGGGCTAGCATCCCCTAGACTGGATTAAAAACAACCAGGGGTAGATGGCTACAGAACGGAGAACCGCGACGGCTCTCGGGTCGACCCAGCCTGAACTGGGTACCAGACAGGTTCTGGGAAAGTAAAGGCAGCCGCGTGATGCTGACCACATCACCCATCGTGTGCCGACGGTCAATGAACGATACATACCTAACACTGTATTGCACTATATACCACAAGGTATGAAAGGATTTTTTTTTTTTTTTACAAAGACCCACAACTGTGGATGTGTTCAAGATTACGTCAGCCATCTTCACTTATCAATTGTTCTCTAATACCCAATTACAGCTATGTACAGTTGACCTATGTTGAATTTGCTGATAAACAACATGCTATACAGAAAAATTAAATACTTTGGTCACATCAAGCGTCACGGTGGCCTGGAAGGAACAATATTAGAGGACAGGGTCCCAGGACGCAGAGGCAGACCAAGAAGAAGATGGCTACAAGATATTAAAGAAACCATGAATATGACCATCGACGAAGTGGGTGAACTAGCTAGAGACAGAGTGAATTTCAGATGTACTGCAAAGAGAGAAACGTCCTATAAAGGATACACACCTTGATGATGATGAGAGTTGACCGTTTTAGCTGTCGAAATTGAAGTTTGATTATTCAGGAGACACTAAATGGTGCTAGTGGCAGCGACATTTTAACCAAATTAAACAGAAGGATAAAACCGTGCAAGACACAAAAAGATCTTTAAGAGAACTGTAATAAAAACAATTGAAAGATATAAATCACAGACGGAACAAAATACGGAGGACAGTCAAGAATAGAAGAGACTGAATATACAGCTAAAGAAATTAA
Source organism: Arion vulgaris (assembly GCA_020796225.1). Lineage (NCBI taxonomy): Eukaryota > Metazoa > Mollusca > Gastropoda > Stylommatophora > Arionidae > Arion > Arion vulgaris. The sequence goes on from CM036775.1 coordinate 20,456,539, forward strand.
CATATATTAAATATGCAACTAACCAAATTAACATACATTAAATATTTTTTTTTAAATATCGTTATTCTCTTTAATACCGCTTTGGGGCGGTGTTGGGCGGGGAAGGGAGGCGGTCATGACAATGATGAATTTAATGGCCACATAGCTAGTCTGGCCCGTTTTAGAAATCTCTTCTTGACCTGACGCTGTGAGGCAAACATGATTGGAGAACAGAAAGAAAGATAGCTAGTGCAGTCACAGCAAAACGGCTCCGGTTAGGATTTTTCTTGTATACCCTGACAGAAAAAATCATTTGCCTTACCGTGGATTGAACACGGGTCTTCCGCATGGTAGCCGCGCTCTTATCAATTAAAAACACAACTAATAAAATTAACATAGATTAAATCTACAACTATTACAACTTACACAGAATGAATCTACAACTATTAAATATAACATGGATTAAATATACCTTTATAGAGGTTAACAAAGTTAATTGCATATTCTTTACAGGACTTTGCGAATCAACCCCAGCTTTTTTTACGCTGTTTGTGATTTTTCTAGGCATTATTACGTTCAGTAGTTTGTCATTGCTTTCTGAACGGGTGGTGCCATCGTCCTTTGTAAAAATCCATGCGAAACAACTTGCAACCAAGCTGTCCGCAGAGTGATTCGAACTCAGAACGTCGTGGTTAATAGACAGAGTCATTATTCCTTAAGCCACAGACGCCACCTTATCGAAGTTAACAGATCATGAATCTAGGAATCCTTTAATCATATCATGAGATATATTGGGGAATACAACGTTAGGTCCATAGTTTCCACTAACCGTCGTCACACGATGGGTAATATGGTGAATAATAAGTCTACCGCGCATACTTCCCAGTGCTTTTCTGGTACCAAAATTGAGGTTGGTTCTATTTGAGAGCCCTTAATATAGGAAAAATAATCCTCTAAGTCTCTGTCTCTCACGATCACCGCCCAGACCGCCGTACCAGATTTCCCATAAATTCTATTCATGTGGAAATCTGATTTATGCAGCCTTAGCATTGGTGTGTTTTACGTCACATTTTCAGCACCATTTGGAGCCCTGGTGCTTCTAAGTCTCCTAAGTCTGAATCTATAATATTCGAAATTGACACGAATTAAATTTATAATTGACGAAATTAATACACATTAAATCCGCCTTAGTGGTTACGGGGCCCAAATTTGGGGTGTAAAGAATAGAACCACTGTTACCTGCCACGCATGTCGTAAGAGGCTGCTAAGGAGGTTTGGATGAAATCGGATGCATGTGTCCGCTAGGGAATGCTAACCCGAAACAAATGCTTGCAGAAAACGAATGCACCAGGCCATAAGGCGCATAACATGGTGCAACGAACCCTCACAATGAGGAATGGGATGACGGATTCTACGGCCGCCAATCTGCCTCGGAGATTTCGCTACGCAGTAAGAATGTCAGACCCACCATCACGAGGGTGGCCAAAACTTACTGCTGGAAGAGGTCGGCACAAACGGGGAAGCAGAAATCATAGGAATTATATCCTACAGAACTGCCCTCAGTGTGCAGACTTAGAAGAAAGAGGTCGCCCACTTACACTAGCGTCCAAGACAAACTGTATGGCGTGGCTGATAATCTGAGGCAGATGGCTGCCTTTTATTAGAGAATCCGAAATCCCAATCTAGTGAGAACGCAGAAGAAGAAGATACACATTAAATCTAGAATAAATAATATTTCCACGGATGCAATCTACCTTTATTTATATCCGATATTGAATCTAGTCGTCTGTGGCTTAGTGGATAGTGCCTCGTCTATTAACCGCGATGTTCTGAGTTGAAATAACGCTGCGAATAATTTGCTTCCAAATTGTTTCATGTGAATTTTACAAAGGATGATGACACCACCCGTTCATAAAGCAATGGTAAACTACTGAGCGTAATAATGCCTAGAAAATTCACAAACAGCGTGGGTTGATTCGCAAAGTCCTGTAAAGGATATGCAATTAACTTTAAAAAATTGAATCTAGGAATCCATTTATCATACCATTAGCCCTCCTACCCAGCGTGTTCGTAGCGCGTTGGACGACGAGTGATAAGCCTACTCTAAGTGCGGGTTCAATTCCGCGAGCTGGCAGAAAAGCCACAGGTTCTCCAGATTTACGGTGTTCGTGGCACTGAACCGAATGGTTACGATGTCCATTGCACCAAGCAGAAGAGCTGAAAGCTCAAGTGCTTCTGGATCAGGAAAATTAAAAAAATCATACCGTTAGGTAAAGTGGAGAATACAGTGTTAAGTCCATAGTTTTCATTGACAATCGGCACACGATGGGTGATGTGGTCAATCATACGTCGAAAGTCCTTATTTTCATGTACTTTTCTAGTGTTAAAATGAGAATGAGCCGACATGAGAGCTGTTACCGTCGTAAAAAAAAATTCCATTAACATTAAATCTATAATGTCCGAAATTAATACGTATTACATTTATTCAACAAAAAAATTAACGGAGATTAAATCCCCAACTATCAAAATTAACACAGATTAAATTCAAGACTGACAAAATTAACACTGTGGTTGATGACTACGTCCTTTAGGATATGCCACGATTTTCATTTCATAATAAAATTAACACATATTAAATAAACAACTAATAATATTAATTAGATTTCTCACCCGTGGGGTGTAGGTTCGCAAGGGAGCAAAGAATAGTGATAATGCGACCTACAAGTCCCGTCGTGAGAGTTGACTGAAGTAGGGTCCTAGGGAAGTTACCCTAGTAAATAAAAAGCATCACATAAATCGGATGTGCTGGCATATTTGTAGGCGAATAACTGGCACAACTTACAATCGCTCTTACGCTCAGATCACATAAAATCACACAGAGTAGTTAACATGTGGTCGATATGAATCGTTCAAAGAAGAAGCGCAGGCTAATGTACAACTAACACATTTAAACACATAATAAGTCGTCTATAGCCGAACTTACAAAGACTGAATATCAACAAACCAAATCATAACAAACAGAATAACTTTATAACAACTTCAAATAAATTACAACTAACCACTTTTCTACAGAAGATGATAATCAGTTCACCTTAGCTTTTAGCGAGTGTGATTTCCAGATATTCTAGAATACGACTCCAAGAGCAACAGAGCACACACGTTACCTGAAGCAACGCATGTGTTGTCGCGTTTTCCTGAAATACCTTTCACTGTTCACCGTTTTGTTTTACCTTGTGTTCTACCTTCACGCTGTAGCTAAGCAATGCGTGATCTAATATGAGACCATCTGATCTCGTTCCAGGAATATATTGTTTTAATCTATGATATGTATTTATGTACACTTTACTGACTTGGAAAATATCATCGAGATTTGACACAAATATGTGCTAAAGCTTTTATTTATCATTTCTGTTAACGCTCTGTTAATGTGTGTACATTTGTTTCCTGCTGTGATTCTGTTTTGTTGTTTTTCCTTCTTCTTCTTCGTCTCTTTCATCATTTACTTCTTTATAGAAGTGTTGGAGGGAAAGGGTGTGTATTGATCATGTGTGTGCTTGTTTTAAGGCACTTTGTAAGCTGATATTTATTTTCGTAAGGTTGTTCTTGATGCTGTCGCTCCATCTTTTGTGTGGTCTTCCTCTTGCTTTGTACTCATTATACTTTTTCTGTGTGGCTCTCAGAGGTAGGCGATACCAGGGCATTCTTGTCAGGTGTTCAAACCATTTAATCTGTTGTTCTTTTATGAATTGCATGACTGGTTTCCTATCCAGTCTTCTTCTGTTTCTTCATTTCTAATTTTGTCTCTTATTGTCACACCTGCAATTCTTTTAAGACACCTCATCTCCGTTGTTATGATTTTCCACTGCTGCTGTTATTGGCCATGTTTGACACTGGTAACATAGTGTTGGTCAGAAAATCAAATTTTTACACGATTTGCTTTAGTTGTAGCGGTATCTCTTTATGTGACAACAGTGGTGTTAACTGCACCCCTATCTGCTTAGATTTTCTGCATCGATTGCTGATTTCGCTATCGATACTTCCGTCTGCGGTGAAAATCGCTCCTAGGAATTTGACCGTAATGGTTTTTTTATTTTACTTCTGGAGTTTTATTGTAAGATTTTCTGGTTGTTCTACTTATTGCCATTGTCTCTGTCTTTATTATATTTATTTTCATGTTGTACTCCTCCCCATTGGTGTATTCCCATATTTTTCTTTATCCTAATCACATCACTTACTCTACATACGTTGAAGTTTAAAAAACATTGAAAAATACTCGTTTTTACTGAATACAAGAGCAAGAAGTCAAATACTTTGAAAACATTTTCACTAAAGACGAAGGTTAGATAGAGAGATAGAGGCTAGAGTGCGAAAAGCAAATTATGTAACCTACCAGCTAGCCCCATTGTTAAGGTACCCAACAATTTCACAGGCAGCTAAGCAACAGATGATCAACAGCATTTTCATACCCACTTTGTGTTACCAGAGCCAAACATGGACAATGAGCAAAGGACATTTGCAAAATAAAACTACGTGTGAAATGGGCTGCCTGCAAAAAGTTACGCTTGATTTTACAACAACTTAAGAAAAGAATTGTCTAACAATTTTGAGAAATTATGACTTAAACATGGACAAAGAGCAAAGAGCAGTCAAAAAAATAACTACATTTGAAATGCGTTGCCTGCGAAAAGTTACCAACAACACCAGAAAAGACAAAGTCACCAACATCAGCATAAGAAAGAAAGTTGGCACATAACCTTGCTTGAATTAAATTGAGAAACAAAGAATTAAGTGGTTTGGTCACTTAATAAGAATTCATTCAAATTCCACAGAATACAGAGTCTTCTACAACAGAACATCAGGAAAGAAAGCGAGAGAAGCGAGAGAAATGGATGCTTAGATGGCGTAACCGAATCCTGTCAAAGGTCAAAAGTAACAATCACCCAAGCCACCAGAAGTGCGCAAGACAAAAGCAAAACACCACGACACTGTGCAACAACCCGGTAGCAGTGAGATGACAAAAGAAGAAAAATCGATGACTGAAGTAAAACTCTGTCACAAAGGAAAAAGCCATGAGAGAAACCCCAGTAGATACATCAACCAACACGGAACGGGAGTTGTTAGTCTAAACCAGCGTTTCCCAAAATGGGCCGTCCTCCCCAGTGGGCGCTGAAGTGTTCTAGGGGGGCGATAGTGGGTTCAGAAGAATTTTGGGGTTGTTCAGGCGATTAGGGATCGGTGGCTCCTTAAGGAAGAAATTAATAATAAATATTTTAAAATAAATTATTTTCGTGATTTTGCGATTGAATAATTATTTAAAATTTGAATTCTGCAGTTTAATTCATCTTATGCCCGTCTTACACGATCCATTTCTTTTCATCAATTTTCTATTTCATGCATATAATCATTTGAAAATTGATCATGTATTACATAAATATATATTAATTTTCTATATCAAAGAGAAAATAAAGTATGTATATATATGTAAGAGGGGGCAGGGGGCGTTGGTAAACTGTTATAATGTAGGGGGAGGGGCGTTACAAAGTTTATATTGTGCAAAGTGGGCGGTGGGGCCGAAAAAGTTTGGGAATCTATGGTCTAAACACACTGAAATACATGCTTGGGAGGAGATCGAAGCAATTATGGACATATCCGATGTACGATCACGATGATCTTCAAATGATCAATGAACAATGTCAAGAAGAGAAACACCTTTGATTGATAGGACCATCATCATTGCACTTCGATGAGTAACAGTGTGGGCTCTCATCTCTTTCTTACACAGGAAGATCTCAACGGCAATACATGAACTCCGTAGCACCGGTGAGGGTCCCTGATATTATTTAGAAAATAGTAAAAATATTTTTGTAGGAATTTAAAAAAAATCATCTATTTAATTAATTTTGCCAGGGCAGCGTCTTTCCATCCTGCTCTTTTCGATTTTGAACTGCCGAGGGTTCTTTTACGTGCTCAACTTGAACACAGGAGATACGTTTTATCTTCCGTCTCCGATAGGGTTAGGAACTTCATCTCACATACACTGAGATTAAGGATCTCTGGAAAAAATAACCAGATTTCTCCACGATGAAGCGAACCTTGTACATTTGGCACGAGAGACGAACACCTAATCTCTACGCCACGTTTAGTAATGGATATGTTTTAAAGTTTATTGAAGCCCGCCTGTCCAGCGTGTTTGTAGCGCATTGGAATACGGATGAGTAGCCCTCTGTGAGTGCGGGTTCAATTCGGCGGGCTGGCAGAAAAGCCACAGGTTCCCCAGATTTACGGTGTTCGTGGCACCGAGCCGAAGATCAAGTGCTTCTGGATCCAAAAAAAAAAGTGTATTGAAATATCTATTTAAATATATACTTTTGTTTATCTTCTTCACCTTTCGACTCCCAACGGAGCACAGGTCTCCAACAAACATCTTCCAGCTCTTACTCTCTCTTGCCGTCCCTTCCACTTCTTTCCATGTTTAACCTATTGTTTTAATATCAGTCTCCAACTTTCTTTCCATGTTTAACCTATTGTTTTAATATCAGTCTCCAACTTTCTTTCCATGTTTAACCTATTGTTTTAATATCAGTCTCCAACTATCTTTCCATGTTTAACCTATTGTTTTAATATCAGTCTCCAACTATCTTTCCATGTTTAACCTATTGTTTTAATATCAGTCTCCAACTATCTTTCCATGTTTAATCTATTGTTTTAATATCAGTCTCCAACTATCTTTCCATTTTTAACCTGTTGTTTTAATATCAGTCTCCAACTATCTTCTCCAGATATGTCTAAGCCTTTCCCTACTCCTCTTTCCCTACAGGTTCCATAACAGTACATGTAAGTATTTACTAATAGGGGTCTCTGTGACTGAGTGGTTAAGCCTTTTGCCTTGTGAGTCGAAGGTCGTATGTTCGCATCAGGACCGCACCTTTCTGTTCACGAGTGCAGTTTTTCCCAGAGACCCCTAGGATTGTTGCTGGAGCTACGTAGTTCGGGCTTTGTGCAATACTCTCGGCAGGTTACATGCCATTTCTGCGGAGAGGGACTGAGCGATATGGGGTAAAACCCGGTGCAATGAAGTCAATCTTTCGGCTTTTAAACCCTTTTATATACTTTTTGACAGATAAATTCATTATATTACATTCAGTAAAGTACGTTGTTTGATATTACACATCAAATTTTTATATGCTTATGTGAAATGCAAATCGGGTATGTAACCTCTCTCCATGTGCGGAGCTCCTGTCAACATTCGTTGCGGATAAAGTATTTGGTACAACCAACATTTAGCGTTCAAAGGGACGTAACCGCAAAAAGGAAGACGGAAATGTGAGAGCAAAGGGAAGACAGAGTTGGAAGACAAGAGAACAAAGGGAAGACAGAGTTGGAAAACAAGAGAACAAAGGGAAGACATAGTTGGAAGATAGGAGAACAAGAGGAAGACAGAGTTGGAAGATAGGAGAAAAAGGGGAAGACAGAGTTGGAAGACAGGAGAACAAGGGGAAGAGAGTTGGAAGACAGAAGAACAGAGGGGATACAGATTTCAGAGACAGGTGAAAAGGAGAAGACAGAGTTGGAAGACATGGAGAAGACATAATTGGAAGACCAGAGAGCAAGGGAAAGACAGAGCTACATTTTGCAGAGCAACATCAGAGAATAAACAGGCAAGTATGGCAGAGTGCACCGTCAGGGCAAGTAAATATTTGAGAAACTTTATTATTCATGCAATGCAGCTAAGATCTTCCTGTGTAAGAAAGATATCGGAGAACACAAGGTTACTCACCGAAGTGCAAAGATGATGGTCCTATCAATCAATCAATCAATCAATCAATCATTTTCACTATTTGTTATCATCATTTTTCGGACATGTGATGAGAAGGGGAGGCTTAGAACACATTGGGGCAACTGGTAAAATCTAGGGGAAACGAGACAGAGAAAGACAGAGATAATTTTGGATCCCCTGACTTCATAGCATGAAAGAACGTCAACAACTGAGACGATAGCAAACACCAGGGACAGAGATTTGCCAAGATCTATGTTAGCCTTCCTCAGCCGACGCGGCACCTGTTTAGATGATAATCAGTTTGGAATATCTTCATTGGAATTCCGTACCGGAAGCATTGCAAGACGGGCACTGCTTTGGAACCCACATGGAAAGAGGAGTAGGGGAAGATTCTGAAATACCTGGAGAAGAGAGCTGGAAACTGATATATTGAAAGGATAGACAAGACGTGAAAAGAATTGGAAGGGATAGCAGGAGACAGAAAGTGCTGGAAGAAGTTTATAGAAGACCCGGGTTCCGTTAGAAGTTGGAAGATGAAGAAGTAGAAAAACATCTGGTTTTTTCGATCCAGAAGCACTTGAGCTTTTCAGCTCTTCGGCTCGGTGCCATGGACATCGTAACCCTTCGGTTTGGTGCCACGAACACCGTCAATCTGGGGAATTGAACCCGCACACACAGAGGGACCCGTAGTCCAACGAGCTACAAACACTCTGGGCAGACGGGCAAACATCTGGTTAGAAACGATATCTCTGAGTTAAACATTTATCCCATATGTGTTCTAAACTCTTTTAAAATTAGGACTGCAATAGTTCAGTGATTAGTGAACTGGCATTCTAGTCGAGGAGTTTTTGGTTTAATTGTATGGTTAACCATCGACTTTCGATCCTGTCTTAGTTTAGCACAACAGAAACACTTCAAAAACAAAAGACGTCCATTGTGCATTAATTGTCTTATCCATTGTGTGGCGTTGATGAAAGAAGATGTCAAACGATTTACTTTGAGTTCTGAATGTCGTAAGTTCGAATCTGGATCCACCCGTGTGTTGACGGGGCTCTCTACGGGAGCTAAGAATATTAACATTGCTGTTTACAAGGCATGTCGTAAGAGGCGACTGAGGAAGGAGCTTAGGGAAGCTACCCTAATAAATAAAAAACGTGGCACAAATCGGATGTGATGGCTTTATTCTAGGCACATAACTGACCCAACTCTCTTAGGCTCGGATCACATAAAACATAAAAATCACAAAAAGTAGTTAACAAGTGGTCGATTTAGAGCGTTCGAAAAAGAATAAGTCAGAGGGGACTGAGGTAGGTGGCCTAGGAAGCTACCTAGTAAATAAAAAGCGTCAAAGGAATCGGATGTTCTGGTCTACTTGTAGGTGCATAACTGACACAACGTACAATCGCTCAGGCTCAGATCACATACAAATTACAAAGAGTGGTTAACAAGTAGTCGATATGGAGCGTTAGAAGAAGAAGAAGAATCCTGAACGTTTCATTTGGATCACAAGTCCATGTTTTCTAGAGATCTGTAGGATTGGTACTAGAGGGTTGGAGTTCGAATGTTTGTGCAATACCTCGGAAATCGTGTGCCATTTTCTGGGATAGGTTCCTAGCCAGATAAGGAATACCCGTACAATGACTTCAATCCCTCCCTGGGACAGGTTCCGAGCCAGATAGCATGATACCCGTACAATGACTTCAATCTCTCCTTAAAACGTGTAGCAACTTCATGGTATATATCTGTTCGCAGTGTCGCTGATATCTTGATGTGTAAGAAAGATATGAGAACACACATGGTTATTCTCTTAGGCAATGATGATGATCATATCAATCTTCTTCTTCGAAAGCTCCATATTGACCACATATTGACCACACATTGACCACATATTGACCACATATTGACCACATATTGACCACACATTGACCACATATTGACCACATATTGACCACACATTGACCACATATTGACCACATATTGACCACATATTGACCACATATTGACCACATATTGACCACATATTGACCACATATTGACCACATATTGACCACATATTGACCACATATTGACCACATATTGACCACATATTGACCACATATTGACCACATATTGACCACATATTGACCACATATTAACCACATATTGACCACATATTGACCACATATTAACCACACATTGACCACTCTGTGTGATCTCTATGTGATCTGAGCGTAAGAGCGATTGTACGTTCTGCCAGTTATGCGCCTACAAGTAGGCCAGCACATCCGATTTCTATTTACTATTCCGCTTTTATATCCTTTGCTTCCTTGCGGGTCCCGGCCCTCATGGATGGTATCAATCAATCAAAATAAGATAACTGCTTCAATGGAGAAATAACTAACCACGTTTTGGATTTTTCCAAGGGTAGAGAACGTTGTTTTGAAGAATAAACACCATATTCCTCATTATAATGTTATGTTATACTTCTCCAGGTCATCTCATGTCCCAAACAAGACAAGCTCAAGACAAGGTGTACGGCAAAAATCAGCCTGCTGTCAAAAAAATCTGAACTAGTCTTACAATGGATACCAGAACACTATGGCATACTAGGAAATGAAAAAGCTGACAAACTCGCACGGGCTCGAAGGAACCTAACACAACACCACCCATCAAAAAGCTTTACAGAAGCAAAGACTCTACTGAAACAATCCAGAAAAATCACGTGGAGAAAAACAAACGGAGGATACAACCCAGATCATGACAGTATAAATACACTAAACAGAACAAGCATTGACCAGTCTTCAGACTTAGAACGGGACATTGCAGTCGCAGAGCACACCTCCATAGAATGGGTCTCAGGGACTCGGCTGTCTGCACTCGTGGATCATCAAAGCAGTCCCCAGAGGACATCCTGCAAGACTGCCCTAGTCTGAGTAGTGAGAGATTGGAAATCTGGCCAACAGAAACAACACTACAAGACAAAGTATGGGGGTGGGGGGGACCGGTGAAGACCTCAAGCGCATCAAGCGCACCGCCCTGTTTATAACACATACCGGAGTAGTCGCATAGCAACAGTTGATCGCAGAAGAAGAGGAGGAGTTATGTTATACGATCGACGTGATTGCACATTTGACATACCCATTCGGGCTCTGTTCTCTGCTGAAGCCACCCTAAAGCCCATTTGCTCACAGTTAGTTAGTTAGTTTGTTCCTTTCGTGCCAAAGGCGACACATAGGGCAGAGGTTTTAGATCTCCATGTGATGCGGTTCATTGCTAGCAGTTGGAGATCTTGTATGGTTTTACATCCCAATAGTTTACTTTCTTGTTGGATGGTTCTTCGAAGAGTGTTCTTTGGTCTTCCACGTTTTCTTTTCCCAACTGGTGACCACATAAGGACTTGTCGATTTAGTCTCTTTTCGTCTGATCTAAGAACATGACCTAAATATTTCCACCTTCGTTTCCTTATAATATTTGATACGGGTTGTTGGTGTGTTCTATCTCTCACTGTGTTGTTTGAAACAAAATCACTCCATTTTACTTTTAATAATTTTCGGAGACATTTATTCTCACAGCTGTCCAGTTTCTTATCAATTTTCTTTGTTGATTTCCAACTTTCATAACCGTAGGTCAGTACAGGAATCACACATGACCTAAACAATTTAACTTTTGTGCATTTGCTCACAGTGCCCATATAAAATTGATTACTCTACCATCTTCTCTCTACCACGAAGACGACACTGTCTGGCATGTCCAAACTTAACATGTAATTCTCGAACTCGTTCCAGTGTCTGAAACTTGCCCATGTCACATAAATAAGAGCGTACCACATTGATGATATCGACTGTGTCCATACTTCTGTCTGTTTGAGTCAGGGCATTGTTTGCAAGAAAGTCAGCACGATCGTTTCCCTGCACTCCAGCATGTCCATGCGTTTACAGCCAAGTCATTTTCTTGAGATATGATCTCCGAATGCTGTCCATCCATTCCACGAGCAGATTTTCAGATTCAATCCTTTGAAGCATATTCATCGAGTCTGATATGATAATCTTACAGAGTCCAGGTGACATCAGATGACAGATGCCGATCAGAAATAAAGAGCAGAATAATGCGTTTCAGTAAATGAGAAGCATTATATGCAACACGTCATTGTCAATTGAGATCAGAATGAGAGTTATTCAGTGCTACATAGAACCAATACTGACATACGGAAGCGTGTCATGGACAATAAACACACCTATCGAAAATCTCTTATTGCCACAGAAATGTAGACTTACAGAAGAATTATGAGAATCCCATGGACTGCTAAAATGACAAATGTGGAGGTGCTGAATGAGATCAAGACACAGATAAAGCTTATCATCAATATAAAAAAGAGACAATCATCATTTTTCGGACATGTGCTGGGGAGGGTAGGTTTAGAACACATTTTGACAACGGGGAAAATCGAGGGTAGGCGAGACAGAGGAAGACAGAGAGAGAACATTTTGGATAGCCTGACTTCATGGCACGGTAGAGCGACAATATATGATTTAATAGCAAATACCAGATACAGAGATTTGCGGAGATCCATGATAGCCTACGCCAGCCGCCACGGCACCTGATGATGATGATGACCCATGAGAAGTTGATTAGTATACCTTCTCTCTCTCTACCTACACGAAGATGACACAGTCTGGCATATCCAAACTTTACTCCCAATTCTCGCAATCGGTCCAGTGTCTGAGACTCTCCAATTTCACATAAATGAGAGCGTACGGCACTCAGGACATCGACTATGTCCATGTTTCTCTCCGCATGAAACGTGGCGTTGTTTGCAGGAGGGTCAACACTCTCGTTATCTTGCCCTCCAGTAAGTCCAGGTGTGTACAACCAGAGCCAACTATAAACTTATGGGCCTTCGGACTCAAGTAAGAATTATGGGAAATCAGACCACAACTACACCACGTGACCTCGCATTCCCGTATTGTTGTATATAATAATAATAATACTTCCTCTCGTACTGTTATACGTTACATAGGGCCTGCAAGTAATTTCTCCATATCGCTCTATCCTGGGCAACTCGCTCAATCTCCTACATGGAACTGAGACCGATATTTCCTGCCTCTCTCAGCAAAGTTCACTTCAGGGTCTCTTTAGGTCGACCTCTTTCTTGAACCCTTTGCATCCCACTTCAATGCCTACTTTGATATTCTTTGATCATTTCTCCTCAAGGTGTGCCCAACATATCTCCATCTTCTCTTTCTTTTAACAGTTGTCACTAGTGGTTGACCAGACATGTCTCTGATTTCATCACTTCTCCTGAATTCGTTCCATTTTATATTCATTATTTTTCACAGACATCTATTTTCAAATGCATTCAACTTGCTTTCTATATCTTTAGTCATTGTTCACCATCAGTGCAACTGCACACTGTGAACCATCATAGAGGCTCTTTATAATGTTTATTATTTTGTCTGGTATTCCATAGCATCTCAGAATATTCCACAGAGAGATTCTGTGTAGACTATCAAAGGCTTTTTAAAATCGATGAAATTTAGTATGAGTGGTTGTTGCTTCTCAATATGTTTCTCCAAAATTAGTCGTAGGGTAATTATTTGGTCTAAGCAGCTTCTCCCAGGTCTAAAACCAGCTTGTTCTTCTCTCAGGGTTGTGTCCACTGCTCTTTGATTCTATTAAGAATGATTTTGCAGAAAGTCTTGGTCATTACTGATAATAGGGTGATCCTCTTCCAGTTGTTGCAATCTTTGAGATCACCTTTTGGAGATCTTAACAATTATTCCTTCTTCCATTGATCTGGGACAGTTTCTTCTTCCCATACTTTATTAAATAGTTCTTGCACCTGGCTAATAGTTGTATCATAAGCCGCTTTGAGCATTTCTGCAGTAATGTTGTCATCACCGCTGCCTTATTGTTTATCAAGGAATTGATTGCCTCCTTGACCTCAGCTACACTTATCATTTCTTCGTTAATTGGGAGCTGTTTCTTGCCTCTTCGTCAAACTTGTGTAGTACTGGTGGATCAGGTCTATTTAATATTTCTTCAAAATGTTCTGCCCATCTTTCTTCTGCTCGGTATCTGATGTTAGAACTTTACCATCTTTGCTCTTGATTGGGCCACCTTTGAAACAAATGTTCCAGTAAGTTGTTTTAGTGTGTTGTATAGCATTTTACTGTTTCCAGTCTTAGCTGCCTTTTCTCCTTCTTCGGCCAGTCGATTGACATATGCTCTTTTATCTCTTCTAGCTGCTCTTTCACTTCCTTGTCTTTTAGTCTATATTCCTCTTTAGCTTGGATTTCATCTGTTGCATCCTTAGTATTAAATATTGCTAGTTTCATCTTTCTTCTTTCTTGAATACATTTCCAGGTGTCATCGCTTATCCAGGGTTTTCTGTCTTTCGTCTTTAATCCTGCGCTACTATTTGCTGCCCCCAATAGTGTGTCCTTTATCTTAGTCCATTTGTCTTCAATGTTCTGTTCATTTTCACCATTGAGTAACTCGAACCTATTCTTAAGTTCGAGCTGATATTCCTTTTACCTCATTATTTTGTAGTCTTTGACTGTCTATTTGCAGTTGTTCTTTTTAGTATGGTGAATTTTCAATTTCAGTTTCAATTTACCTATGCATAAATTATGATCACTTCCTACATCTGCCCTCTGTATGCACGGACATCCAGCAATGATGTTCTAAATTGTGTATTTATGCACATATGGTCAATCTGATTCCTGGTCACTCCATCTGGTGAGTGCCAAGTAAGTTTATGAATTTCCTTATGTGCAAAGATGGTACCTCCAATTACTAAGTTTGACAGCATACATAACTCCGCCAGTCTTTCTCCATTCTCATTCATTGTGTTTATTCCTTGTTTTCCTATAGCTCTCTCTACCCTACATTATCACTTCCAACCTTGGCATTAAAGTCCCCCATTACTACTAACAGGTCATGTTTTTGGGTCTTGTTAATTTGATCTTGTAGTTGCTCATAAAATGTGTCTTTCTTATCATCGTCAGCCTCATTTGTTGGTGCATAACACTGCAGTATTGTCATATTGACATGCCTGGTACTGAAGCGGCTCTAATTATCCGACTCGAGATGGGTTCCCATTCTAACATGCTCTTTGCTACTCTAGGTGTCATCATTATACCCACTCCTTCAAAATGCTTACCATCTTCTCTTCCTGAATATATTAAAGTTAATCCACTAACTACTATTCTATCTGTTCCAGGCCATCTCACCTCACTTAACCCCAGTATGTCCAGCTCGTATCTCTTCATTTCTTCTGCAATTTGGGCTGATTTTGTAAACTCTGCCAATGCCGGTTCCAAGCCCGGATGAAAAAGGAGGAGAACTTGTGCGTGAGGCCAGCTACCTCATTACAAGAAATGAAATAGCTAAAGAAACTTGTAAGAAAGGACGCCATACCGGTAAACCGACTAGCCAGGTAGTGTGCGGTGCACCTAGTGCATCAATGACGGTTGCTGATGAAAGTCGCTCTGCGGAAGTCAGCAACCCGACTCGTACATTACTTGGCTCAAAGACACACACTAAAATTGGATTTTGGAATGTGAGAACGATGGCCACGGCTACAAAATCAGCCTAAATTGCAGAAGAAATGAAGAGATTGTTGTATATAGACGAATTTATTTTAAAATCAACACAAAATGCTAAATCAAAGTTATATTATGTATCAAGTCAAGTTTAACAATAAAGAATATCAATAGTAGGAATATCTTTCACTAATAAATAACCATGGACTCACAGAATTGAGTAAAATTACAAAAAAGCGTGTGGTGTTCTATCAAACATATATATTCCTGCCCTTTCTCTGATCTAGTTCACGAATTCCCGGTCAATTGTCTCGCGTAGTTATCTAAAGTTGGTTGGTACAGCCGTAGGTTCCGATAACATACGGCCGGCGGTTTCAGGTAAATATTCTAGGTAATAAGACCACAACCGTCACGTGACCTCACATTCCAGTATTGTTGTATATAGACGAATTCATTTTAAAAATAACTCAAAAAGCTAAATCAAGGTTAAATTATGTTACAAGTTAAGTTTAACAATAAGGAATATCAGTATTATTAATATTTTTCATCAATAAATAACCTAATACTGTGGCGGCTCGTCATTAAGAGCCAGTGGGCTGGACCCTCCAAAATAATGTGTAACGTGTATTTATTATTTTATAAATAAAAAATAACAACCCAAATCCATGATTTTTTCCAAAATATGTGTCTGCCCCACCAGCAAACATGGTCACGAGCCGCCACTGACCTAATATTAGAGTTGGCTGAGGTACAGCCAAGTTATTTTCTTGAGATTTGATCTCCTAATGATGTCCACCCATTCCACTTCCAGAGACTTTCAGATTCAATCCTTTGAAGCATATACATTGAGTCTGATATGATAATTGCATGGGTCAGTTTTCTAAATAAAACGTATTCTCTCCTCTCTTTGCATTTTTAACCTGGATTGGGGCATAGGCCCTCAACCAACTCATGCCAAGTCTTCCTATCTCTAGCCAGGGGCGGCTCGTCATTAAGGGCCAGTGGGGCTCAGCCTCACCAAAAATATCATTTAATAGCCAACTCTCTTTAGTATCAAGCTGTTGCAGAACAGAATCATATATACTTTTTTCTGAACGGGGTAATAACCCTGAATAGACAAATAATAGTAAATACTCCAAAATCCACGATTTGTTTGAAATTTTTGCAGGGCCCCACCAAAAAAAATGACCACAAGCCGCCACTGTCTCTAGCTATCTCATGCAGCTCCCTCCAACGAGCCGCCACTGTCTCTAGCTATCTCATGCAGCTCCCTCCAACGAGCCGCCACTGTCTCTAGCTATCTCATGCAGCTCCCTCCAACGAGCCGCCACTGTCTCTAGCTATCTCATGCAGCTCCCTCCAACGAGCCGCCACTGTCTCTAGCTATCTCATGCAGCTCCCTCCAACGAGCCGCCACTGTCTCTAGCTATCTCATGCAGCTCCCTCCAACTCTTCTTTATATTGTTGACCTCTGCCTTCAAATCTCGTCTCATCCTTTCTGAAATCCCATAGAGACAGTTTTCATTATTTCAATTTGTCCTACTTGAGACATTAATAATCAGAACTTATCCTGCCTGTTTCAGTCCTCTTCATGTGGGCAGTCCACCTGTATCGATAAACACACAATTTACATTAAGTATCATCCACTGCCGCCAGCTGTTAACGCTTAACGAGGAAACAGATGGAGACAAACAATATATAGAACAGAAAGGTTTTAACATATTCAAATAATGTATTGTTTCACGCCTATTATCTTTGCCATTAGAACTTTATCAAGCGAAAAGTAATGATCATACATACACTAGATGACATGAGCAAGTTACTAACATCTGGACAGATAAAAATATTTTTTACATTTGTTGTTTACTTAAAATTTCACGTTATTTATCATCATCAAATAGCTTGTCCTGAGCAGAACATTGCCACCCCAACAGTCCTTCGGAATTTGTTTCTCTCTCTCATAGGCCAGATGTTCCACCTCTGCAGAGGTCATGCTCAAACCATCAGTTATATCCTGAATTCGTCTTCTTTGTGATCTTCCTATTCTTCTCTTTGCCGGTATACCTCCTTTCATGATGGTCTTCCTATTCTTCTCTTTGCCGGTATACCTCCTTTCATGATGGTCTTCCTATTCTTCTCTTTGCCGGTATACCTCCTTTCATGATGGTCTTCCTATTCTTCTCTTTGCCGGTATACCTCCTTTCATGATGGTCTTCCTATTCTTCTCTTTGCCGGTATACCTCCTTTCATGATGGTCTTCCTATTCTTCTCTTTGCCGGTATACCTCCTTTCATGATGGTCTTCCTATTCTTCTCTTTGCCGGTATACCTCCTTTCATGATGGTCTTCCTATTCTTCTCTTTGCCGGTATACCTCCTTTCATGATGGTCTTCCTATTCTTCTCTTTGCCGGTATACCTCCTTTCATGATGGTCTTCCTCTTCTTCTCTTTGCCGGTATACCTCCTTTCATGATGGTCTTCCTATTCTTCTCTTTGCCGGTATACCTCCTTTCATGATGGTCTTCCTATTCTTCTCTTTGCCGGTATACCTCCTTTCATGATGGTCTTCCTATTCTTCTCTTTGCCGGTATACCTCCTTTCATGATGGTCTTCCTATTCTTCTCTTTGCCGGTATACCTCCTTTCATGATGGTCTTCCTATTCTTCTCTTTGCCGGTATACCTCCTTTCATGATGGTCTTCCTATTCTTCTCTTTGCCGGTATACCTCCTTTCATGATGGTCTTCCTATTCTTCTCTTTGCCGGTATACCTCCTTTCATGATGGTCTTCCTATTCTTCTCTTTGCCGGTATACCTCCTTTCATGATGGTCTTCCTCTTCTTCTCTTTGCCGGTATACCTCCTTTCATGATGGTCTTCCTCTTCTTCTCTTTGCCGGTATACCTCCTTTCATGATGGTCTTCCTATTCTTCTCTTTGCCGGTATACCTCCTTTCATGATGGTCTTCCTCTTCTTCTCTTTGCCGGTATACCTCCTTTCATGATGGTCTTCCTATTCTTCTCTTTGCCGGTATACCTCCTTTCATGATGGTCTTCCTATTCTTCTCTTTGCCGGTATACCTCCTTTCATGATGGTCTTCCTATTCTTCTCTTTGCCGGTATACCTCCTTTCATGATGGTCTTCCTATTCTTCTCTTTGCCGGTATACCTCCTTTCATGATGGTCTTCCTATTCTTCTCTTTGCCGGTATACCTCCTTTCATGATGGTCTTCCTATTCTTCTCTTTGCCGGTATACCTCCTTTCATGATGGTCTTCCTATTCTTCTCTTTGCCGGTATACCTCCTTTCATGATGGTCTTCTCCAGCCCTTCATGTCTCTTTAAATGTAAAAAATATCTAAATTTTCTCTTTCTTATTTGTAGCATCAGCAAGTTTTCTTTGCTTTTGAGTTCTTTCTGAATAGATCTATTTGTTCTTTTCTCTATCCATGATATACGGTGGAAGCATACTTTCGAAATGGCCAATAACAGGAGCTAATGAGCGGAAAATCATAACGACAGAGATGAGGTGTGTTAGAAGAGCTGCAGGTGTGACAATAAGAGACAAAATTAGAAATGAAGAAATCAGAAGAAGACTGGATGTGAAACCAGTCATGCAATTCATAAAAGAACAACAGATTAAATGGTTTGGACATCTGACAAGAATGCCCTGGTATCGCCTACCACAGAGAGCCTCGCAGAAAAAGTATAATGAGTACAAAGCAAGAGAACGATCACGCAAAAGATGGAGCGACGGCATCAAGAACAGCGTTACGAACATGAATATCAGCTTACAAAGTGCCTTAAAACAAGCACACACAAGATTACTACGTTTCACCTCCAGTTATCAGTTATCAGTTATATGAGAACTATCATCATAGCACTCGGACATGTCCATAGGTGCTCCGATCTCCGCCACAGCACATCCAGCGGCCCAACACGCCAGTTCGATGTTGATTAATAAATCTGTTTGCATATTTAGTATGTCGTTCTTTTCGGGCTGCACCAATATTGACACCCATCTCTTTCAATCTGGTCAGCGAGTGGGATTCACAGCCCTGAAACTCCTCTGTTCGGAAAGAGTCTCTCAATGCGTGAAGAATGTCACTTCGATCTATTGCAGCTCCCTCTGATATTGTTTCACCTCCAACACTTCTATAAAGAAGTCAATGCTGGAAGAGAACTAGCATATACAAGATCACTACGTTTCACCCCTAACACTTCTATAAAGAAATCAATGCTGGAAGAGAAGAAGAAGCACACACAAGATCACTACGTTTCCCCCTAACACTTCTATAAAGAAGTCAATGCTGGAAGAGAACTAGCATATACAAGATCACTACGTTTCACCCCAACACTTCTATAAAGAAGTCAATGGTGGAAGAGAAGAAGAGAGAAGTATACTTTCCTCACACTGTGCTTTTATAGTATTTCGTGATTTTCACTTTACATCACTTCTTTACTTTTACTTTTGATTTACTTATCTTATCTTATCTTAACCACATTTGCTGTGAAGGTCGTGGAGAGTTAGTTTTCTATCTTGTACAAGGCGTGTTTCGCTTGACATTGTAAATCCATGCTTTCACAGGGACTCTGAGATGCTATCTATCCATCGTGTTCTTGGCCTGCCTCGTGCTCTGCGCCCTGTGTGTCGATTATTGTAGGCACGTGATGGTAGTAAATGTGGTTCCATTCTCATTAGATTGCCGAACCCCTTGATTCTTACCTTTAACTTTAATTTACTTTTTAACTTTAATTGTACATTTTACTGTATATTTACTATAACATCTAGTTAACTATTACTATTACTATTACTAATTACTATTACTATAAATGTTATTTTTATTTTTATACTTTTTTGTATTTGTATATTTACTGTTAATTTTATTTTTACTACTACTATTACTATTATTATTATAAAAAATTAATTGCATATCCTTTACAGGACTTTGCGAATCAACCTCAGCTTTTCAACGTTGTTTATGATTTTTCAAGGCATTATTACGTTCAATAGTTTACCATTATTTTCTGAACGGGTGGTGCAGTCGTCCTGTTGTTAAAATCCAAGCGAAACAATTTGCAACCAAATTTTCCGCAGCGTGATTCGAACTCAGAACGTCGGGTTAATAGACCGAGTCACTACCCCCTAAGCCACAGACGCCACGATTTTTCTATTACAATCACTTTTACTGTTACTTTTACTCTCACTATTATTTTTATCACTTTTTGTATTTGTAATTTTACTTTCGTTTTAAATATTCTATGACATTTACTTTACTTTTACTGTTATTATTTACTTTAAAATTTACTTTTGATTTTTGACAACATTTTTAAAATTTGCTTTCTCCTCCCATCTAGATTAAACCTGTTATGACCATGGAATTATTAACATTCCTCTGCAAAATTACCTCTTAATGCACACTTAAACTAAACGATTTATCACAATTGAAGGAATGTTAAGGAGCAGCTTGAAAACTATATTTTATCACACCTGATGCATATTTTAACCCCATCATAATCTTCAATTCACGGTACGATCATTAATTTTTTCTGTTGTGGACATAAATG
The DNA here is from genome assembly GCA_020796225.1 of Arion vulgaris. Classification (NCBI taxonomy): domain Eukaryota; kingdom Metazoa; phylum Mollusca; class Gastropoda; order Stylommatophora; family Arionidae; genus Arion; species Arion vulgaris. The sequence goes on from CM036775.1 coordinate 20,477,380, forward strand.
AAAAATTCTAACCTGAACAGCTTTGCAGTGACTGTACTAGCCATGCGGAAATTACATTCTCATGCACACGTCCCATCTGTGCTACACCGCCCTAAAAAGCGGTACTACAGGCAGTAAAGACAATTTTTAACAAAAACAAAAAACTCTATTTTCTATGTAATTTTGTTGTGCCTCACAGCGTCAGGAGAGAATATATTTCTAGAGCAGGATTTTCTGTTGTGCCTCACAAATAATGCTCTTCAATGCCTCTGTTGTTTCGGAGATCCATCTTTTGGTGGACACTCTTTGCTTAGAAGAAAACTATCACGACAGAGATGAAGTGTCTACGCAGAATGCTGGGGGTAACAAGAAGAGACAGGTTGAGAAATGAAAACACCAGGAAAAAGTGGGTACAACATCAGTACTAGACTTCATTAAGAAAAAACAAATTAAATGGTTCGGTAACGTAAGCAGATTACTAACAGACAGTGCACCCCAAAGAGCCTGTCAGAAGATCTTACACAGATACATGACATACGGAAAACTGCAGTAATTAACAATGAGCTCAAACGACTTGGAGTGGACATCGCAGCACTACAGGAGACACGACTCGCTGAAAATGGATCGCTGAGGGAACAAAACTACACGTTCTACTGGCAAGGAAAAGCTCAAGACGAACCAGGACTGCATGGAGTAGCATTTGCCATCAAAATACACTGCTCCAATGGTAGAACCTCCAATAAACGGCTCAGACCGTATTTTATCCATTAAACTCCGCACAGTAACAGGTCCGGTCCATCTCTTCAGTGTATACGCACCAACACTACACTCAAAGCCTGACGTAAAAGATAAATTTTATGAGGAGATACAATCAGAAATCAGTAGAATTCCCAAAAACGAACACCTATTCCTAATGGGGACTTCAATGCCAGAGTTGGAGCCGATCACAACTCTTGGCCATCATGCCTTGGAAAACATGGTACTGGAAAAATTAATGAAAATGGACAACAGCTACTGGAGATATGCAACTACAACAACCTTTGCACAAACACTTTCTTTAATACCAAGCCCTGCCACAAGGTGTCATGGAAACACCCCCTTTCACATAGATGGCATCAAATAGATCTAGTTATAATGAGGCGAAATGAGATAAACAGTGTGCCCAGCATTCGTAGCTACCATAGTGCTGACCGTGACACTGATCACTCGTTGATATGTAGCAAAGTTGGGCTGAAAATAAAAACACTCCACCATTCGAAGAGGAAAGGGTGTCCACACATTAACACCAAAAATACCACCAAACCAGAAAGGGTACAATCGTTCTGCAATACATTAGGAAGCATTCTCCAAAGCACAATACAAGGAAATGCGGAAACAAAGTGGCCCTACATCCGGGATGCCATATATAATTGGCCAAAACCACCTTTGGCACCCGAGATAGGCAAAATCCTGATTGGTTTGCTGCAAACATATTAGAGTTGGAGCCTGTCATAGCAGAAAAAAGAACTGCCCTTCTGAACCATAAAACAATCCAAGTGCCAAGTCACTCCTTGCTCTTAGATCTGCAAGAAGTGTCGCACAAAAAACAGTCAGGCGATGCGCAAACGACTATTGGCAGGAGTTATGTAGAAATACCCAGCTCTCCTTTGACACAGGAAACATAAGGGGTGTTAATGAGGGCATTAGGAAGGCCTTCGGCCCAGCTATCAAAAAGACTGCACCTTTTAAAACAAAAACAGGGGAAGATCTAATCGATCGCAAAAAACAGATGCAACGCTAGGTGGAACATTATCTAGAGTTATATTCCACCCAAAATATTGTAACTGACATCGCATTTGATGCAATTAAAACTCTTCCGACCTTGAGCACATTAGACCAGATGCCCTCATAGGCAGAAATCAGTATTGCGATTGACACCTGGCAAACCGGAAAGCAACTGGAAAGGACGGCATTTCCCCTGAAGTAATCAAATGTGCTAAGCAAACTCTCCTGACCAGTCTGTATTAATTATTGTGCCTATGATGGGAGGAGGGAGAAGTGCCTCAGGTCATGAGAGATGCAAACATCATCACCTTGTATAAAAATAAAGGTGATCGTGGTGACTAACAACTACCGTGGTATCTCGTTGCTCAGCATCGTGGGGAAGGTCTTTGCACGCGTAGTACTAAATAGGTTACAAAAGCTAGCAAACCAAGTATACCCTTGTCACAATGTGGATTTAGATCCAATATTGACATGTTATTTTCCTTGAGATAACTGAAGGAGAAATATCGCGAACAACGCATGCCACTGTTCATTGCCTTCATAGATCTAACAAAGGCATTTGATCTGGTGAGTAGAGACGGCCTCTTCCAGCTTTTGGAAAAAATCGGCTGCCCTCCTACATTACTTAAAATCATAACATCATTCCATAACAACATGAAGGATACAGTGATGTTTGATGGGGCCTCCTCCAGCGCTTTTCCTATCAACAGAGGCGTCAAGCAAGGGTGCGTACTTGCACCCACACTCTTTGGATATTTTCTCCTACTTCTCTCCCATGCTTTTGAATCCACCGAAGAAGGAATATTTCTCCACACAAGATCAGATGGAAAATTGTTCAACATGGCTCGACTCAAAGCAAAGACCAAAGTCCAAAGAGTCACCATCAGGGAACTTCTGTTTGCCGATGATGCAGCATTAACATCACACACAGAAGAAGGGCTACAACACCTCATGGACAGATTCGCTGCAGCATAAACATGAATTCGGCTTGACCATCAGCCTGAAGAAAACAAATATAATGTTCCAGGATATTAGCAGAGCCCCATCAACATTGGCAGAAATACGCTTGAAGTAGTCAACACCTTTACATACCTTGGCTCTGTCATCAGCAGCAACCTCTCCCTCGATGATGAAATTAGTGGTCGCATTGGGAAGGCCTCCACTGCTATGATTAAATTAGCAAAGAGTGTATGGGAAAACAGGGCACTCACAAGAAACACCAAGACACAAGTATATAAAGCTTGAGTTCTCAACACTCTGCTGTATGGTAGTGAGACATGGACCACATATGCTAGACAAGAACATCGCCTCAACACCTTCCACGTGCGCTGTCTCAGGCGAATATACAACATCTGATGGCAAGATCACATCTCCAATATGAAGTCCTGAACAGTGCTGGCATTCCAAGCATGCACACTTTACTGAATCAGCGACGTCTCAGACGGCTGGGACACGTGTGCCGTATGAGCGATGATAGAATCCCAAAGAACATTATATATTGTCAACTCGCATCTGGTGCTAGACAGCATGGGCGTCCATTATTACGCTTCAATGACACCTGCAAGCGTGATCTAACTTCATGTGGCATAGACAAAAAACACTGGGAGCGGCTGGCCAAAGATAGGCAAGCATGGCGAGCGGCAGTGAGGGGCGGCTCAAAAAGAGAAAAACAA